>VZTF01008247.1:225660-371606 GCA_013397755.1 Cnemophilus loriae
AAAAAAAAAGGGAGGAGCAGGGATTGTCTCCCAAAGTGGCTACTACTCAGAAGCTGTCTGGGCATTGGTCTGTTTGGTCTGTTCGTGGGAGATGGAGAGGGATTGTCTTTGTATCAGTTCTTTGTCTTTCCATGTTGGATTCCACTGTCCTTACTCTTACCCAAAAAATATTCTTGTTTTCGTTCTTCCTGTTCTCTCCTCCATCCCAGTCTTTGAGGGCCTGAGTGCACAGGTATGTGTGTGGGCTTATCTTCTCTCTGAGGTTAACCCTCCATAGACTACAAATGAAAATATACCTCCTTAGTTGACTGTACTGGAAATGATAAAAAAATAGAATAGCATTAAACGATACATATACCATGTTCTTGTGAGTAATAATATTTTTATTCTTTGATGCAATAATTCTGTTTTTTCTACCCTTAATGATATAACTATCTGTAGTAATCATACTGTTATAAGAAGCTCCTTCAAGAATTTTAGATAAGGTTGGCACTGTCATTTGGTTTCATAGTTTTGTAATTAAGTTTTCAGCAAGAAGTTTCCATAGCACTCATGCAGTGTAACGCCGGCATGTCACAATTTACATTTAAAATATTATTTTCCAGCATCACATTAATCAGGAGTCTTCCTAATTGGGCACAGCCTCCAAATAATGAAGTTGTGGAGATTCCATAAGTCATTTCAATATCTTAAGTTCCTTCATTAACATCCACTGAAGCTGCTTAGAAAGAAATATGTGAAGGAAAGTGCTTGTCTTTCTGCTACTACAGAAGTGAAGAAATAAAAACGCATGCTAAAAATGAGACAGCATTCCGGGATTTTGTTCGTAACGGAAAAAAAATAACAAGTTTTGTCACATTCACTTCTATTCTGCCCTGCAAGAGCTCACTATCAATCTATGTATAGGCATTCATAATTCACAGCAAATCCTGAACGAGTTTACATTCTGTGACAGAGCATTACAAATGATATACAAAACCCAGGTGAAACTTGGAGAGACAAACACATTCCATCTGACCAAGTCTCCAGTCTAGGGCAGTGCATTTCTCCTGCTTGTCAAGTACATACCAAATTTAATCACAAAAGTTTGAGTTAAACAAATTTTCAATTTAGATCATAAAACTTCATTCCTTCTGTGAATAATTCAGGTCTTTTATTCTGTAGAATCTATGGGACAATTTGATCACCAAATATGTAATTTTGATTTCTAACTTAGAAATTTTCAAGTTACTGCATCAAGAAACTATTTTGAGTTTTATAGATATATATACATATATTTATATATATAAAGAGAACGACAGTCTGTGACCTTCGGATAAAAATTAAGTTTGTAGTGTACAAATCTATCTTCTTTAGGACTTACCAGGTAGAGATCTTCATATCAATGTGAACCATTTCCTTTAAAGAACATTTTTTTTGTGAAACCTGTGGTAAACTATCACTGAAATACAAATATTATATTATTCCTAATAATTTAATTCATATTGCATGTGTTTGATAAAAACTACATACTTTGAAATACCATTTTTTATTCAATTGAAATTTTAACCAAAATAATAATTCTTTAACTTGACTTTCATTAAACTTTGATGTCATTATTTAGTCTCTCTCTTATATACTAACTGAGTGTTTCTTCATGTATTTTTGATTTATAGTTCCTTCTATGGTTTAGATATTTTTCAATGTTCTGTCACTGGAAGTCCTCTCTGAGAGGTTCTTTGACAAATCAATATACATTTCCTAAGATCAATTGCTCGTCTGTTTCAAAACATGCAATTCAACTTCATACACAACAAAACTCTTTTCTTGCCCTTCACTGACTGATATTTTGTACCATTTTTATTTTTAGAAGAAAGTCCTTCATATTTTATTTAAAATTCTGGGCATTGTGTGATTACCCAATCAACTGTAATTGCACATCACAAGTTCTCAGATACTATTTTTTTTTAAATTGTAAAAATAAAACTTTAAAGTATTAGCTGAATAAAAACCCTTTTCCTACTGGAGAGTCCTATCATGAAATTGAATTTAAATATTACATTATTCACATTCACAGTGTTTAATTTTTTTTTTTTTTACTATTGCTACAATATCACGTTAAAGAATCTCAACCAGCATAACAAAAAAATATCTTATTCCTCCAAGATGCTTGTAATGTTTTGGATATTTGAATACCATGCTGTTGATTCTCATTATTTATTGAAAGTGCTTATTTTCTTTATCCTAAATCTTTAGAGACAGTAAATCAAGCCTTGTTTTAATTATATTTTATCCTCAAGAATTTCACAGGAAATTGTTGTTTTGGTGACGCATTATTCCGTTGTTCATTCTTTTTAAACAGTGCACCTAATTTGCCACCTTTTGTGAATCTTGAGTTCATTTTTGCTGCTTATTATTTCAACTAATAAAGTTCAATACAACTTATACCTTATGCTACAAGTTAAATTTTTTACTTTAAAAAAAAATCAGTTTCCTTCCTGTGGTGTGTCTCACTGCTTGTCAAATATTACATGACATTATGAGGATTATTACCGTAAGAAACTGTAGAGAATAGTCTAATTTTAAATATTCTGTAACCAGTATCATGAAGAATCCAGTAATAATTGTTAAATATTAACAGTCACATGTAAATATGTTTAATCCTGGATATAATTTTCTTTCTTTCTATATTCGTGATTACTTGTCACTTAACATCTTTGAAAGACAGAACTTTAAATCCCTCAAATCAGATTGATCCAGATAAATAAGTGACAATTACGACTGAATTTTAAGTGTCGGGCTTCGATTTAACTATGTAAATGCACCAGGTGTATCATAATGTGTCACTTGAAGAGTCCTGTCATATTTGTATGCAATTTATATTCTACCCTCAGTCTACTCAGGAGCAGGTCACCTCAGAGAATAGTCTCTTTGTTGTGACAGGAGAACTACGAGACAATCTTCAATGTGTGAAAAACCATAGCTATCAAAAAATGCCCAAACCAAAGCAAATAAAGAAAAACAAACAAAAAAAAACCTCACAACAAAACTCATCAACCTCCGAAAAAGAAAGCCCCAGATTCCCTCAAAACTGAAACACCCTTCAAGACAGTAACATTTAAAAAAATTGGTGCTTTTCACAGTCATTAATCAACTAATGATTGTAATTAGCAGGGAGAAAGAAGCAATTCCTAAGGACACTGCCTCCTACGTCTCTTACATTTCCTTTCCTTTAACAAATGGCCCTGCTCTACATTTGTAAGCACACGGAGCTTTTCACTCAGATGTGCATATTTAGCTGGTTAACCTGAGTTTACTGATGTGAGTTTCATACTTCTACAATTTTAGTTTTTAGTGAAGTTACTTTGAATTCAAATAGTATGAATAAGGATAGACTAGATTCAGCTGCGAAGTGTTAATTTTTTATTTTCAGTTTATTTAAATTTTGTTTGTAGAAGTCCAGACTATTGAATAACAGGAACTTGACACATTTTGTTGTGTGCACCCAGCTGTGTACATAGGAGCGTCACTTTCTGCACAACAGCAATTCATATATTGCACTAACTCATTTTAAGCAAGTGGGGACTTTACATCTCATAACTAGAAGGTTCATTAGACATGTTTTAATCTACATCCAGAAAGTGCTTTGCATTAGTTCAGATAATTAACAGAGCAAGAGTGAATGAAGTAGCAAAAGGTTCTCCAGGGGAAGAAGAAAAAATCATTCTGTATAGCATTTCGTCATCGTCATCATCATCATCATCATCATCATATCACTTACTTTTTCCTCTTAATACTTTGAAAATGTTATTATAGTCATTTCACAGGTTAGATCTGAGAAGCTGAAAAAGAAATATGACGAGTTAATCTGTACTTACTTATGTCCTGAAAGCATTTTTCCTTAACTGGGCCTGAGTCAAATATTCAGAAACTGAAAATTCATAAATTATTCTTATGTGAATCCTATTTCAGAAGAAATACCTAATCTTTCTCAGTTATGCCCAGACATACCAGAAGGACTGCTCTCAGGCTAAACTTTTTTCTTGTCGCCAAAACATTAAAATACATAAATGATCAAGGTTAGAAATCTGATTTTAATACATTAGTATCCCATCTTACAAAATGTGCATGAAAGTTTTCTCGAAGCAGTAGAAGAGTAATAGACATCTGTTAAAAGAAATTAATTGAAAAATACTGTCTTGAAATGACCACAGTATTTACTCTCATTTCTGCTTTAAACTACATCACTTGTAAATTTGCTTAACTTTACATAAGAAATTGCATAACTCTTCTGATGCTGATTCCATATGATACTTCTTAAATTTATTCCCTCTTTCATCAAAATTAGAACATTTTATCCTTTCCAAACCAAACCCTGGATTCTTAATCTCTCATTAACTTTGCCTCACTAGTTGTCTAGCTGTAGAAAATAATACATCTTACATATTTTTCTTAACATCACTTCAAATAATTGAGTGAAAGCAAGAACAAGTATGAAGTTTAACAGAGTACCTTCTCTGCAAAAAAGGTAGTTACCTGCAAATATTGTTTCTGCTGGGGGGAAATCATGGTTCTGTTTGTTCTATGAAAACTGCTCTGTAATCCACTGGAACTGCTGTTAGAGCAGGCAGTGCAGTATGGCTATTTTGAGCTACCAACATTACCACTGAAAGTGTCAAAGATCAGCCACATTAAAACAGACACAGTTATGTGCTGCATAATGTTCTGTCTAAAGTCTTGCTGCTGAATCAGGGTGAGCAGCCTACAGTCCCTTCAGTTTGACAAATGCTGGCAGTGTTCCACCCCTCATAGATATTTTTCTTACTGAAATATATTGGTTACAAATTCCCTGAAAGTCTTGATTAGTAAGTCTTTTCCTTACCTCCCCGAGTTCCTTCTCCTCTTATTCCTTGCAATGTTTAGCCGAAGTAATCGGTCAGTATAGCTCTCAATTTTATGTTCGCTTGCACAACTGGTATTTATTTGTGCTTTAAATGAAAGTGCAGCATTACATAGCAACAGCAAAAAGGGAGCTAATTAAATATAAAATTCTGAGGAGGCAGTAATTTTATGCCTAGAATCTTCTCAAACAATTTTTTGAGAAATACATAAATATTAGTACGGAATGAATTCTCATAATTCAATAGTAGACGAGCCAAACCCCCTCACTTCAGTATCTAAATTAGTGCTTCTCTTTACAACATAAACAGTACTTTTAAAAAAAATTACCAAAAAATGCAAAGTTTTCTTTTACCCGGTGATAAAATATAAATGTTATTGCAAAGACCTATTTTATACATCTTTTAAGTAATAAAGAAGTTACAATGTTAGGAAGATCCTCCCCCTATGTTAGGAACATCAGTTCAGTGCTAACAGTAACAAAAATAAGAAGAGATTTAGTA
This sequence comes from Cnemophilus loriae, assembly GCA_013397755.1. Classification (NCBI taxonomy): domain Eukaryota; kingdom Metazoa; phylum Chordata; class Aves; order Passeriformes; family Corvidae; genus Cnemophilus; species Cnemophilus loriae. The sequence continues at coordinate 231,042 of VZTF01008247.1, forward strand.
CAGAGGACATGGCCTGGTGTCATTATTAGAATAATTTTCTAGCTTTCTGTGCATATGCTCCATATGCATCAAAGTCATCTCCACAAGCCAACATGAGCTGCTTTGTTGTAAGAGAGAGAATTCTCTACATTCAGTTTCAAGAACCAAAACTGACTTCTAGAGAGGTGGCTTCCATCCTAGCAAGTTTAACCGGTGAAGTGACCTGTGAATAAAACAATTTTGAAATTCAATATTATTATCAGTTGCAACCAAATAAGAATTTAAAAAAATAAGGAGACAAACAAACATAAAATACCACAAAAAACCCCAAAAAACCCATAAAATAGTCTTAACAGTATTTCATAGTTTGCCTGAGACATAATATTCAAAGCTGAATTATTACAATCAACAGTATGTTATTTCTCTATGAAAGTTACATAAAAGGATTTTCTTTGAAAGGAAAAGCACATAATGAAAAATAATATCTTGGTAGAATGACTGAAATTAGAAGAAATGTTTCTTTCAAAATACAAAAGTAAGAACACAGTACTTTGGACTCATTCTCATTACTCAAGAAGTGGTCATGCTGTAAAGGTGAAAAGCCATTAGTGAGTAAAACCACAACTATTTCCCCATAAAATTTTGGGACCGTTAAGGAGATATCTGTGCAGACTGTACCTGGGTTTTAGCATGCCATTGAGACAATTAAAGGGGATAGATATGCCCTACTTTAGTTATATAAAGAATAGACAGCAGTATCTAATTAATGAGTAAATACTTAGTAAATTCTGAAGAGAAAACAATTTAACTTAAAAAAAAAAAGTAGAAATCAGCCACTTGTAGTATAAGAGGATAAAAGGATTTTGGCCCTCTTTCCCCTCCCCCTTTTAATTTTACAAAGTAATTACAATATAACCTAATTTAGTTGGTTTTTTATTAAAAAAGCTCATAAAACTCATTTATAAGATGTATTAAACACCATCTTGGAACTTGAACATCTGAAGGTCTTACTTTCAAATAAAAAAAAAAAAGGAATTTAAAGCATTTGAATTAGGATATTAAAAATATTAAGGTAAAATTCAGAAAGAAAGCATTTACAATATAAATAAATGCTTACATTAATGGTATCAAAGGAAACAAAAATAGTGGTTTGTGGAAACTGCTGCAAAGCAGTTGGTTCTGGTAACATATCTATAGCAGTACGGTTCGTGATTTCATTTAACTTTATAAAGGCTATGCATAATTTATTAGAAACTAATTTAGTCATGAATATAAATATTCTGCCGGTTGGAAAAAAATCTTTATTATGCATATTTTGCAGTTCAGCTTCCTCCTTTCCTTGTTAAAATGTGCTATTATGGCACTTTCTTGCATTAACTTCTGACTATATAATTATAAACCAGCAGGGACCATCTAAAGAAATCTCACAAGACCCAGGTTTTTGATACTTCTCTACCAGGACATCTTATTTATAACCAAATAAGATATTATACTAAATTTTTAAAATTTTCCTTTAGGTCCTCTCATTATAGCTAACTCTGTACTTGCACTATATCTAATCCTGTACTTGAATCAAAAATGCAGCTGTGTGGTTTGTAGTGAAGACCAGAGAGTTTATTTTCAAAATAAAAGATGACATAAAATGTGATTATAGTTCACATTTAGTTTAGCCTTCCACTATTACATGCTAGGAAAAAAAAACAAACCAAGACTCAAAAAAACAAAGACAAAACAAGAAATATCTTCCTAGTAACTGTGCTCTACCCTTGTTAAAAGAAAAAAAAAAAAGGTAAAAGTATTAAAACAATTTGACAGTTTGATTTTTGGTAACAATATATACTATTAACAGCTTTTAGTATGCCTTAGAAGCAGGAAAAGGGAACACTAAGAGTGTTGACCAGCCTTCCACCAGTGACCATACTTCTGAAAAGATGGGAAAAAGGTAATTATTGGGGTGGGGTGCTGAAATCCTTATAGAACTGCACTGTGGTGCCATTCAGAGGGTCTAAGCAGCTATAAAAGGAGAGGAAAACCTAAGAGGGAAAATGCAAACAAATAAGCAGGTGTCCTTGTCTCCTCAAACATACAGACGAAAAATCTGCACATAGCGGTTGTACTCCAAATGCACTTTTCACTTTCATAGTTCACTATCCTGTGCAGTATTATTGTTCTATCAATCACATGTTAAATAAAACCAAATCGACCCCCTTTGAATATGGTTATATAAATTATTTTTTTTTAAAGCAGCAGCGAAGGGTTCATCATAATAAGGAGAATCAGGAATCTAGTTTCTCAACATAGTAAAAGCTCTTGCTTAGTTCAGCAAAAAGATGAACGGGAGAGAATATGATTACCGTTTTATAAGTGCTTCAGCTGAGAACACACAAGGGCTGCAGGGGAGATAAACTATTTAACTAGACAATACTGGCACAGAAACAAATGTGTACAGATTGACCATAAATAAATTTAAGCTGACAACAAACCTCTTACAGGCTTACAAAAGACAAAAGAGATGGTCAGAGTACAATAAAAAACTGTACTTCTAAATGGAAGTTTATAAAGCAATGCTGTGTGTTACCCATGGTGCTTCTTATGACCGCCCATGGCTACACTTCAGCTCATGGGAAATCCTTTCCAATCCTATGTTTTTAGGATTGAATTATTTTTTCACTCATCTGAGAAAAGAAAAATAAAACATGAAAACCGAGATTTACTCCAGAGGAAAGAATACAATAGCAGAATGTCTCTTGATTTTGAGGTCTGGGTTTTTATCACAAAAGAGGTATGTAAGCCACCATTACTAGCTTTTGGAGAAACCTGTTAAATAGAGGAACTTTTTGTGCCTTGACAACTTTGAGATCTCTTTCCTTCACTCTTAGTTTTGCTCTAAAATCAAGCGCAGATGTGTGCGCAACATGCTGGAAAGGTCAATGTGTTCTGATTCACAAAACACATATATACAGATTTTAAAAAAAAAAAAAAAATCACAATTCGGAGAATTTCTTTACTTTTTGAAGACAAACATTTCCACTGAAAAACCTTTTAAATATTTTATGCCATCACTAGGCACAACACAACCAGCGTGCCAGATGTGAGCATAACCTTAATGAGGAGTATACTAATGGTTTTACTTAAAGCACTTCAGAGCATTAATCTTGAGCTGAATGAGGACATGCCAAATACAGAAGAGCATAAGCTAATTTGCTTTGATAAAAGAGGAATGCTAAGATTCCTATAAAACCATACACAAAGGTGGAAATGTAAGTGATATAAGGAATTAGGTTAAACTTCTGTATTTTAAAAACAAAAAGGAAAGCTGCTGGGTTTTGTTACATTTCTCATTCATGCTACCATAAGATGAAACATTCCCATTCACATGAAGGACTAAGAATTTGCAATTCTGAAAACTGTGATATAAAATCTTCAAAACAGAGAAAGAGGTCAAATACATGACGAGGATAAAAGCAAGACAAAGGCACATGCTCTCTCAGCCGTGTTCAGTGTATGCTACATTACTAAATGCTGTCCTGGAAAGTAACATAAAAATTATCCTAGCAACAGTTCCTAATTTTCTTTAAATTCTCATTAAATATGCATGTATTTCCTGCATCATCCAAGTTGAGTGGAAGAAGAAAAGTAAAAAACCCAAAGCAACAAAGAGAAAACAAACTCTCTAAAAGACTATCTGAATAAGCAAGGTGTCCAATTTCTTTATGCAAACAGAAATCTAGGTCACACTGTAAAGTAAGACTTTATTTGCATATAGGTTTCAAGGTTTCAGGTGGCTTAAAATATTAATGACTTTAGAAATCCATTTAAGAGACACATTATGTTCACAGGACATTGTAACTGCAGAACTGTGTGCTACATTATAATAATCTATCATTTTATGTTAAAGCTAAATTGTTTATATAAAATATATATAACATACATTTTGGTTACTTAATTGAGTAACTTATAAGTAGAGTTCATAGAAGTTTGTATTTTATATAAGGCTCTAGACACTGAACAAATGATAAAAATTATGTTTGACTAGACAAGTTATTGACTGTGAACCCCACAGTCAAGGAAATTAGTTAAGCAGATTATACATGCAGAAATCCCTCATTATATACTACTGTAGTAAACCCCCAAAATCATTTGTTCTACTCAGAAGCCAATCTATATATCTAACACTCAGTCAGTGTTGCATATATAAAAATATATTCAAAATTCCTTGATACAATTACATATAAAAAGATACTATTCTGTGTATCCCTTAGCCTTCAGTAACTTCAAATACTGGGGAAAGAAAAGAAGCAAAAAAAAAGAGCAATCAGGAACACTAGCTGGGAAATCTTGGAAAGTAATTCATATCACCTGTTCCACCAGCGGATGAAATATCTTCCTCTCAGAGTAAGAAAAATACGCAGCATGGATGCCTTTTAAAACCCATCTGTAACTAAATGTTTTGCTAAGCTAAATCCAAACCTGATTCAAGCTGCCAGGATACAGCATGACGTGCATCTGATCTTGGCAGAGCAGAGCTAAGGAACAGAAAGAGATGAGAGATCTAAAAAGAACAATAAAGATTTGTGTTTGAAGAATCCTGGGATAAACCATTAACCCACTTATTTGGTGACAGGAAGTTGCAATTCCTGAGCGAAAATCAGCAGTGAAAACTCAGTCTTAGAGAAAAGGGAATCAAACATGGAAATTGAGCAGAAAAGGAAGCAGCAACTGGTCAAGAGGCAGAAATGGATTATCAAAGACATTGTAAATATTTCCCTGGATCCAACTGTATGAAAATGAAAATGCAGTTCATTTAATGATTAAAAGAAATACTGGAAACATGGAGCATTCAATTGATAAAACTAAGAAAAAATAATGCCAATACTAATGAAAGCTTTTATTTTAAATATAATATTTTACAGTGGTCAAGTAGAGAATAATTGGTACAAAAGCACTGCATTTAAGGATAAAGAATCATAAATATCTCAGAGAACAACCTGATGCAGATCATGAATCAGAAACCGTGATCTGAAAGACAAGAAGTGTCATTTCACACACACCAGCAGCACCCATTTTGGCATCTACACTGACAGAGCCCTACCATCAGAGATGGAGGGAGGTGTAACTAATAGAGGGAGTGGATTAATACCCTTATTAAACAATATTACAATAAAATATATACATATTCACACACCCCTATTGTACCACCTTTCAGGGTGGATTGAATGTGAGATCTGAGGAAGATTTAAGTGTTTATACTGAGATTTTTTTTTCTCCTGGTGTTTATTTTTCTTATTCTTTGTGCAGAGAACATAAAACAAAGAAATCCAATGCCCTTCCCATCTAAATAAAACCCAAACCAAAACTAACTGGGGGAACAGCAAATGCAGTTAGAGATATCCTGATTACCTCCAGCATGCAGAAGTGTTAAAATTAGATTAGACTTATAATGTACTGTCACATTTGGATTGAATTAAATATAATCATTAGAGTAATACTTGGTAACTATGTTGTGTTCCCTTCCAATAAAAACTCTATATTTCCATGTTTTATGGTTTTTAGAAAAAATATTCAAAATTGTTAATATTTTTGTTTTCAATGTTCATACGATATTTTGACTACATATTGATCTATGATAGGCAAATGCAAAGGACTATGAAATACACAGAGCTGCAAGACCATATTATCTTCTAAACTACTTACTGAGCAACACATACACAAGGAAAGCAAAATATAATTAGAGAATGCAGTTTCAGGACAGGCTGCTCTGTGTTCTTCTGGGGCAAATTTACCCTTAATGTAATGTCTTACTGATTTTATTATCATTGAAGTTACTCAAGAGATTATCTGACTTGTGGAACATAAGACAAGCCTGCTCCGAAGCAGCACTTTGCAGATGAACACTCAGAAAAGAAGCTTCCTTGTATGTCAAGCAAAGTTATCTGAAGGTTTTCTTAAAGGTTTTTTTTCAGACTTGTGAATACAAAGCCTTTGGTCACAGACAATAGCTTTGTTGACACCTCTGGCTCTCCTGAAATGCTGATGAGGACAGGGACATGTGAAACATCCTGCCTTAGAAGAGCAGGACTGTTTTCTGCACTTGTGTCAGAAAACTGGTTGCAGCAGAGATCTCTGCTTCCAACGAGTGACACTGAGACATTAAGAAAGTCTAGGTGAGTTGCCAGTACTGTACTCCTTTTTCTATTTACTTATTTTGAAGGTTATAATACCAGTATGCCTTTCCTCACTCCTTTACAAACAGCAAGGTTCATTTTCCAGTTTAGTGAATGCTTGGCACGTCTGCCTTTTCAGCTGGTGCTCGAGCTGCTAAACTCCACCAAACTCAACTCAGAGACAACTGAAACCTCCAATTTGGTAAAAATGACAGAAATCTGCTCCTGCTGGGCTGTAAGCTGCAAACCTTCAGCACAGAAGCAGGATATGTGCTATTTTAGTTGAAAAAAGATTAAGGGAGCCAGTGTGGCCAAAAGAAAAGATACATCATAAAAGCTGTCTCAGATGTAGTCTAAGGAGGCAATGAAACACAGGTCAAAGCCTTTCTGAGTACAATAGCAGATTTAACTTCTGATAATGACATGGATAACTGTGGGGTGAATGATCAGCACTGATTGTGAATTAATCCAGTCAGAAGGTGCACCTGCTGTAAGAAATTAGTGATTTACAGAATGTGGGGCATATTATGAAAAGCAATTTTTACTTTTATGCTAAGAAGCAATATAACTCTAAACCAGGTAATGCCAGGGTGAATAATTTGAACATGAGAACCATATTCTAGGTACATTTTAAATTCTTTCTTAATGAACTTCACTTTGTGAGCATTTCACTAACATACATCTCCAAACTTGATGACAGAAATAAATTCTAATTAAAAAATAAAATCTTACAGATACAACACCATCTTACAAAAAACCACCAAAATACACTACTGCCTTGGAAGCACTGCACCACATCAACTTACAGCTGTTATTCTTTGCTGCCACTCCAAGTGAAACGGGGATCCTTTCTCTATTCATCAGTTTCCTACAGGTTGTTCACATTATTCAGAGGTAATGCAGATGCAGAAGTTTTCTTCATCTACAGCACAGAAGCAGCTGTTACACTGTGAGATAAACCAACAAAAATGCTCCTAGTTTAATCATTCTTTTGTATGTGTCTGTCTGAAAAAGAGACAAGGGAAAATACCTATTCCTTACACATTTATGGAAAACACTTCCTAAGTATGAGATTAGGTCAGGGTAGTAGATACCCTCTGGAAAAGACACTTCACTTTTGTTCAAGCCCTTATTTAACTATGACTAACCACATTGCACTTTAAGATACACCATGTAGCAGTTATCTCATTTTGATGTTTCTGTAACAATAGTAAAAAATTAATTTCATTATTTGGTGGGGTGGTTTTTGTGTTTTTTATTTTTTTCCTTTTTTTCCTCCCTAATACAGAATTATCAGGAGAACTATCTATGTCCTATATTTGATAGCGTTTATTTCTTCTCCTAGTAAACAGAGATAATCTGTTCATTTCTTGGTTGATTTACGTCACTTCAGTCTACATTTTAAAACTTGTTGCACCTATCTCAACAATAAGTAAGTTATTTTCCTTGCATTTGACCATATAGAGGATCAATGGGCCATTGACTCCCCAGAAGCAGGGAAGACTTGCAGAGAAGGTCGATGGCAATTTGAACATGAGTCAGCAGTGCCCCGGCAGCCAGGAGGGCCAAGCGTGTCCTGGGGTGCATCAGGCACAGCATCACCAGCCGGGCAAGGGAGGGGATTGTCCTGCTCTGCTCTGCACTGGGGCGGCCTCACCTCGGTGCTGGGGGCAGTTTTGGGTGCCACAATCTAAGAAAGACATTAAACTACTAGAGAGTGTACAAAGGAGGGCAACAAAGATGGTGAAGGGCTTTGAGGCGAAGTCGTATGAGGAGCATCTGAGGTCACTTGGTCTGTTCAGCCTGGAGGAGAGGAGACTCAGGGGAGACTTTTTTGCAGTTACAACTTCCTCATGAGGGGAAGAGGAGGGGCAGCCACCGATCTCTTCTCTCAGGTGACCAGTGACAGGATCCAAGGGAATGGCCTGAAAGTGAGTCAGGGGAGGTTTAAGTTGGATATTAGGAAAAGGTTCTTTCCCCAGAGGCTGTTTGGGTGCTGGAACAGTTCCTCAGGGAAGTGGTCACAGTGCCAAGCCTGACAGAGTTCAAGAAGTGTTTGGACAATGCTATCAGGCACATGGTGTGACTCTTGGGGTGTCCTGTGCAGGGCCAGGTGTTGCACTTTGACCATCATTGTGGGTCCCTTCTAACCCAGAATATTCTGTGATTACTTATTGAATTTGTAACACATTCAGTACAGTGCATTTGTTCTGAGGTTTGGGGAGCAATGGAATAAAGTGAATAAAACAGTCAGTAGCTGGGAAAAGTAAAGGAAGGAAATTGAAGTGACAACACAAAATGTAAAAGGTAAATTAACTTGAGTTAAATAAACTTATTCAAGGCATAAAGTAACTGTACAATCCAAAGCATAATCAGTCTAGTAACCAAGTTCTCTCAAACAAAGGTTTGTCGAAGGGTGCATTAAAGGTGAATTTGAATTTACAGCTGAGTTACAATCAAATTGGAATGCAAATGTACAAGACATAAGACGTAAATCCAGTCAGGAAGTGTTGATATATCCTTTTTTTGATCAGTCATGAGAAGGCAACAGTGTTAAACATTCCAGATATTTCACCTTTATCTTAACATTTTTTTAAACATCCTTTAAGATGTCAAGGTGTTTTACACCTTGTAATGAAGGTTGTGAGAGATGAATGATGAGCATTAACTACTATTTCACTGTCACAGAAGGAGAAGGAGAGAGGCTGGAGGGGTGATTTGCACCTTGAGTGTCTTCAAAATACTGACGAGGACATTTGTTCATTATTATTAGTACCTGAATACTAAAAATCTGCTAAAAACTGCACTGCACGGGGGAAAGAACAAAGAGAAAAAAATCACTTTCCTTGAGTCAAGAACCAAATACAGTAGTATAATTAATTCTATTTATTACCTGTGATCACTAAATTGAAGTTTCTTATTCCTCTATGCAAATTCCCAAAAAATTTTTCAAGAAGCTTCTGCCTAAGGATGGTCTAGGCAGAAAAATGAACCAAACCCCCGAGAATCCAAACAATCTCCCTCAAGGCCTGCCCCAAAGTGCACAACATTAAACACAAATGTGGTTATTTATATCTTAATTATGGTTTTATAAGATTAAATACTTATATTGATACAGAAATAAGACTATCAAATAAAGTAGAGTTGGGATTTTTCCATAACAGCTTAAATTCTGATGCCATTACTGGTTAGAGTAGACACAAAGCAGCAGAGATTTTTGCTAGGCTTCTCAAAAGCCTAGTTATATTTCATTGCTATGCCTACAGCACCATTCCTACTGAAATCTTTAATTAAACTACAGATACCATAACATATGCCACTCATTTTTTAGTTCAGGAATGCAATTACAGAATATTTCTCATCTGGTAAAGATGTAATTGTACACATTTTATCTAAATGAAAATTTGCAATGTAATAACTCCCTAATGTTAATGGTAAAAATTACCATGTAAAATTACAGTGATGTTGCTAAATTAGTTACTAATTAAAAACAACAATACAGCTGCAATACAGAATATCTATCACAATAGGCACTGGGAATAGCCAAGTTGTTTATTTACCAAATTCAAAAATTGTTTATCCAAAGGAGAAAGAGGATTTTTTAAATAAAATATTACTCAAATATAAAATTTGTCTTTAAAAATCAAATGGAAATACTGTAATGACAGACAGAATATCACTTCCTAAACAACATTTGTATCTTTTTTTGCAACAGAACTTCAATTGCTAATAGTGACAGATGGAACCAGAAGCAAATTTCAGAAAATAGATTAGAAAAGTGAAAAAATAAAGAACTACTGCAGGGATTGTCTGGGAATGTTCAGCCACAAAATCCCTACTATTTTAAATACATATCAAACAGACAATATATTAATGAAAATGTTACACGGATTAGCTCAGTATGGAGCTATGTTGACAAATTTCAAATGCATTTAACCTGAGATGGGTGTTATGAAAGTTTTTGAAAGGCTTCTAAATTGAACAGGGAATTCTCCTTCTGCTTCTATTCAGCTTTAAAGTTAGTTTTATTTATCCATATCACTGGTGGACAGAAAGGCAAAAATAGAGAATGAAACGCAACACAAAGATTCATCGAGTGTTCAGGGCAGTATTTATAAAGTATGCCATCACTAAGAACCATTGTCACAAGGGAAGACCATGTCTGTGTGAGGACTTTTTCTTGTAGTTTCAAAAATGGGATACTAAACCTCTGATTTAATTTACCCCGATTTAATTTACATGACAGATTCTATCATTATCTTCAAACCTATATAGACCTTCCATAAGACAAACACTCATGTAACTAAGTTTCCTGATTCTTCCAAAATAGTTTCTCTTGAGACAATATTTTGAATACATTTTTTATGAATAACATAATTTTAAAGAATACCTTTTAGTTTTAAGGATATTTATATTTTCTTGCATATATATCTTTCACTCTCCTTTAATTATGGCTCTATAACCTGTTTTGCTTCATTCTGAAAAAAAAATTATATATTTAAAAAAACTTTCTCTTAGTTTTGTAGTCCCCTTTTCATTTTAAGAATAAAAATAATATTTGATAACTTTCCTAATTTTGCAGTTTATTTTCTTGCTGTGTCACCACTTATGGAAAAAAAAAGCCAAGCCCAAGTGGCTAAAATACTGTACAAGAAAATTTCATTATCTTCTTTCCAGACTACACAAAAATGGAAGTGACTGAAGTCAGTGCCAGGATTGGATGATCACTGCAGTGAACAACATGGCAGGTGAGAAGTTTACACCATTGTTCCTAGTACACATTTGGAATCTGAGGAGGAAGACCCTCATGTACATCTCATTTGCTAGAGGCCACCTTCAAGAGGTTTCTTTTCACGGATATCAGATACCAGTGCAAAATGAGAAGTTAAGTCCTATGCTATTTTTTGCTAACCCTTATCTTCTGTTTGCAGGTGCAATAATAACACGTTGTTTCATTTTACCATCCAGGTCTTAAAGTTATATTAACTTCTTGGCACCAGCAGCAGTAGTTCCCTTTGTGAATACAAAGTGTGTTGTGACATGCAGTGTCTAAGCACATTCCTATCCAGAAAGCTCATTTCTCAACTACAAGCCAAAAGGAAACAAACACAAGGCTACATTTAGGCGGAGGACACCACAAAAAAAATTAAAAAAAAAAAAAATTGAACTACTATTCAGTTACTACTAATACATCTTTCAGGATTTGGTGGGTTTTTTCGTCTTTTAAAAGCTCAGCTATCTAGTTGTTCTCTCCACAGTATTTTTGAGGTTTCTGGCTTTTCTGTAATCATAAGCACTAATATCTAGGAAGTGAATATTAGAAGTTTATTCAGCTGTCTTGAGCAATTTGTATAAACGCTATACGATGTGTTCCATGTATTTTTAATTTCATGTAAACTATAAGAGCAATTAAATGAATGGAATTATGAAAACACCAAGGAAAAACAACAATCCACTAACTTTGCTCCTGTGTGGAAAACACCCACATAGATACTGAAAACCAAAAAATGTTAAGTCCAAGCTCCTAAAAAAATGTCTATCGAACCAGTTAAACCCAAATAAGTGCATACGCAGAATATGGTACCTGTTTTATTATCTGTGTAGTTGCAACACATAGTTACCAGTCTGAAGAAGAAACTATTATAAAATTTCCTACTAAAATTATATAAAATACATCCAATAAAATACATCCTTCATTCTCTAGGTTACATATAAATTTATGACCGATGTTCCATGCACATGTTGAGGAGTTGTGTGTAATGGTGCAGGTACTGTTACGATTACAGCTCTCTAGACACAATTCTTCATTTTAAGCTGCTTGTTGGATTGCAAGCCCCACAAGACCTATCAAGCAGTGCTGCATTATTTGGTGGCTCAGAAGTTCTTGATAGATTTGCAATAATCTTCAGTTCCAGAGACCGCATAACTCAGATACACAGGATACTTCTCACGATTGTTCTAAAAACAAGGAAAATCCTAAGGATATTAGCATGTGTCTGGATAATGGGAGTAGAAAATGAGATTTCTTTGTAGAAACTGTGGCTTGTGTAACATGAAATCAATGTTTCTATAGTACTGCAGCAGTGCTGATGTGTGCATGACTGGAGTACATCGCTAGTGTGTGCGGCTATGAATATCCAATGAATATATTTTTCCTCTCTTCAACTCGCATGTATTTGCTTAGTTATCTCCTTAAGCAGTAATTGTTGTTCATGTGTCTTGATTCTTCTTGATAAGGATAAGGCAAACCAAAATGACCTTACGGTGAAACTAGGCACCAAAATCGTAATATTCAAAAATCCCAGACAAGTCTGAGTACAGTGTTTTCTCTAGTAAAAATAACAGCAGAAGAAAAAAGACTTTCCTGATGGACTGTCACAATGTTAACTTTTGCAGAGAAGTCTATAGTTATTTATTACCAATTAATCAGCTAATAAGACCTGTTGCTATTCCCTCCATGTGGTTTAGCCCTCAGAGACTTGCACTCTGCGTAGGCTGAGATGTAGTTGACAAAAATCTGTATATGGTAAAGTTTTGCTATTATTATTAGTAGTAGTATGATATGATATGATTATGATTATGATTATTATTATTATTATTATTATTATTATTCTGGGAGATGCCCAGACTTACTCTGTGAAAACAACAGACATACGATATCAGAACATAACACAATATCACAGAAACGTCATAAGGGTCCTAGCTGACATGTTTTCTGTGCTATACACTTTGAGGAATTCAGTTTCTCAGCTTTTCCTCCAATGGCATGTCTTCCAAAATTTTGTACTTTTTCTATGAACAGAGGCAGAACACAGATGGAATCATTCTGTCTTGGCTTGTACTTCGAGTGTAAAGTATTTTTTATGACTTCATAAAGTCTTTGGAATATTTCTAAAGCTATATCTTTTCACCAACAGAAACATAGCTAGCAAAAAATTATAGCTTTAGCAAAGCAGAATTTCTACTGAAATTAGTGCTAGTATTGAACTTAGAAGCATATGCTACCTCTTTTGTCCAGGAAAATACCCCAAAACTCCACTTTCACTTGCAGTAAACAAATTAAAACTAGTATTTTCTTTGCATGCTACTAAATACAATACATTGCCTACTTTCTCATTAGAAGAGGAATATTTAAAGTGCTTATCCAACATATGTTAGGATTAAAAAAAAACAATTAATTGCATAGGCTGTAATTTTTTTTTTTTTTCTGATAAATCCTGAAATTACAGAGAGGGGTAAAGCGTATAAATGAAAATTAATTTTTCAATACTGTATTACGAAAAATGTTCCGAGCTCTCAAAGTATGCGAGATTTCATAGCTTCTAATATATTCCAAAACCATGGCAGCTGCCAGAACCTGACTAGCTTGGTGCTCATACACCAGAGTAACTGATCTGATTAAATCCATTTTTCCATGTCCAGTCTATACTTGCAATCTTCTAGCACATTTGTGGTATACACGTACAACTTCTCAGATAACAGCAAACTATCATCTTGACAGTAGAAATGAAAAACCAGCAGCAGTAATCCTGAAACAAGTTCTTTTCGGCCACCATAAAAGTGTTAAAAGCTATAAACTCCAGCTGGAGAAAAATGTGTATGTATTTCTTTTCCACAAGTGTAAACGCGTGTACTCTAAAAGACACTCAAAATTATATGAATTGTGAATGAATTTTATATTTATTACTACTGAGGAGAAAATAAAGGAGATTGGAGGAGGAGGGGCTTGTTTCTAAACATAAGAATTTTGAACAGATTTCCTAAATTTAAATATATTACAATGCTTCAAAATTTATGAACGCATTTCAAACATTTCATACTGCATGAAATGAAAACTTTTATTTTTATTGAGCATATTAACCTCCCCATATAGATATATAAAGCACAGGTGTTCGTATGAAGCAATTTCCCCAGGTTCTTGTATCTAATAACTTTCAGAGCATAATTATTTTGGCTTGTCTTGATGTTCTGCATTAGGATGATACAAATCAGACTAGACTCCTCTGATTCATAGAAGTAGTTCTTCATTACCAGATCCAGAGCTGTACCTCTACAAAGTAAACACACATTTCACCAGAGAGAAATAAACCAAACAACCTAACTATTCTTTCCTAAATCTGAAATTCCTTGGGAAATTCAAGAGGTTCTGGTCTTCAAAATAACCAGAGACAGTCTTGTCCCTTCTGGCCCATCATATAAATAGATATTGTTTCATGGGTAGATCTTGTTTCTGCCAATAAACTTGTGACATTTTAAAAACAGAAGAACAGGACAATATCCTTTCTTTGTTGATGGTAGGGGTAAAGTTCAAATAAAATGTAACTAGAATTTCATGTTCCAGTTGTATCATTTGATGTATTTTAAAGATTAAACTTTAATTCTGGACTGAGAACTTCATAGACTGAATTAGACATCTATTTAGAGCTTTGTCAGTTTAATGGACTTTCAGATACCATAAAGAAGTCGTTCAGCCAGCTTATCCAGAACATGGATTAAAGAATTTAGCATTTATCTCAGCTCTGGCACAGAGAGAATTTATAGCGCTGAGAAAGAAAAAGAGCATTTTTCTCACTTCTGTTCATGGAGTCATCTTCTTTCCCCCTGTGGTACAGTCTCGCTGTTGGCCAACACTGATTCCAGATCACTCAAGAGGACCTGAAGGACAGGCCACCCTCCTTTGCTTCAGCACTGGAGACCGTGACATCACAAGTGTAGATGAGATGAAGTTACTCATCCAATTGTAATCCAACACACACAAACATGTAAAATGGCCATACTCATATATCTTATATATATTAATACATCTATAAATCTTTCAGTAGGCTCAACTTGTTCCCTCAGCCAGTAGAGTGTGACAGGAGATAACAGACAGCCAGGCTGCAAGAAATGAACCTCATCTTTCTATCACAATGAGATCTCATAAAAAGATTTGCATCAGCTTGGGAGCCACACACAGTAAATAGTAAACATTCCACTTCTAGCACTGTGCTACCCTTCTTTCACACTTGGAGAAGTCTTCGCATCACCAACCATGAAGTACCACTACTTTGAAGAAAAATGGCATGTGTAAACAAAAAATAGAAAAAATCAAAAATCAGGGGTCAAATTAAGTATATTTGATTTCATACTACTTTTTTTCTCCCTCTTAAAGTCTTTCCTATAATGGTCCATGCAGGGACACATGCAACTAAAACTAAAATTGTACTAAAAGTACAATAACTAACAAATATTTCCGGATTGATACCAAATTTCTCTTACAATCTTGGATACAGTTTTCATTTTCTCCCAACAAGAAGTAGTCTGTGCCACCAAAAATACTTTAATTAGAAATATTTTAATATCAAGCAAAATATTTCCTTTACTGCTTTAAAACTAGAAATTGAACAAGTTATCTTTTTACCTCATGGTGTTGCTTGCCCTATTATTACAATGAGAAAACTAATACAGAGTCATATATGCATGATGATATCAGAGACATTTTAAGATTCAATCACTCCCTAGCAGATAAGAACTTGCTGCTTTGAGCTTATTGCTTGACAACAGGAGATGAAATTGCTGCTTATGAGTGTTTAAAATGCTAACACAAACAGTCAAGCCTATTGTAACCCTGATGAGGTTTCACTACCTGATGTTGGTATGTGGTGCCTCAGAAACCAAATGAATGGTAAAAAAAAACAAAAACAAACAAACAAACAAAAACAACAAAAAAACCCCCGCACACCAAAAATACACACCACCATAAAAGAAACCCACAAATGATCATAAAATATTTCAACAGTATATTGACGTGTGACAAAAATGGGTAATAAATTTCAGGACTTAGTGTGCATTTTTTTTGTACATGTGAATGTATGCAATAAAACAAAAAAAAAAAGTTACAAAATGTCTCTAATCAAAATTAAGAGTTATGCTTTCTTTTTTTTTTTTTTTTGTGGTATTTGTTAAAGAATTTGAAGTCCAGCAACTTTATTTAGTAAAATTCTGTGGGATAATGTGGTGTTCTGATCCATTTTCCATTGTATTCAGCAGGTCTTTAACTGGTAGACAGCTGGGAATGACTTTGTGAGTGATGTCTTTTCATAGCAAAATCCTATGGATACTACCAACGCCTTACATCAGCTAATTTTTTTTATAGTATTTAGCCTTGCTGCCATTACCAAAGTTCCAGAGAAAGTGGGAATTCTGTTCAGAAAACTAGATTCAACTAAAATGCGCCCTGTAACATATCTGTAGTATGCTGTTGCATATTTACATTTTATTTAAGCCTTACATTTTTTTCACCATTAAGGGTTTTTTCCCTGCAATTACAAAGTTGGATAACTCTAAGAAACTGTGGTATAGCTGCTAAAATTCTAAAGGCTCTCTCTGTTCCAATGCCTTTCAAAGCCTTAAATGCAAAATGAAATTTAAATGTGACATCTGGCAGAGTTATTAAATGTAGCAGCTGTTGAGGAAACATAAAAGGATTCTTCTTTTAAATAGAAAACAAGCTGACATTTTACAAACATTTATTCACCATTTCAGCTACTGCTATACATTAGAGAAGATTAAAATAATCAGAAAGAATTTGAATGTTCTGCAAAACAGAAGTATCTACTAAATTACAAAGACAGCAGATGTTCCAGCATTTATTTCTCCTTAAACCCTCTGCTTTCATACATTGCCAGGTCAAATATTCAGTACATATATTTTTTCCTTCTAATAATTTTCAGCTGCATATTCCTCTCCATAGCACATATGATATTTTGCTAATTTATCCTGAAACCATGTCTCAGCCAGATCACAGAGATGCGATATAATTACAGTCCCATTGTAACAGTTTTTGATTCCCCCCACCTCTTTTCTCTAAGTAGTATCTCCCTGAGCTTCAGGTGTCTGATTTGCGCGATCACAGCAGTCCTTGTTGTGAAATCGTTATTACTTTTACTGCATGCATATCTTTAACCAGGCGTGCCTAATTGGTGTGGAATAAAGCCTTTTCACTACCAGTATATATCACACATCATTTTACAACTATCATATGCTAGCATATGGTATGCGGTTTAGTTTCAGGCACAGTCAAAACAGCAAATTATCAATAGACCAACCTAGCTCTCTTTACACAGGGAAGTATCTTTTTTAAATCATACCTCAACTTCACGATAGAAACTTTTATCCTCAGAGCAAAACTTTCCTCTCAGGAGGGAGTGGAGTTATTTTGGTGAGGTTTTTTTCCTTTGGTTTTTGTCCTACAGTCTTGAATTTGCTTGCAGTTATATTGTACTTACCTTTCCTTACAAAGTTGTTTATTTCTAATTTTACTTGTCCAATACTCATTTAAGGTTTTGGAAAGCCAAAAAAAAAAAAAATAAAATTATATAAACTATATTAAGAAAGAAAGAAAAACAAAAACAAAGAATAAACATTGCGTTCCTTTTTCAAAGAAAATTGCAATTGACTTGAGAAGAATGATATCTTGCTCACCTTGGTCTGAGAACTTATTCTCTAACAATTTCTTTCAAACTAATGATGAACAGGCTCTTACCGATGCTATACGGCACCAAAAGAGTCACAGTCTATTCAGTTCTAAGGGGTCCCCACTTTTAAAGCTAATAGAAATATCTACCAGAAATATGTGACCTAAGATAGTTGCTGGTAGTGCAGTCATACAGTTGCTCTCAATTCTGGAACATAACAAAGACAAAACAAACAAACAAACAAACAAAGATTACACGGTGGGTTGTGGGGTTTCTTTGCATGGGTTTTGTGTTTGTTTTTCTGGTTTTTGTTTTTATCTGTTTGGTTGGTTGGGTTTTTTAGTAAAAATGGAAGTTAGAATGTAGATTTAACAATGGGTAGAGCTCGGACCACTTGGGACAAAAAAGTCTACAAAAAGGGAAAAAAGAAAAGAAAGTAAGAGAAAACCATCTAGAATGTCCAAAGCATCAGACTCCATTAAAATATGCAAATCTCTCTTCTTTAGAAAGATTAAATGTATTTTGTATTCATTGCCAAGTATCCATATTAATTCACATGCTAGTAATTTCTTTTACTTAGAAGTCCAAGACCTAAATTCTAGCTGTAAATTCTATTTTTCATAGCAGACGTAGAATCATAGAATGGCCTGAGTTGGAAAGGACCTTAAAGATCATCTAGTTCCAACCCTTATGCCATGGGCAGGGATACCTTCCACTTGACCAGATTATTCAGAGCTCCATCCAACCTGGCCTTGAACACTTCTAAGGATGGAGCACCCACAACATCTCTGGGCAACCTGTTCCAGTGCCTCACCACAGTGAAGAAGTAAAGAATTCACAGTAAAGAATTTCTTCCTAATATCTAACCTAAACCTATTCTCATTTTGAAGCCATTCCTCCTTGTCCTGTTGCTACATGCTCTTGTAAAAAACGTCTCTCCAGCTCTCTTGTAGGCTCCCTTCAGCTACTAAAAGGCTGCAATTAGGTCACCCTGAAGTCTTCTTTCCAGACTGACATTTTCTTTCACATGTGCAAAAAAACTTTATTGAGGCCTATGACTACTGAATAACTCAAGCTGTTCCATTAACTTTCTCTTCTATGAAAAAGCTGGTTTGGCAACCACTCCCAAACATTCACTCCCATTTCTTTTCTTGCCTTCAGCCAACTTCTTCTTAGCTGTGCCAATGCAACTATTTATTTAGGTTACTTCACTTGAAACCAAATCATCAAAATACTCATGGTTATAAGTCATTCATGTCACAACAGAGTCAGGAATGAACTTTTATATCCTCTCTCCACTGTCTCAGACCCAACT
This sequence comes from Cnemophilus loriae, assembly GCA_013397755.1. Taxonomy (NCBI): domain Eukaryota; kingdom Metazoa; phylum Chordata; class Aves; order Passeriformes; family Corvidae; genus Cnemophilus; species Cnemophilus loriae. The sequence continues at coordinate 249,956 of VZTF01008247.1, forward strand.
TTGAACGGCGGTTATGTGAAAGGTGGGCCAGCCATCTCCCTGCTGATCAATTAAATCAATGATCATGCGGTAGAAACAGGCCGTAATTTCACCAAGAGTTAGGAGATGAAAGGAAACCTTTCCGTTCTCACAGACATTTCTCGTAGGTCCAGACCTAAAAAAACCTAAATTGTGGAGCAAAAATTCAGTGAAGCTTGGATGCTTAGTTCTGAAATATAGTTATTCTGATGCTTCAGATAATCAAACACTTGGAAAAGCTGACATTTTGTAACCATTAAACTTTCCTGCATTGCTAAATGCTTCTGTTATAAATTTCTCTATGCCTGTTTATAATTGCAAGCATCTTAACTAGATTAAATAGCGAGTATCATACTCTACTTTGCCATGTATGTAAAAGAAATAACTAACTCTCATAGAAGTTAAATGTCCAAGAAATCCCATACAATACTATTTCAGTCATTTAGGAAAGCTTTAGGGTTTATGGCATTAAAACCCCAACCTAGAAAATTTCCCTTTTGCTGTAATTGGACCACCTGAAATTTATTTTTGTACTAAGAAATAATTTTTAAAAACCAACCAACCAACCAACCAACCAACCAACCAACCAACAAAAAAAAAAAAAAAAAACAAAAAAAACCCCACAAAACTTGGATAATACTTGACAGCAATTCTAGTGTAATAGTGCTTTGTATTAGTTTAATTTTACTGTACTGGAATGCCACAGAAAGGGATTCATTTTATTACAAAATAATTGAAAACTGCAGGAAAACACAGGCGAAACACAGGCATTTCATATACAGTGAATTCTACCAATACCATAGAATTTATGACCAGATTTCTGTTTTCAGTCTGCTATGTGCTTTAGCCAAGATATGCCAGTTTAATATGTTTTGTTTTGTCCTTTCATTGTTCCTCTCCTTTGAAGGAGTGCTTTAAAAAAGTGATCATATTGTACAGCCGTGATTACCCCAGGATGATAATGATGACTGTGCTGACCAATGTGGTCCCAGTGTTTCTCTGCATCCCACTTCAACAGTCCTTGAATTATATTTATGTGACTCTGTTATGCTGTTTGAGGCAAAGATCATATTTTCATTACACTTGTGAATGACGATTAACAGAGGGAAAATCTCAAAGTTCTAGGACCTGGCAATTAAAAGGATACCAACCACAATTGTGTTAATTATGGTGAAGAATTGCTGGATGGCGTTGGAAATCGCTGCATCTACCACAAACTTATTTTTGGAGTTGTGAAATTTATGCTATATGGATTTATACAGTTCTCTTAATCTCTCTGTTTGAATCTCATGTAAATCTGAGTGAAATCTAGTGTCTTCTGATTCCTATATAAAGGAGGAATTAAGTAGGATATTAGAAAACATCTTTAGATTTCATTTTCCTTATCCCTGAAAGTGATATTTTGTAATGCTTTAAATAAAATGTTAAAATAATTAAGAATTCCTAACCAAATTAAGGAGATCAAAAGTTCTGTTCTTCAAAGAGCTTCTTGTATCAAAGTTGTTCCACTGTACTAATTTAAAAAAAAAAATAAAGTTATTAAGATCTTTGCAGGAAGATACTTTTAAAAAACCTTCACTGAACAAAACATGTCCTTTTACATATTTGTAAAATGATCTTTTTTGTAGCTGCCAAAAGTAATTTCAAAAGTAAACTTGAAATATTTTATTTAAATTAAATTATGCTGTTTTTTCAAATAGACAGCTCAGCAAAATATAAACTAATTTGTTAAGGATGAAATTTTTGTATCAGCTGTTTTATTGGAAAATTCTTCAACAAAATTTTTAACTGAAAGCTTTAAGATATTTAATAAAAATTTGCTATCAAATTTAAAGTGTTAAGCTTGTAGAGATATCTGCTGCATTCCTGATATATCCTAAATTTTCACCTTCAATCTTTTTTCGCTTTTATTAAAGCCTGTGTAGTAACTGTATAAAGACTATACAGGATATCTAAAGGATTATACTAAAACTTGGGTTTATATTTCTGAATGAGAACTGACAATAAAACATATTTTTAAAAATTGGTCAAATTAACCTCTAAGAATAGTCACAGAGGTACCAAAAAAAAAAACCAACCCCAAACCCCAAAGCTGTTTTTCATTCAGACTCTCCAGTCTTCAGAAAGGTCCCGGGAGCCCTTTGTATCATCAGTGTGTTTGTGCTGGATGTCTATATAGCGAGTAATGGCAACAGTGGCAATGGATTCCTGCTTTTATGAAAACTGAAAATCATTTCAGTCAGATGCCTCTAAGCAAATCTAAGCAAAATGACTTCGGGGACCATCCATTCAGATCTAAGTGATTTACAGCAGAAACCTGCCAGTGAAGTGAGGAGCTTCTCCACAGGAAAGTCATGAGTTGCAGCAATACTTCACGGACTTGAAACTAAACCAGTATGAAAAATCACTGGGAAGAAGTAAAAGTTTTTCTAAGGTACATAACTAGAGATTGAAATTGTTTCTATGAAAAAGAGAAGAAAATTTTAAAAAACCCTTGTCATACACATATATTAAATGTTGTAGAGATGTGTCTCGCCTACAAAACAAAAAACTCTACACAGATTGACCCATCAAACAGCTTTTAATGCATCAACCCGAGAACTGTTGTGCATTTGTTCACTATCAGTATTTTTTTCTCTTTTCATTAAAATGCATACTTCTCATATTTGAAGGTGGTCTTGCTCCCTAAATGGTCTCAAACAACAAAAAGATGGCATGAAATAACTACTGCTGCTTTACTATATAAAGTATGAAGCATCACGTTACACTTGTGCAATACTATAAACTTACTAAATTTACTGAGAGAGTAATGCAAAAATAGCATGTTCACGAGTTAGAAAGTTCTTTCATGGTTTGGGTGCCTGTAAAGCAGATGTTTCTTTGAGTCTTCTCCTAACTTCGATGTTATATAATGTTAGCATATGTCTGTGTAGTGGGAATATTTTCCTTTCAGGAGGAAACTAAAATATTACAGTATTGAAATCTAAAGGCTTATACCAAAACACACATATACTAATGAGAATTATGGTATGATGAAGTTAAGCACATAGCCTTACTGAGAGACACGCAAGTAGTACACCAGATTGTACGAGTATGTGTGCAAGTAGATGTCGCTGGACCGCTCATGCTTTAGTTGAAAGTTCCACCAAGTGTATCAATAAGCCTTTTTCATTCTTCAAAGTCCATCAAGTTTACCTTCTGGAGAATACCTCAGGAACTGTGGATCAAGCTGGTATATCACACAGGTTCAGGAAAGGTCCATGTCTCAGAGGGAGGCGTTCTCTCCCTCTACTGCCAAGGGAAAGTCTAGGAAATACACTGAAGTCAGGAGAAGTGGGGACAGCTGCAGTTATATTCTCCCTGCAGGACATTCAAATCAAACCCAGAAGAAAAATCAGGAAGACAACAGAGCAAAGAGGATCCAGATGTGTTAGGTCTAGGCAAATTGCCTAACCCTTAAACTTCAGCTACTCACTTTGCCCATTGACCATTAAATTCTTTTCCCTACAGGCACACAGCTGAAGCAGAAGAGTTAGTGAATATCCTCATTTGCAAGAGTCTCTAAACCTGTAGCTTGGGCAAAGTTTTGAAAGATAGATATAGATATAGATATATAGATAGATGTAGATATAGATTAGATTATAGATGTAGATTAGAGATAGAGATAGAGATAGAGATAGATAGAGATAGAGATAGAGATAGAGATAGAGATAGAGATGATAGATATGATATAGATGTCGATTAGATATAGATAAATATAGATAGATAGATAGATATAGACTAGACATAGATATATATATATATAGTCAATTTCCCACAGAAGGAAAATGAGATCTCCTAGTATCAGTCTAGGTAGTGAGAAAATAGAGTAAACATCATGGCACAATTTTTTTAAAGCAATATTCTAAAAACAACACAATATTAAAGAAATGAGACCTTATTAGCATTTTAGAGAAAGTGGGTGTATTTACAGGTAAATTTAAAATTCTCAGCCGCATTTGATGGTGCATAGTGTTTGCATAGCCTGGGGGATATAGGGGTGGCTTCTGTGAGAAGGTGCCAGAAGCTTCCTCCATGTCCAGCCAAGCCAATGCCATCCAGCTCCAAGACAGACATGTCACTGTCCAAGGCTGGGAAAATAGAAAATGGTGGTAATGTCTGTGTGATAACACATTTAAGAAGGAAAATAAAAAAAAAAAAAAAAAATATTGCACAGATGTAATTGCAGCCGGAGAAGAGTGGGGTGAGAATGTCTGGGAGAAACGACTCTGCAGACACCAAGGTCACTGAAAAGGAGGGGGAGGAGATGGTCCAGCCACTGGGGCTGATTCTCTTGCAGCCCGTGGTGCAGCCCATGGTGATGAAGCTGAGCCCCTGCAGCCCATGGAGGTCAGCGGGGGATGCGGAGATCCACCTGCAGCCCATGGAGGAGCCCCACGCTGGAGCAGGTGGATACCTTAGAGGAGTCTGTGACCCCATGGAAGGCCTGTGCTGGAGCAGGCTTCTGGCAGGGATCTGCAACCCATGGAGAGAAGAGCCTGTGCTGGAGCAGGTTTCCTGGTAGGAATTGTGACCCTGTGGGGGACCCACTTTGGAGCAGCCTGAAAGTCTGCACCTTGTGGGAGAGTGTCCCACATTGCAGTAGTTCGTGAAGAACTGTTGTCTGTGGGATGAACTTACGATGAAGAAGTTCATAGAGAACTGTTATAAAATGTTAAATCATCCCTGTCCTCTTAAAGAATTAATTAAGGAAAGGTGGGATATATATTGCCCTGTCAACTTGAAATTTGAAAATTTTCTCATGTTTTGGGAGAAGAAATCAACACGGGGTTTTGAAATTTGGTGTCTCTCTATTAAAGTAATTACAACAATATAAATTCACAAAGATTCACTGTACAGCTGAAAAATTCTGTGTATCATTGCAACTTCCTTAGGAAATGCCTCAAATCTTCTAATGGTTAATATTTGCAGAAATATTAGAAATGTAGAAATACTATAAATATTAGAAATATTTAGAAAGTAGACCACCAGGATAAACTGAGACTTCATCTGTTCGAAACTCTGACTCTTTTTCCATCAGAAAACTCATTCAGAAATTAAGAGACTAAAGCAATACAGGGAATAGTGTGATTCTGCAGATCAGTGACTCAGTATTCTGTTAGATAAGGGGAAATATCAACTCGGTGACTATTTCAGGACCTATTATTAAAAAAATTAGTATCTCATCAGTTACAGTTATCTTTTATCCTGTCTTCATATGAACCCTGACACACACCAGGCATGAGAGTTCATGGTTGAACACCAGTCAGCGACTCAGCACTACACAGCTGCTCACTCACTCCCACCCACACTGGGATAGGAAGAGGAATTGAGAAAAATGGTAAAATTCATGTGTTGAGATAAGGACGGTTTAATAGATAAAGCAAAATACACACACACACACAAGCAAAGCAACACAAGGAATTTATTCACCACTTCCCATTGCCAGGCAGGTGTTTGGCCATCTGCAGGACAGCAGAGCTCTGTCACATGTAGCAGTGACTTGGGAAGACAAACGCCATCACTCCAAAAGTTCCCCCTTCCTTCTTCTTCCCCCAGCTCTATATGCTCAGCATGACACCGTATGATATGGAGTATTCTTGTGGTCAGTTGGGGTCAGCTGTCCTGGCTGTGTCCCCTCCCAACTCCTCGTGCACCCCAGCCCTCTTGCTGGTCGAGGCGATGAGGATCAGAAAAGCCCTGACTCTGTGTGAGAACTGCTCAGCAATAATGGAAACATTCTTGTGTTATCAGCACTGGTTTCAGCACAAACACAAAACACAGCCCCATATGACCTATTAAGAAGCAAATTAATTCCATCCTAATTGTAACCAGCACAGAGTGTAAACTTCCTCAAGATAAAGAAAGATTTTATAATATCCTATTTCATGCCTCCGAGTTCAATTTTTTCATCCCCTTTAGGTGCAGTGGTGTTTGCTCACTTTTTCAAATGCTGTAACTTGCTGCATTCAGGTCAGGATCTCAAATGGATGAAAGCATTTTCTGAAATCCATTGAGCATCTAAACTTTAGAGAAGGATGAATCTTAGGATATAAGCCTGTTTACATTTTCTACTGAATGGTTTTGCACTGCTCAGCTCAACATTCTGAGTCAACCAAACTACTTAAGAAGCTGAGGTACACTATGTAGAAAAAAAAAATCTCCAGAACTTTTTTATTGCAATACTTAGCTCCTGGGCATCAGACTTTATTTGATCTAGGCTTAGCCCATTTTTTGCATTTTACTATAAGTTTTTGCTAATAAAGCACTTGACATGTCAGTCAAGTGTTAATGCAGAAATCAACATTTTGATCATGTCTGAAGGCCTTTTTAAAGGCATAGATCAAAATAGAAATTATGGATTGAAGTGCTCTGACAGCATTGTGTCTAAGATCAAATAATGCTAGCTGTCCCTTTTGTCTTTATTGCCTGAAAATCCAGTTACCGCGGATGCTATTTTCCTCAAACATCCCTTTAGAGGCAGATGAATTCTGCATTTTCCCTGCATATTGGGGATCTTTACTCATTCTGTCAAGCACTCTCCTTAGATTTACTGTTTATTTGACCTTGAAAATATGAATCCCTGACTGGATGCATGGATTGACTGCATATTGCTTACAAGCTCCTGAAAGCCAGAAAAACAAATTCCTCTTAACTAAACAAATCATCTTTCCATCTTCTTCCATCATCTTCCATCATCTCTTCTTCCCTTTAGGTACTTCACACGGGTAGAAGAATTTAAGATGATTCATGAAGAAAAAATATCCCTATAACCAGCTTTGTAGGGAGGAAAAAAATTTTTAAAAAATTTAATTTTCCTAATGACAGTCAGAAGCCAGATTCATGCTGTAAATGACCATTAGTTGAAAGCTAACCCCAGGACTTCCAATCATTCCAGCTGCTGGTTCTGTCAGATGTTTTTCTTCCTCCATTTACAATAATTTTTCCACTGAGTCTTATTAAACGTATGAAATCTCTTGACCGAGAAACTGACTTGTCTTCATCTCTTCAGGACACAGTTTTCATTTTACAGTTCTTCAATGAATGAAAATTGCATATTGCATGGGGTGCTAGAAGGGGCAATTTAACTCAGCAGTGTGTAGTAAAGAGGTGAAATATAAAGAGCCTGTGTTTTGTATATTCTCAAATGCTTGTGTATTCACAAGGGATTTCAGTCCAGAAGCCTGAAGATTCCTCCACTATATGTATTTGTTTACATATTTATATTATGATGTCTTGATGTCGCTGCTTAGGTTCTGGAAAATGATTCCAAAGGGATACTTACAGAGCAGGCAATGTCTAATTATTCACCTGCTCCAGTATGGGGTTCATCCTACAGAAAACAGTCCTCCATGGACTTCTCCCATGTGAGTCTTTTCCATGGGATGCAGTTCACGAATCAGAGTGGGCCCCGTCCATGGGGGTCACGAGTCCTGCCAGGATCCTGCTCTAGCATGGGGTCCTCTCTCCACGGAGCCACAGGTCCTGCCAGGGTCCTGCTCCAGGGCAGGCTTCTCATGAGGTTATAGACTCCACCAGGCATCTACCTGCTCTGGAGGGGATCCTCCACAGGCTGCAGGTGAATCTCTGCTCTGGCTCCTGGAGCCCTTCTGCCCCTGCTTCTTCACTGATCCTGGTGTCTCTGCAAAACTGTTTCTCCCACATATTCTCACTCCTTTCCATATTCTCCAGAGGCTGTTACTTTTGCACAGCAGTTTTTTCCCCTTCTTAAATACATCATCCCAGAAGTACTGTTGCTGTTACTGGTGGGCTTAACCTTGGCCAGTGGCAGATCCGTCTTGGAGCCACCTGGCACTGGCTCTGTTCGACATGGAAGAAGTTTCTGGCACCTTCTCACAAAAGCCACCTGTAGACCCTCCCCCACTACCATGACTTTGCAACACAAACCCAAAACAGCAAGGCAGTGGAATAATTTCATTAAGTAGATTTTTTAATATATGTATTTTTTACTAATTATGGGCTGGTAGTCCCTTTATTGAAATATATATTTTAAACTAAGCAATCACTCTTTTGAAAGCCTACTTGATTCCATAATCTCAATTAAAGACAAAGAGGGATTTGGGGAAAGGTAGTCTTAACTGGGAAATGAAGTGGTATCACTGATGCAAAACTACACAAAATTTTCCCCATCTTTTTAAATAACAGGGGTACCATATTGGGAAAATTCTGTCTTCTCAAAATTTTAGAGAAAAAAGATAAAGTATGTTCAAATAATTTTTAAAGCTATTTCAAAACACAGCTAAAACAACAACATAAGTTTCATCACACAAATAGTTTTTTAGAGCTTCTCTGTTATTTACTTTTCTCTCCATAATGGAAAATACACAGGAAGTGGCAACTGTACATTATGTCAGCCTGCTGGCAGTAGAAATTTTTCCTAGGCTCATGTGCAAATTCTGAGGATAGAGTCATGCCATGCAAAGAGAACCTTAATCTCCATTAAGTATTTTAATAAAATTAGAGCAAGGTTATTACTGAATTTGTGTTATGGAAGAAAAATAAGCTGCTGCTTTGCTGCTTGAAATTATTTAGTTGATCAGTTTCAGGCCTGAAATCAGTTCTGATTTCCCATTTCCCACACAATGTATGAGAAACTCAAAACTAGTCAGGAAGTATATTAGTATATTGGAAAAGTATTTTAAATTGGCTAGAAGCCTAGAATTCTACATCCCCTAGAGGTCAAGTCTTCCAGTTCATCATGAAAAATGCCTGGGAATAGTTTAAAGCTTGATACTATGCAGTACTTTAACATTCTGAAAATATTTCATAAGAAAATGGCACAATTATAATTTTATGTTTTGCTAATATTGCAGAAGATATTCAAGTGCAAGTTGGTTAAGGAAATTAACTGAATGGATGGGTATGATTCTAAGGCTGCAAAAGTCCATTTGCTTTATCATTTTGTCTGTATTTAATATCCAAAGCTTAGTGAAAAAAACTGAGCATAAACATAAAACTAAGGGCGAATAATGTCTAAATACAGTGTGTATTTGAAAGGAGGACCAGAATGACTGCATGTCTGATATTCTCTTTTTATGTATTACATTGAATCAATCCACCCTGAAAAAATAAAATACGAACGACACTCTAATGACAGAAAAAGTGCAGATGTTTTCTTACAATAAAAATCTGATCTGAAAAAACATTAACTAAGACAGCCTCACAATAGGAACTCCGACAAAGTTAATGTCCCCGTGGGCAGTTTTTCCTTGATTACATAATGGACTTTAAGTGCAAATATGCAAAAACATAACATTATTTTCAACTTCTTCTGTCAGAAGAATTTATTTACTACTTAGTGCTCACAGGTAATTTCCCTTGTCTACAGGCATCTGCAATGTCAGAGTAAGATGCTGTGTATGGAAAAGTGTGTATGCACGGGGTAAAGTTGGAAACAGAGCATCACGCAACCCTTTCTACTTTTACATTTTGTCCTTTGTATGACATAGATGAAACAGATTTTTTTGGTGCCAGCAATAATATTCTTCCTTATTAGGAAGAAAATAGTATTTTTTCAACACAAGAGTCCATTTGCCTGAAGCACTTAACAAAATTTGAATGACCAAACTGTAGTATCTCTTAATGGTCACTCTGAACTGAGATGATTAGTGTGTTTTAGTTGCATTTCCTTAGGGCCATGTACAGGCATTTTTCAGATTTTTTTATCCATTCCAGAGAAGATATCTAACTGCCAAATGTAAAGAACATTTGGACAAGATCTAATCTTGAAGATGCAATCTGAGCCTGAATTTTTTTTGAAATGATTGCGTATGAGGTAGACTGATCTAACTCACTTGTACAAGAAATAAACTATTTAATATTTACTGTATAAAATTCTTACAGAGAGAAAATTATTTTTTCCTGCTATCTTGATGAGAAGTGCAAATAACGATGTATAATTTTTGTGATAAGCATATATAAAGACCAGAACCTGAAAGATTGTATTTTGGTTATTCAGTACAAGGGCAAGAAGCTGCAGAACGAAGCTGTAAATCTATCATGTCTCATCATCATTAGATTTCAAATTACAGTCAAAAGAGAGATGTTAATGGCTGCTAATGGTACAAATTTTTTAATGGGCAGTGGTCAAGGTGTGCCATATACATATATACTAAATAACACTATTAGGTTGACTGACAGTATCATGCTGATTGGTTAAGTTCCAGGCAGTGTCACAGAGTAGGACTGATATACACATTAGCAGGGTTGGCAGTGTCACATACAGAGGGACTAATAAGGGGTATGTCTCACTGTGGATGATTAGATAAGATTGTCCATAATTAGGTAAGATTATATTTTCTATGGCACTTGCTGCTTTAAAAAGAAGTATTTATGATAAAATATTCTGACCATAACATTCTGGCTTGTTTACTTTCAAATACTTTAATGCCAACTAATCAGTAGGGGGTTTTTTTATGGTGAATGACCTCTTTTTCCTTTCTGGATTTTCTTTTAAATCTACATTCACATTTTCCATTTTCTTTCAGAGGAAAACCACTGATTGAGGCATAAATAAGCTAATCAAAGAGAAGAAAATCTTGCCATGTTTAAGTATCCTGACTGATATATGAGTTAGAATTTCACTGCTTCTCTTTCTGAGTAATTCCATCAGTAGGCACTTTCAGAAATGATTAAGAGAGGGGTCTTAAAATATTTTTCACAGAACAGCAGGCTGAATCATTACTGTTCTTCTCAACTCTTCCCTTCCAGTATTTTATCACACTACAGCGCAGTCTAAAAGTTCATGCAAGTTTATAATCACATCCTAGCCCTAGTACTTGCTAGGAGACTGCAGAGAAATTCTGCAAATAACTGCTAAGGTTACTGCAGACAAATTCTGAGAGGTTATACACAAACCATGATACGATTTTTCCAAGGCCATATTCCAGCCAAGAGTGGAATCTGCAATAGAAAGCTGCATCTCTCAAAACCAAATCAAGTTTTTAATAAAATGTGTTCTTCAGCCCCTCTTAGAAAAATAAATTACTGTCTTCGAACAACAGAAACACCAGTTGGGAACTTTGTACTTGTTTCTCAAGATAGGCTGTAACTACAGGGAAAAGAAAGGAAGAAGATGGTATGATGAAAGAAGCAAAATGATTGTGAAGAAGGGCCCTAAAAAAATGAAGAAGAAAGAAAAATAAAATTAAAATTATATCAGTGACAGTGAGAGGCTTAGTCTACATATTCTTTTTTTTTCTCTAGACAAACACAGTAACAAATACTCAAATATTTGCCACAGAGATATATCTGCAAGTAAAAAAAAAGTTTTATTTTTTCTTCGATTACATTATTTCAAGCCTGAAACAAACATTTTCTTAAATTAATCTGGACTTTCTTCTGCCAGTTCTAATCTAAAACGATGGCTCTAAAAGTTGTGGAATATTTTAATGAAGGGGAAAAAGTCTACAGTAAAGCCCTTGAGACTTCTGAAAGATAATTTCAGTCTTACAAAGTGATAAGAATAATGAGAAGGGATGACAAAAAAGCCATCTGAAATCAGATTTTAGGGGAATGTAAATCAGAATGTATTCTATTTTAATATTGCCTTAAGGTTTATATCTAGAATGTTCATGTTTAATACAAAATCAAAATGTTAAACTGCACAACAAGAATTATCAAACCTCTTTCTGTTGATAGTCAAAAGAAAAGAGTTCAGATTGTGGTGTAATCTGTCTTTTTAATGTGGATGCTCTATTTTAGGAAGCAATCACACTGATCATCATCAATGCATTATATTCTGGATTAAAATTTTTGGGTTTAGTTTCTTATCTGAGAAATACTTTGAATCAATCTAAGTTTATTAATGAATAGTAGAAACTGAATAAAGGCTAAGTATATAATCAGATACAAAATCATATACAAAAACCTTTCATCATTATAATGATGCTTTATTTAGAAATCTATCTTTAGTGTTACTGTATCAAAGCCCTCAGGCAAGGTTGAAGTGAATATTTACTTGGGATGAACAGAATTTCCAGCTAATGTCTGGAAATCAGCTAGAGAACATTTATGTTCATGTCCCACATATTAACTGAGAGCTGAAGTGAAAAGCAAGTAAGTCCAGGCTAATCACCTGAAAAAATTTGCCATTTTTTTTCTTAGATGAGAGATGCTTGAAATGAAAGCTAAAAATGATTGCACCCATGCAATCAAATTTAAAAGGTGAAAAACACATTTGATATCTACATGTATTCTTCTTTAGGAATTAAAAATAATTAAGAAACTATTATTTCCTGACGAAGACAAGATTAAAATATTAAAATAAATTTAGAGGTTAATGAAGGGAAATTTTATATTTTTATATATATATATATATGTTTTGCAGTTGGGTTAGTGGAAGCTTATAATAGTTCTGCACAAAATTACTGAAATCCTACTTCTCTATTGATATAAGAAATCTACTTTTTAATGCAAATTGGAATTTATACATTGCTAAATCATGCATGACAATATTACAGAATTGAAAATTTAGAGAGATTACAAAAGTCAGTTCTGGTTTTCAGCCCTGGTGCTCTCACCACAGAGTATTGAAAGCCATAAAAATTGCTTACACAATGAAAAGAGAAATCCACTGAAATAAAGCTTATACTGAAAGCAGGCACCCTTAAAAACATTCTTATTTTTGCGATGTTCCTCTCAGCTTTAAACCAACATACCCAGTTCTGCCCTCATTTTACCTGATAAAGTAATTATATTAAGGATATTGTAATTGCTGTCATTTTGCAATCAGGATGAGACTATTAGCCAATATTTTAAATGTGATATTTTAGCAAATACAGCAAGATCTGTAGGAAACAAATGCTAAGGAACCATATGTGCAAGACTTAGTCATTCATTTAATGCAGCTAGTTTTATTTATTCAATATAGACTTGAAATTCATTTACAAGCATGAATTATATTTGGTTTTCATTCATAGAGTTATGCGTATAAGAGAGGCTACTCCATCAGTGTTCTGCTTGGGCTGCACTTTTGAATATTATTTTGCAAACATCTCTGACTTGATGTCCATTGATTTGTGATTCCTTATGGGTAAAATGAAACTGGAAGATGCACTGCGGTAGTCAGTCTTAATAGAGTGTACATGCAAAAGGGTATTTCAACTAAAACTAATCCAAATTTAAAACCCCTGAAATGTGTATATTACAAATTCAGGGAAAAGCACTCAACTAGTGTGGAAGAGAGACATGATTTCCAGTTCAAATTTGAACTTTTTTCTTGAATCCTGAATTTTCCTATTCCAGCTCTGTGGTTCACATCATACAAACTGAGGCATATAAACAGGTTTCCTTTCAGACAAAAGTAAATTGGAAAATACACTACAGAAATTAATTTGTTCTGCTTCAACTCCTGGTAAATCCAACAGGCCAGACTAGGTTATACTAGATCTGAAGTAAAATCCCCAACAGGCACTGTGGATTTTGGATCCTCAACACCGACAGCTTCACTCTACAACTTTGCTTCTATTACTCTCCAATATTTATTATAAGGATGCAGTCAGAGTCACAAATATCCCTTCCTATCATTCTGATGGTCTCACTTCTGCCATTTCCTATCACAGAATCACAGAATCAACCAGGCTGGAAAAGACCTTTGAGGTCATCAAGTCCAACCTATGACCTAACACTACCTTGTCAACTAGACCATGGCACTAATTGCTGGATCCTGTCTTTTCTTAATACCATCAGAATTACTCGAGGCTTTTAATTTCTAATTAACGCTGAATTCAAAAATTCAAGTTTACAGATTACAGATACTAGCAACAAAAATAAATGTACACTGACGTTACATAAACACACAATTTTGCTTTTGGCATTAAGCTTAAGTGACTACCAACTTTTTCACAGCCAGAAATCTCCAGTCTTTCAATTACTTCTCCTTTTGAAAGTTTAATCAGCACATTTTTTGTTACTTACTTCTAGTCAAGTTTAAAAAAAACACCCAAACCCATCAAAAGATAATGCTTTCAGAATGCTAAAGAATGTAAAAGTCAAGACGAAGTGGCATCTGAGTAAAGAGGTGACACCAGACCCTAAAAGCTGGTAACGCTATAAGTAGAATATTTCAGTTTACTTTTTCCAAATAAATGTAAATAATAGCTCCAATTTCAGTTTTATCAAGTGCCTTTATTTAACATTTGCCAAAAGTAACTTTTTGCCCTCAAGGTTTTGTGCTTACAGGGGGCTCTCTGGAATTATATAAACATACTTTTTTTTACAGAAACCTGCTTTGTTACAGTGATACAAATGCAAAGCTATTTCCATCCTCATTGACTTTTAACACTGATGACACCTACTTATTTTACACTCTAAGACAGCACTTTTATTTTATAATTATGTTCTTAATGATGAATTGGACAATTACCTCCTGAACAATTTGTATCATTTTAGTGGTGATTCACATTCCAGAAAAACAAGGTCAAGCATTAACCCTCAAATAATGAAAAGAAACAGCTGAGGATGAAAGTCCATTTGAAAGCACAAACCTCAGGCTAACATATTCGTTTCCTCTCAAAGGAAGTTTTATGGGTTTGAAAATTGCTGTGTAGCAGTGTCTAGTTGCTTGTAAATCCAAGCCTCAGAGACAAGGCATGTCAAAGAAAAGGAATTTCCAATATGGGGACAATAAGTAGATGTCAGGCTGTGCTTTTTTTTTTTCCCCCTGAAATATATTTCTAAAAGAAGATAAATCCTTTGAAGTTTAGGCTGATTTGAAAAATTAAGCTGTCAAAGTTCAAACTGCTACTTAATTTTGCAAACCTCACTGTTGCATAACCTCAAACACTTTGATCTTTTTTAGCTGCTTTACACTGAGGCTTGAGATTCTACTTCTTTTTATATAACTAAAATGTCATATAAAAGTGCGTGTTTAAAAATCTTTTTTTCCTAATTGCGTGCATACAAGAGTATGGGAAAGGTCTACATTTCCACAATGTAACATTTTGCCAATTTTTTTAATGTGTGGATGTTTGTGCTCTGAATTCCACCCTTATTAAGAGGTCTTCATGGTACCTAGGAAAACCACATTCAGGGCTGCTCTTTCAGACAAATTGGTGTCCTGGCCATTATGGTCGTTATATGTCCCAACGTGTATTTTCAGTTGGATGCTCTGTACCTCATGCACTCAAATAGAATGTTCCTAATTGCATTGTGCCCCTTATTATTAACTCTCTGCATAATTTCCTAATAGTGAAGGGAATATTTTGCCACTAAAGTGGTTGTGTATTACTGCTATGTTGTCGTGCACAATTAAACAGCTGTTGCATAAGGAATGCTGCAAAGGTGACTGCGTTTTATGATGCTCAGTGAATACATTTTGTTGTACGCGTCTGTGATAAGGACAGCCATGAGACAAATTGTGTTCATCATGTATGTCTCCCAACCTTCACTCTGCCCACCAATCCGTCTCCTTAGAGCTATGTCTAGTTTGTGCGAACTTTCTAACAAGCCTCAAAAAAGTCTTTTGGAGAGGTATTCCTGGGCACGAAAAGTTCTTCTCCGTAGTCTTATGTGAGAAGAATACTAAACAGAGAGAATTCAGATGATTTTCAATCTACCGTCTGAAACCACACTAAACCACAGGGCACATACTCAAAACAAACAAACAAAAAAAAGCTTCCATACAAACAAACACAGAATGATGACCTAAATCAAATTATATGTAGCTTACCCTGGTGGAAACATTTCTTCCCTTACTGATTTTTGTCAGAAAGAAATATTTCATATGACATGAAAAATCTAAACAAGTACAAATATACTTGCAGTTCCTGTGAGGAAAGAAAAACACACACAGATTTTTGTAGAAGAAACAATTTCTCCTTCATCCAATAATATACCAGTTCTCCTCTTAGTGATAAATTGGTATCAACCATTAGCTAAGATAATCACCCAAGACTATGCCACGGAGAGAATTGAAATCAAGGATGATGAGACAAGCATCTCCACTACTCACTCTACAGGAGGTGGACTGTGCAGAATGAAAACAAAAATAAATACATGATCAAGGTAATTTGTTCTAGACTGTTCCTATCACATGTGCAATAGAAAAATATATTCACTGATCATAATAAATACCTTCAACTGAGCTTCACAGGTAGATTTGTGTTTAAAAAAAAATCATTTACATATAAAATATATCCATAGTCATTGAAATAGCTAGAATGATTCTACAGATCAGTAAAATCACTTTGAGGATGTAGTCTGTTCTTTAACAGAAGATGGAAGGATAGTTAAATTTCCTTTTTCCTAGATGAGGACTCTTTCCCCTTCCTGGAGTGAGATAAAACCATATATCAACATACATTCTAAAAATTTTGTGAGTAAATCTAATGTCCAGTAAATCATTGGCAACAAAGCTTATAGAAACATATAAATATTATTTAGGGTCTTTGAGCCTTGTTAAATTCAAGATTAAGAGTCCTGAGGCATTGTTTTGGCTGACAAAGCCACCAGAACAGTGTCTGAAATGAATTCTTTTTCATCAGTCAACCTGTGCGGTGTTTCAAAAATTGATGTTTACAAATAAACAGACTAAAATAAAAAATATAACTCCTCCCTTAAACCGTAATATTTTTTTAAATCTATTAAATATTTTCCAAGTCATTCATTTCCTTTCTTTGCAAAAAGTGCCATAACTGGAATACATAGCGGTGTAAGTGATGAGTTTGACTGGTAGTTGGCTGGAGTAAGCCAATAAGCCCTTGTGCTGTATGTCACTGGAGGAGGATGAAAACTCTTGAGTTCCAGTGCACTGAGAATGAAGGAGGCTTACTGAATTATATACGCAAATGAGTAACATAATCAGCACAGCACTTGATTTAATTTCTCATTAAATTCTGCTTACTAAAGACTGTCCCCAAACTCTTACTTTTGATGTGTTGCATAATTTTGCACTGAAAATACTTACTACTCTGGTTAAGGGGCAATTCATCGCTCAGAAGCGTCACTCTGGGTTCTGAGAGACATACTGTGTGAAGGATTTTCAGGGGTGATGGGAGATGTGGTAGGTGAAATGCATGCACAACTCACCCTTCATGACGAGACATTAGAAGCCAGTGTCCATCATAAAGGAGCTTCTACATTCAACAACAGTAGCTCTTCCCAAGTTGGCTGTGCCAAGGACTGAAACAATAGGTTACACTAATTCAATAGGAACAACAAAAGGAATCCGTTGATGTTCAGGAACCTAAAAAAGTGATTGTCTGTCTCCCGTGCCATTATAGGCATTTATGAGGTCTTTATAGCATTCTGAACACCGAAGTGTGGCCAAAATACAAATACTCTTCCCATAAACCCTTGCCTCCCTAGTTAGTGTTCTGTCTCATGAAAAGAATGCTAACTAGTCTGAAAGACCCTTGGAAAAAATGGAGTATGCGATGTAAGTGGAATAATGATAACACAACTATCACATTGTTTAATATATCAGAAATATTTTATGGGCTCCTAATTTAGATCTCACTCCATCAAAATATTTTCTTTTATGTAAAGAAAAGAAGATTGTTGTCTGAATCATAATAAACTATTTTCTTGTTCTCTATAAACATTTTTTAAGACTGTACTCTTACTTTTTTGATTCCAAAGTTTTGAGGTTTTTTTTCCCAAAAGAAACTTAGTTATTTTGTTAATAAACACATGCCTAAAGAAATAGAAATATTGACAGATGGAAGGACTTGCCAGTAAGATACTTCTAAGAACTCGTCTTTCAATAACATTGATATCTTCTCCCTGTTTTATTTACTAAGTTTCCAATCTCTTCATAAATCACATATGGGCTTAGTAGTTCAAGAGCTGTCTAGTATACGAAAAAAAGCAAAATAAAAACAAAACCATACACATTAAGAGACTTCAATATTATCATAAATCTGGGTGTTCAAATGTTGGTTCAAAAGAACTGCAACAAAATTCGCAAGTAAAATTCCACTAAGTACAATGCCATATTGTACTTTATGACATCACTTTAATCAGTCCAAAATAATCCGTACAAATGTTCATCCACCTGTAAATACTGCTCAGCTCAAGAATCTTAGGCCAAAAGAGAACATTTCAACTGAAATGTCTCACTTATCCTCACAATTGCTAATAAGACATGAGACAAGCATTCTATTGAGAAGTGTAAATTGCCTGTTATGCAGAATTTATCTGTAATTTAATATAAGAGCTATGCAAAGGCTGATACAAAGCAGAGATCTCTGTAGGAGGCAAATCAACTGTAGGAAGTGGTAACTTATAGATTAGGACCCTTTTTCATAAAGTTATGTAAATGTGTGGTTATTGCATGTATAAGAAACCCTAAATAAGCCAGTGGAAACATCAACTGGATAAAAATTTAAACAGCTTGAACCCAGCTAAAGATAAAAGGTTTTTCTCCCTAAAGGTATGAGCCTTTTCACCTTTATAAATACAACATTAGAGAGAAAAAAAACCAGAATGCACTTTAATTCTTTTTGGCCACATTAATTGCGTGTCTAGTTTTTCTCATATGAGCAGTTTCTTTGAGTTTAAGAGTACTGTATTTAAAATATATGTATAAATCCAGTTTTACACCAGTATATTTATAGGTAATTTGGGTGTAGGTAAATACAGAATTACTAAATCCAAAGGATCTACATACCATCTGAAATCAAAATAGAGTGTGCATTATGCACAGGATGAAGAATTTATAGTGAATGAATAAACGGCCAACAAAAAAGAGAAGTCAGAACTCTGAAGATGCCAGAGTCAGTAAATAATTTCTTTACGGTTCATTGTTTGTCTTGTCCTTGCTTTATGCAATACAGTATATTGCTGTACTTTAATCTTCTCTCCAGTGTGCCTGTGGGCTTCTTCTGGACCATCTTTATTGTCCTTCTGTTATCTAATATTATCTAAACATCTTTTCTAGATTTGTTAGAAGAGCGCTTTTCCTGGCCTGCTGTATTACCTCTGAATTTCTTTATACTTAGAAAACACAGGACTTCTTAAACTAAACATAGAATGAATATCAGGCTATTTAAAATAACAATGAAAATTTCT
This sequence comes from Cnemophilus loriae, assembly GCA_013397755.1. Taxonomy (NCBI): domain Eukaryota; kingdom Metazoa; phylum Chordata; class Aves; order Passeriformes; family Corvidae; genus Cnemophilus; species Cnemophilus loriae. Next base: position 269,045 of record VZTF01008247.1, read on the forward strand.
GGATAGAAAATTACAATGTTACTTTTCCACAACCAGTGTCAATTAGAGGAAACGCCATCAAATTATTTCTTATTGAGGGGTGATTTCAAGCCAGGGTAGCAGAAAATGAACTGACATCAGCACCCATGTCTGATATAGTCCTTGGATCTTAAAAGGCTAGCATAGATTCCTAGAATTACAGTATGGTTTTGGCTGGAAAGGAACTTTAAAAATTGCTTCATTCCAACCCCCCTGCCATGGACAAGGGGACACCTTCTATTAGAACAAGTTGCTCAAAGCTGCATCCAACCTGGCCTTGAACACTTCCAGAGATGGGACACCAACAGCTTCTCTGGGCAACCTGTTCTGATACCTCACCACCGCCACAGTAAAGAATTTCTTCCCGATATCTCATACAAATCTATCCTCTTTCAGCTTAAAGCCATTCCCCCCTTGTTCCAGCACTTCATGCCCTTGTAAAATGTCCTCCTCCACCTTTCTCGTAAGCCCCTTTCAGGTACTGGAAGGTTGCTAGAAGGTGTTCCAAAAGCCTTCTCTTCCTCAGGCTCTCTCAGCCTGTCTTCATAGCAGAGGTGCTCCATCCCTCTGATCTTGCTGGGCTCTTCGGTACTTGCTCCAATAGGTCCATGTTCTTCCTATGCTGGGGATCCCAGAGCTGGATGCAGCACTCCAGGTGGGATCTCACCAGAGCAGAGCAGAGCAGAGCAGAGCTGAGCAGAGCAGAGCAGAGCAGAGGGGCAGAATTCCGTTTCTCGTCGTGCTGGCCACCCCGCTTTTGATGCGGCCCAGGACACAACCAGCTGGTCCATGTTGAGCTTCTCATCCGCCAATACCTCCTTCTCCTCAGGGCTCCTCTCGATCCATTCTATGCCCAGCCTGCATTTGTACTTGGGTTGGCATCAATCCAGGTGCAGGACCTTGAACTTGGCCTAACTGAGGTTTGCACGGGCCCACTTCTCGAGATTGTCAATGTCCCTAATGCTAAGGCTTATACATTATAGAGCTGTTGTTGCAATGCAGCACTAAAAATTTGTGTACTGATAGGTGAATTATCCTTACAAATGGATTAAAACTTCTCTTGTGCTCCGCACACTGTAAAATTTAGTAGACATCAAATTAGAACAACGGTCAAAGCATGTACAGGTAGGCAAAAGTTAATATTTTTGTCCCACTTTCCACCCCATTCCTCATTCAGACACTTAGCAATTTTTAGGTCTGCAGCATTTTTTTGGCTTATTTAGTCTGATATTTCAGGAAGAAGATAATTTCAGAAATGCTAAATAGAATAAAGCACGACTCTTGAAGACAGGAAGATTTCATGATTAATTACATTGTTTATAATTATGTTTAGAAATAGAGAAATAAAAATCTAAGGGGTTTTTCTAAATCTGTGGTGTATAGTGTAGCTACTGACAAGAATAAAAAGTTCTTAATTGATTTTTTGAGTCAAGGTAATAATCTAACCTCTGCAGGCAGGTACTCACTCCTGATAACAACAACAAAAAAAAGAAAACCCCTGATGTGCCATACTTAGAAAAAAACCCAAGCAGTTTCAAAAAGACTTTGTTTTCCAGATTTAAAATGTAGTAACTTCAGCACCATTTATGTGTTTGCAGATAATTTAGAGTAACTATTAAGCTTCTGTAACTCATCAGGGACTTATGTTAAGGCTGTTTCATGGAAATTGTTATTATTAAGCACTCAACAGCAACATTTTACTTGTGCCTGCTACTCTTCTGATTATTGCCATTCTCCTCCTAAATTAAAGAGCAACAAACAACCCTTGAAGAGCTCATGTTTTTCTAGACGGCATAGGGTTTAAGCAGTTGCACTGCCTGTCCATTTCGTCATTTCCACAGCTTGCTCTGAAAACCACTAAATAAATTATGCTGAGGGAAAAAACACCTCAAATGTTATGTACCCATTTCAGAGTCTTAAGGACCAGGAGCAGCATGTTAGACACTAATCCTTCTTTCATCTTAACAGCCATCTAGACATCTTTGCTGCACTGTGCTCTAGTCTAGTCAAAAGCAGTATTTACTGCACTAACCTCATCATGATATACCCCACACATCATGAAAGAATGTAGTATTTCACTAAATAATACCACAAGAAGAAAAAAAATTAATAATAATAACAAAACAACCAAAACTGCCCTGTACAGTATTGCCTTCTTTGCATTCAGAAAACTGAAAATTCTTAACTATTTCCTAAATTCCTAAGTTATTCTATTGCTAAAATTCATATTTTAAGTACAACTGCTTAAAACAAGAGTACTTTAATACCATTTGTGTATTGGTTATACTGGCCAATTAACCAAATCTCTTTGTTGGGACAGTCTAACCCTGTCATCTTGATTAAGCATCAGAGTAATAAGCAACAGGTCTTTGTGTAGGGAAAGTAATGTAGATACCTAGTTTTGTTGCCTAGTATTCTGAAAAAATTGCATTGTTTTGAGGAGTTTCAATGGCTCATTCAGATTCTCATTGTCAAAGTGGTTAGTCCTATATATACATGAATCAGGTGAGCAAGATGCTTAGAATTTTGATGACTTTCTCAGAAATTTACAAATCACGGGGCTTTTTAAGCCTAAATCCATAATATCAATGTCCATAAGGGAAGTTCTGGATGTCATTTCAAAAATATCACACCTGGTCACATGCTTTGGGGTGCATATGCTCAAAGGCTAAAGGCTCCTGGAAAAAGTGAAGACTTGACAGTGGCTGCAAATACTGATTAGAGAACCTTCTCTTATCTGCATCTCTGATCACCACAGTATAAGGAGAGTCTGTTACTGTAGACTGCTCTCTATATTCTCTATACTTAAGCCTTAACTTAAAAATTTCTTTGCTTTCTTCTTCAGTTTGACCTGGCGCATTCAGATCTTGTCTCAGTGCTTCACTAGATCATTCAACTGTACTTAATAAGCACATTAATAACATGAATACTTTTCAAGGAGATCAAAACCATTTTTTTGCTGGCCCTTGTCTCAGGTATCTACTTTCTTTGTAGACTGATGGTATTATTCATTTGTCTTCTTCACAGGCAAAAATTGAAATTATGTGCTGTTCACTTTCCTGACATACACTAGAGAAGTGGCTTTTACTGCATGTTCTCATGGGAGTAATGTAATAAAAAATCCACTTTGGGGCTAACCTATTTGAATTGGTCCTCAGAGCCTCTAGATATATTCCTGCCATTTGTATCTATAGACTTTCCATCCTTACCTTCTAAACGAAATTGAAAATATAACTTGTTTAATTTAGCTGAAGGCAAATTTAATGCTGCAAAACTATTGACCTGAGAATTGAAATTTAAACCCTCTCATCAGAGCATAAGTACAAGATTTTTAGCAAAATCCTGCCTACAGATTTAGCACATGATAAATGGAGCAGAGTGTTCCAATCACTTTTTATTTTATGGGGATAATAATTCTCTGTGATCAATTTCCCCTCATTTATCTGTCTCCCTAGTATGTGCACCCTGACTACTCTTTTTCTTGCATCTTTTGCTTAGATTCTTCATCTTCTCTATGGCACTTGGTTTCAGCACTATTAAAATTTATGGGCTATAGAAAATTATTTCAGATTACATCCTTTCCTCAGTTTGCCACAATGATGTGCACGAATATACATTCAAATGATTTATACTAAAAGGTTTCCTAAAATATCAGATTACATTCTCAACTCTGAAACATTGTCTCCCATTAATTTTTAAGGGAGGTTTTTCTTGAAGGTGTGACTATGATGTAGCGCTTGTTTCACTGCAGTCAAATTTACAATATTAAAAAGAAAACAATTCATTACAGTAACATAGCTAAGGTGAAGAGGAAGAAAGAGAAGTCAGTGGGTACAGATTTACTAAACTGAAATACTATAACATCCATTATTAAGGATGAAGGAGAAACCTAAATACATATCTAAAATGATCATTAATAACATTTTATAATTCCATTAAAAAATGTGGATCTCTAAAAGCTTACTCATCCAGCATCTGATGTATTCTAAATTACAAATATTTCTACACACTTGAGAGCTGGAGAACATTTTGCTTACCAATACAGTCAGAAAAATTAAAAAAATATCAGGAATTTGTCTTTTCTCTCATGCAAGAACAGCAAACCATCTGGAGTAGGATTCTTATATGAATCAGGGAATTAGGTATATAACTAAGAAACTTGTTTTCTCCTACTTTGTTCTGACACTGACCTTCAAAGTAAGTGCAGCTCATTCCACAAGAGAATCATCAGCTAATTTTATGAGGCTACACCCCATTCCACCCTATTCCATTGTCAAACCATTAACCAAAAATACTCAATAAAACTGAAAGTCATCTTCAGAATATATTATCTCCTCATTTGGTACTACAAAAATGCTATTTAAATTTTGTAATTACTTGTGTTTTTCTCTTTTCCTGGCTACATTTAAGCTGTACATTAACCTGTTTATAAGAGGACTCTTTCTTGGGAACTCTGAGCACGTATCTCCTTACAAAATTAGTTTTGCAAAGTCACCAAGGTCTTGCTGGTGCACTAATTGGTGGCTTTACGGGTATCTGTACCCCTGCTAGGAGTAGAAAAAATGCCCATGAATAGATCTGCAAAGCAAGAACCTGCACCTGCATTAATAATAAAACACTCATCCACTTGTCTTAGGCCAGTTACAAAGAACTCAATTTACTATTTGGCTTCGGATTTTGATATTCAATCACAGCTTCATTATGTGAATTACTAATACCTTAAATCTCAAAGTATATGTAAAGGGCTCTACCAAAAAATTAAAGTAACATTGCTAGAAGGCTACAGAAAAAAAAATTAAGAGAGCAGGAGGTTAACGAGAAAACTGTAGTCCAAGTAGAAAATAGGTTCATTTTATAAAAAGAAATTATTCTAATTACTTATTTAAAAAATAAACAACGAGATACAGTAGTGCCAATAGATACAATAACATTCAGCAGAATATTCTCTGCAGACCGAGATGTTCATTGCCAGTGCTATGTCCTTATATCACATGAAGAGAAAGACAATTTCATCTTGTAGGCAAAACAACCAGTTAGACATGAACAAAAGGCTAGGCTTTGCTTCAGAAGTTAATTTACTTGAATTAATAGCTGAATTACTCATGATGTGGGAATTACCTGAAATCAGAGTTGACATTTAATAAATTCACTAGGTGATCAAGTGTTCACTAGCACATTTAATAGTAGCACTTTTTTATAGCTTTAAGAAAAGACTTCAAACATTTTAAATTTGGTGAGAGCCATTCCAGCAGGCCGGTTTTATGCTACTTTTTCAAATTCTCTTTCTCCATTTTCTTTTAAATTTATCATTTGTTCTAACATCTGGTTGATTTTTAATTAGTCTTTTTATAACCAAGTATAGTGGATAGTCAGTCTGACTGGATCAGAGAATCAGGTCAAATTTGTTGTCTTTACTTCACACTGAGCTACATTAACTTACTTCAGGAACAGGACAGATGATATGTTTTATTTTAAACGGGTAAGAATAAAAAACTAGCCCAAAATACAATTTGTCTTTGACATAATTTGTTCGAGTTTTTCTTTATGTGTAGGTGTGTTTTTCGGTTTGCTTGTTTGTTTTAACCTCTCCCTATTGGACAGTGTGGCTGCCCAAAGACAAGGTTTTTTCAGTTCAATTGCAGCAAATTTCCAGTGACTCAAAAGTATGAGTACACTCTGCGGTAATGCTTAGTTCTCAGTCTTGTTCTGCTTATTGCTTGCTACTACAAAAGATGCTTTATGACAGATTAAGGGAACTTTTTTCCTCTTCATGTACACTGAAGCTTTTCAGCTTCACTTTTGAAGTTGCAGCTGTTTCCTTGATCTTGGACACTTTGGAAGGTGCTTTCATACTTTTTATTAAGTCAACCTTCAAATTACCTTTCCCTTCAAAGTTTTGAGACTTTCATGGAGAAGGCAGTCCACTTTTGAAATTTTCCGTGGAGGACAAGAAGCAGGAGGAAAATCATTAAAAATATTGTCACTGGGAAGCTCAAAGGAAGCCATTATTCAATGACATCAAGCAAATGCTTCATTTGTTTCAGGAGATGGATGATGATCAGACTTCAAAAGGTTTTCTGAAGATCAAACCCTCTAACTCTTCAAAAGATAGATTTTAAAATGCAAACTTCTACAGCATAAGAGGTGATCCAAAAATGAAAACTCTCAGATTTTAAAAACATTTATAATCTGAAGTGTTCCTAAATCGGTTCCTAGTGCAATTCCAATGGACATGGATTAGACGGAGTGTATCTTTTCCAGAATACGTTCCAAAAAATGTTTTTAACATTTTTTTAGTCCGTTAACATCTATGTGACTCTGTGGTACTGCATCATTCAGTTTTCTGAATCAAGATTGTTATGCAGCACTAATATTAGCAGAAGCCTGTGTAATAACAGTTTGTTATAATCAGTGTTTCATCACCAAGTTATGTGAATTCCTGAAATAAAGATACCAGGTTATTTTTACAACATTTCTTTTCTGTAGAACATATGACATTATGTTTTGCTCCTTAAGTCTTCATTAACTTAATTTCCTGTAGCCATCTCATATCTCTGTGTGTCATCATGGATGGTGCAGCAGAGATCATCATTCCCCTCCACACTTTCAAAATTTTGGCAAAATGTGTGTATATTTCATAGTCACACTCTTCCTTTTAAATCCAGCAATGCTTCCAAAATGTAAGTCTGAGTAGTAAAAAGGAAGAGAGCAAAAGCATGAAAAACTGAAAGAACAAGTGAGTGAAAGAAGTATAAGGAAACCAAGATAACTTTCAGACCATGGTCAAAGATTCCTTTACATCTGGGCCTGAGCTTTTGACATCTCTAAAAAAATCTGGAAGTCAAATCTGTTTCTAAACAGTCCTCAGCTTCTAAAGTTTGAAGGACCTAGATGCTTTGCTAACAATTCTCTTATGTTCCCCTGTCCTGAACTTTTAAGGACTATAATATCATTCTTAGTATTGCTAATTCCTAAAGTAAAAATGAATCTGAAGTGTGTGATCCATATACAGAACTCTAAATCTGGCACTCCAGATTTCTATTTGCTGCCAACCTTCATAGGATTTATGTTGCAATCCGTTCCAGAGCAATGAGGGATTCAAACAATAAAATACAAAGCTGCAGTAAAAGCAGCGACCTTGAACAAGTGTATCATTATAGCATAAACGAAGGTGCTTGAGAGATTTCTCTGCTCTTTTTTTTTTTTTCCAAGTAGGACAGTTTTAATGAAATTATATTCCAATTTTCAAATGAAAAGTGAAACAAATTGAATTTTAGGGAAAGCACTCAATATCTCATTATCGGTGATACTTTTCATTTTTGTTCAATTACACATTAGCTGACTCAAATTTCATAGGAATGACAGCTGTCCTTTTATCCCTGCATTTGATTCTATGGGTTGGCGAAGTCTACATCCCAAGAAGCATCAAAACTTCCTGGTTAAATTTCTATGATGTACTATTAAAATATGACATTTGGAAATAGAGAAATATGATGGGGTGGAAATATTTTGCAAAGTTTTAGGACTATTTCAATCAGCTGTGCTTTCTGCAATCTGAAAGATAAATAATTCAGCAATTACTGTGACGTAAAAAAATGCACAACAGAAAAATAAGGATGCACAGAGTAATTTGCTCCATTCACTGTAAAGTACACCACAAATAAAGATGAGATCCACAGAGATTCATGTCTTAATCAACATAAATATTTTCTGCATCTAAATTAGCCTGAAGGCACATACATCTTTATATATGTTTTAACCATCATACTAATTATAATACTCATAGTCCTCAAGATGCATTAAATAATTGTATGTATACATTACACATATTGGTTACATACACTAGTGAAGCAATCTTTGAAATTCCTTGTTTGATATACCACTTCTCATTAAAAAAATTTGAAAGGTGCCTTTCCTCCAGAAAAGCAAAAACCCAAAACAACAGTGTAATGTCAAATTATATTTTTCTGTTTTCCAGCTTCTCAGTTGAAGAGCTGTTTAAAACAAAGTTGAAAAAATAAACTTCTATTCTTCGAAGAGTAAACACACAGCTGGACTTCCTGCCCAGTGAAGGGATTATGGGTGTATTTAGTGATTGTCTACACTTGCAGGTGCCTGAGTCATCTTGTGCAAGCATCACACAAGCATAATTTTACAAGCGGATGAAAAACTAAAGCTAGGCATTTATTAAATCTGATCCCATCAAAGCAAAGAAACAGAGCATGACTTTTTGCTGAGTTTTGTTTTTGCAATGAAAGAACCTATTCAAGTATCTAATGGATTCCTTGCTGCTCGAACTCTAAAATCCAGAACAGTGCATCTTCCTCATAAATGTCCTATTTTTGGAGAAAAAAAAAATTTCAAAGTTTTTAAAATTAGCTAGTAAAATTAGGAGTACTGTAGGAGGCAAGGGCAAAGATGCCTTCAGGCAGGGTATCTCTATCCAAAGCTAAAGACACGTAATCAGCCTGGGCAATTCAGTATTAAAGGAACAGGGGAAATAAAGATGTTATATTGCTTTCTCCATGGCAAACACTAACATATAAATGCATAAAAATAGTATATGTCTTTCCTTCTCAGAGTTTAAATTAATCTTTAAGTCAAAAAATGAAATATCACTATTCAAATACCTTTCCTGATGTATTACTGTGGCTGCATTCTTCATGCATCTCTTCTCCTTTATTGGTTGTATTTCTCCTCAGACTCTACTACTCTTGTACAGACAGCCTTCCCTGGACCTGAGCAGTGATGCAGTACAAAAGATGTTACCTGGGACCCCCTTCACCAATTCATAGTCATAGCATTTCCACTGCATCTTTACTTTTCTCCCACAGGTTTTCCTCTAAGTCATGTTGGGTTTATTCATGTTATCTCATTTATTCTTAATATTATTTTACAACAGTGTTTGGGTTGTTCTATCTGCTAGGAAGCCCTAGAGGAAAGAGAACAATATAGCTCAATTTTACTGCAATTCTTGCACATCAAAAATAAAAGAAATCTTTATTCAGCTACATTAGAGAGGAGAAGTGTTTTCTCCAATGTCTAGCAATTGTAAATCATTCAAATGTCTTGAGGAAGTTTGATTTCTCTCTACATTTTAATTAACTGACAACAAAAATTTTTACTAAACCATTTTTATGTAATGGCAAGTAGCTGCAACAAGAGAATAAAGTAATTAATTGGTGGTGAGTTGCTTCTGAAAAGCAAAAAAATTTAGCCAAAATTTTCACCAACCCCTAATGCTTCTCAGGACTAAATGTAGGCTTGGATACTTCTTATCCCCTAGTGTGACAATATACCTGGGACAGGCATCCTACAGGTGCCTAACTTCCCTTTTACTCATTTCCAACTAGTTTCAAAGAATGTTGCTAATATTCAGGCTCATATAGTCTCATTTCTGTACTACTTGATACAGCCCTAATTAACAGCCCCATCCCAGCCTTTTTGTATGCTTCTGAAGGTCCTTCTGCTGCATGCTGCTCTGTTAAACCCTCCACTGAGTTTCACTTAATAGTGAACTCAAATTTCTGGTGTACTTTGGCACACGGCGCAGAATGTCCTCAGTGACCTTTCATTTTCCTGACAACTACAACAGCCAACAAAATTCCAACAAGAAGCAAAGAGCAGTAGAGAAGCTAGCTTTCTTGACATAAACACAATGAATGAGGCCAGAAAAGCACGAGGTAAAATGTTGACTTTGACTTTCCGGGAGAGTTAATATTTGTAAAACCAGAAATTTCAAGTTTGCTCTGAGGAGGAGGAGATGAGATTTTGGGTGTGTGGTAGCAAAACCTCCGGTGCACATAAGACAGAGAGAGTGACACAAGCCAGCCTTAGAGCCAGAGGAGACGCAGACCCAGGATAGTGAGACAGGATAGTGCTTTTAATCATGCCAGCTGTCCTTCCTTACACCCCATCCCCTGGGAAGGTCACATTCATACCAGACAGCCCATTCGCATTCACATGTAGGCCTAATAAAAAAGGCCTCATACCTGCTTTCTATTGCAACCAAATTGTTCTAAAATCAACCCTATATATATATTTATAAACACCGATCATTCCGTGTCGTTTCACTCTGATCCACCCCAAGGGATCTATTAACAAGAACCTGGGTTACACTTGCCTTCAGGGATGGATCATAACAAGCAGACACCCTCCAGTATTATGTTAAAACGTGTTGAGCCAGCCTAATAACAGAGACATGCCCTGTACGTGCTCTTTCTATAACATTTTGTACATTTCTTGCCATATGTGACACAGCAACAATGTCAAAGTCCTGCAAGGTCTAATCTCGCTGTAGCCACTGTGTCTGAGACTGGACTGCCACCACCCTCCACCTCTTTCACCCCCTCCAAGAGCTTGGCAACTCTGCCCTCTCAGCACCCCACAAGAGCTTCTTTGCCAGCTTGGGTAGAAAGCTCCTGAAAAGCCTGCTTGAGATTCAACATCCAAGAGCGAAGCAGTGCACTCCATTTCCACATGAGCAACCGCAGCCACTCTAAGACAAGCTCTACCACAGGGACCTCACAGACATGGTGTTTGGCAGTGACAAATCTATTGAGATCACAAGTGGTCTATATGTAAAGGCTTCTCGTACTAGCTCTGCTATAAATTAACTACTTTCTTCACTTTTGCAGATACAGAATGGATGTTAATAGTAAAAGCCATTTTGTGTAGCCAATACCATTTTTCCTGAATTTGTTTCCCATGAGCACAAAAACCCCCAGAACAAATCAAACCACTATTATTACACATGCTCTGCCTTCTTTTCGACAAGAATATGTCTCAATGGAATTACGGGATGAAGATTCGTGTGGCAGCAAAAATGCAAGGGTTTTTGACGTGCTACAGAACCACAGAACTGCCTGTGAATTGTCCCACAGAAATTAAGGCTTTTCCCCTTCTGACAACAGTCATTCATATAAGCTGTGTACCCAGGTCTTGCTGCTGGAGTCAACCCTGATTAATATCTTTATTGATGATCTGGATCGCGGGGTCAAAGGCACCTTCAGTAAGTTTGTAAGCTGGGTGGGAGGGCTGATCCGCTGGAGGGCAGGAAGGCTCAAAAGAGGGTTCTGGACAGGCTGGATCAATGGGCTGAGGCCAATTGCAAGCGTTTCAACAAAGCCAAGTACCTGGTTCTTGGGTCATAACAACCCCATGCAGTGCTACAGGCTGGAGGCAGAGTGGCTGGAAAGTTGCCCCACAGAAAAGGACCTGTGAATGCTGGTTGACAGGGCTGAACTTGAGGCAGCAGTGGGCCCAGGTGGCCAAGAAGGCAAATGGCATCCTGGATTCTTCCAGCAATAGTGCGGCAAGTAGAACCAGAGCAGTGATTGTCTCTCTGTAATCGGCACTGGTGAGGCCGCACCTCAAATCTTGTGTTCAGTTTTTTGCCTGTCACTACAAGAAAGACATTGAGGTGCTGGAGCATGTCCAGAGGAGAGCAATGAAGCTGATGAAGGATCAGGAGCACAAGTCTGATGAGGAGAAGCTGAGGAAGCTGGGGTTGTTTAGTTTGAAGGAAAGGAGGCTCAGGGGGGGACCTTATCACTTTCTACAATTACTTACAGGAGGTTGTAGTGAGATGGGGGGTTGTCTCTTCTCCCAGATAACAGGCGATATGATAAGAGGAAATGCCTTCAAGTTGCACTGTGGAGGTTTTAAGAAAAAATTCTACACCTAAGAGGTAGTCAGACATTGGAACCGTCTGCCCAGGGAAGTGGTTGAATCAACATCTCTGGAGGTACTCAAAAGGCATGTAGATGCGACATTTAGAGACATGGTTTAGTGATGGACTTGACAGTGCTGTGTTAACAGTTGGACTTGATGATCTCAGTAGGTCTTTTCCAACTTTAACAATTCTGTGATTCAATGAAAAACACCTGCAGAATGTTCCTCTAGTCTCTTTCCTGCCCTCTTCCCTACAGAGGCTTCCTTTCACCACTCCCAAAGCTGTCAAGCTTCTGTGGAAATAATCGTGTTTGACAGTTCTGGGGTTAAGAATAATATCTTGTCGTCTCATGTCCCCGCAGACACGCACTAAGCAATTTATCATAGTCCACAAAGCAGAGTTATACTATCTCATATTACATGCAAGGCCTTTATCTGGAAGTGTGATCCTATGTGTGGTTAGTGAATTTGGTTTCAATTACCATGTATTTATTCACGTCTTTGTTTCAGTGTTAATCCTCCGCATCAGATCGCTTTGCTAAATATTGCTATACCAATGCCACTTTATGCTAATTAATACTAAAGATTTCAGCTACTGTTTATTTATTAATTCAAGCAAAATGCTTGTAAATAAGACAGAAATAGGGCAGGGGGATAGAGAAAAGAAAACAAATCCAAAGCTTGCATTAGACTTGAAAATTATTTCTGTAGATTGTCAATTTTGTACATGGAAATTAATGGTTTGTAGCAGAGCTAATTATTTCCTCTTAGACTAAATCATTTATTGGAGACTAATTATAAATAAAAAATAACTGATACAATAAAAGTGTTAATAAATACACCAAAAATATCTTTTTTTGTGCGTGTTACCAAAAAAAAATCCCCAAAAACATAGCTTGTGGTAATGATTATCTAAATTTTCTCTGGTTTGTATGGTATAGTGTCAGTGTAGTGACTTGGCTGCTATTGCTGGGATATGTACGGTAAAGAAGTTAGTGATGTATTGTGTTTATTGTGTACAAATCCTAACAGGTTTTCCCTGTTTCTTGCCCTTCCTTTCCACCATCCTATCTTTTTATGTGCATAAATACGATATGTGTGTGTGTATACATATATACAGACACACTCCTGAACTGCAGAGTTTGTCTATATGGAGCTTACACACATGGTTTGGCACAGATCCTTCCTGACATCCGCACCTGACTGGTGCAGTACTTCTTCTCTGCTGCTACTTTTTAAGACAAAAACCAGGAGGGAAGGATGAGGAATGCACAGAGCTGACAGCAGAAGATTGTCTGCTTTAATAGAATGGACTCAGAGGCAGAAGATGGCTACTCAGCAGGGCAAACAAATTCTTTATTTCCTCTCTTTACTCCAGAGAGGTTATTAACAGTCAGATCACATACAGCGTAGATTCCCATTAACTATTTTAGAGAAAAAGAGGACAATGAAAACAATCTTGAAGCCTGAGCATAAAACTTCATAGTATGAAAACAGTGGTGATTTGCAGGAGAGGTATTTTCAAGGCCTTGAAAGACCAGGCAAACTCTAAGGAAAGTTTAAATGCAGCAAAGAAATGCAGACTGAAAGCAAACATAGAAATCCGAGGATCTTTATCTTCCTGCCAGTCAGGACTACTCAGTGTTACAGCCATATCAGTACAACATTTCTCTATGTTTAGTTTAACAAAAAGACAGGACATGTCCACTTGATGAGCAAGGGAAAATCTAATGAAAAGCCCCTCTGTGCTCTGGCAAGGCACGCTACATTATCCACCCATGCATATAAGAAAACAATCCACCTGTATAACTAGCAAGTACACTGCATTCCTACCTATTTTTGAGGAGCTTCTCCCTGAAAATAAGGCTGAATTTATTCTTCTTTGTATTTTCTGGATTGCAAATTTATTTAAATTTATTAGTTTTCCTTTGAGCCTCTTCGCTATGTTGCAGCTCCTAAACTAGCTTCTCCTAGAATGCCTGTTGTTAAGACAGGTGGATCCTATTTACTGATGTCCTTAATTACACAAATGTATAGCAGAGATCCTTTGTCTTACTTATATAAATGAAGAAGCAGTGTTATTACAGTCCCACAACAAGAGTTTTACTGTGGTTTTCAGATAACTGCCTTAACCAAGTGAAGCTACATCATAATTATAAAAATGGAATTTTTTTAGAGAAGAACCAGACCATGTAGTAATTTTTTATTAGTATACATGCACTCGGGTATGAGAATTCAACTCATAAAATTTCTGTGTGTTCACCTCTAGCCAGAATATCATACTTACAAGGAGGACTGATCACTCACCTGTGTCACTGTGGTTTCTTCTATCCTTGTGGCTCTTTTTTTTGTCTGAGTTTCTCAGTCAGTTATAGCAAATCACAGATTTTAGTATGAGCCAGGAAAACTTCAGATATGTTTACTTTAGGCATTGCTCGTTTCTAAAGTGTTAATGGATTTGACTTTTTGTAGTGAAGATGTCACTACAGTGCCTTTACCTTATTGTTTTATGTTCTATTGGCATTTTAAACTAAGAAAAATAAATCTGTTATATTCAAGTATGTTTTATCACAGACAACCTTCTAGTCAAATCCTCCAGACTAGAGCAGCATTCTATTGTTCATGTTCTCATCTGGAAGAGAGGATTAAGAAAACTTCTATGACAAAAGACAGAGAAATGAGGGGATCAGGAAACTGACTAAATGCTGAGAATACTGAAAGATTGACAAATCAGTGGCTTCTTGCATGAAACTAGAACAAAGGGCCTAGAGCAAAAACAGGAGATAAAGGACACTGGAAAGGAGCCTCCAGTCTCGCCATCTGTGCTACATGGCAGAAAAATCTTAAGCCTGCTTTTAGTCTTTGGGCCTATGGGTTAGCTCTAACTGAGTATCTGAAGTGATGTGACCACCATGACCCTCTTTTTCTCCAGCGTTCAAACTTTCAAAAAGTTTGACATTTTAGCACTGTTTTTACTTGTTCTGTTTATGTTAATCGTATTAACACCTTTCTCCTTCCCTGTCTTTAACTGAGAACACTGTCCTAAGGCCTGAATCTTATATACATATAGCCTCCAGAGAACAATATGCATAAATCACTGTTATCTGTAAGTGTCCCCTACATACACTGAAATGAACACAATTCCATGTTCAGCTCTATAGCATAAGATTTAATTTAAGCCATGAAGGCAAATTGTGCCCATGCAGTGTAATTGCAATATGGCAATTTAAATCATTAGCATATATCAATATAATTGAAAATAGAGGGTTAAACATGTTTCTAATAACAGGCTAACTGTAGAATAGGAAGCAGAAAGCAAGGATCTGAAAATAACAAGGAGATACAGTTGTCAACTACAGTAAGGAGAAGAGTGTAGAGAGATTCAAGTAATAAAGTTGGTAGCCAAGTTCCTGTTTAAATGACTGTGTTGCCTACAGGGGAAGGAGAATAGGTGTTTAAAAGTTTCTGTAGTTGGTATTGTGTTTTTTTAGTTCATTTGTTATTTAATCAGGAGGACCTCGGAGTCAATCATTTATCTGAGTATTGAACAAGGTTTTCATATGTACATAGGTCAATAATCTTTCAATGACTATCTGTAGATCAAAAATAGCTTGAGCTGACACTTTAGTGCACAATATTCAGAAACAACCACCAAACTAAATCATCTTCTCCACTTAAACAAAGATCACTGCTCTGTGTATATATTAGCTATATTTTAGCTTTAGGCATTAAAAAAAAAAATGTATTTTTACAGAACTAGTTCTTATGGACTTGATCTGAGGAAATGGCAAGAAACTAAGCTATGACATGATTTTCAGAAATCCTGCAATCTTATAATGGATTCAACACCTTTTACAGCCAGTGGCCTTGGGATATGAAATACTGTAAAGAGAAAACCGTTCTCTCTAAGATTGATTTTTCAGAAAAAAGTTTATGCCCTGAGGACCCTGAATAATCACCAAGCAAATATTTTATTTCATGTATTAATCCCTGCCTACTGGCTTCTTAGAATTTACCAACTATTTTATACTATTTGCAACTTACACAATAGCAACCTGTTTTGGATTATAGTCTTCCTAAAAGTTTGAGCTAGCTGAAAAACGTCAAAACTAAGGAGCATGTGTTTTAAGAGTAACTTAAAACAGCTGTGACACCTTCTGCCTCAAATCCTTCAAATTGTTCTTCTACAAATAATTTCAGGAGCCAGTACTGCCATGGAAGATTAAATAGTTGGATTTCTGGGAATGAATTTAAGATCTCAAAGAAGCAAGGTGCCCACACACCACTTTTGCAATTATACATTTGGTTGAGTACCCACACAAGCGAACCACAGTCTTCATTTCTATACCAGGTGTACTGTATTGTATCTCTACAGTATATCTACTCCTTTTGTTATTTTCTTACTGCAGTTAGTTCTGCACCATTTGAACTTCGGCTTGGGACCTGGACAGACTTCTAATAAAAAAAATAAACAGTTACAGAAGGGGCTATACTTTAGTTTAAATAGATATAATGCTTCCTCTTAAAGCTTTGCTACAAGCATGAGTAATTATTTTTGTAGTTTAGTTTATTACACACATGTACCACAATAGAGATACATGAATGACAGTGACAATGGAATTTACAGTGACACAATAGTATTTCTAATTTTTTCTGACATAATATGCAATTTTAAAATACTTGATGACTGTCAAAATAAGCTTAAAGTTCTGAACTCTTCTCCTTCAGAAGGAAAAGGCTTTTTGAAAAGTAATCTCTATAGAGGAAGGAAGGAAGGAAAGAAGGAAGGAAGGAAGGAAGGAAGGAAGGAGGAAAGGAGGAATGGAGGGAAAGAGGGAAGAAGGGAAGGAGGGAAAGAGGCAGGGAGGAAAGGAGGGAAGGGACACCTCCAAATTTCAAATTTCTAATTTGATTTTCAATTCTTATAAAAAAAAAGTGTTTCTTTTCATTATTCATTTTTGTAGGCTCCTGAGATTGCTGTTCAAATTTCTAAAGAAGCAGTGTTGGCAATCAAAAAAGACTATACAGCATCTAAAAATAATAGGAAGTGTTCAGTTTTACAATAATTCCAATAATTAAGTAATCAGCTTTGCCAACCTCAAATTAAATGAGATTAGTTATGAATGATATTTTTCTCCCACTTGGTCCTATCAAAATAAGCCCCATGTTTCTTTAAGTGAATCTTGCTGATAATACATATACCTGTCATGCCATTCCCTCTGAGTGCTTGGGGAAATAAAAATTCATAGCAATTGATTGCCTCGTGTAGCCATGGCTCCAGATGCCCTTTCAAATATTCATAAAGATCTTAAAGGGGTCCCTGTGGATCCCATTTGTCTGCTGTATATTTATATATCCCTCCAGTCTTCAGGAAAATTGTCAAACAAAAGTCACTTTTGCAGCTAGGTATTATTGACTCTTTCTACCTAGTAGATTTTTGTATGCTCATGCTGCGTACTGTGAGTGAAAAATGGAACAAGATGAGGAAACATTTATGAATATCATAGACCAAGTGTTGAGAGTTCTTCATTAAAGTTGGGGGCTTGAAAGCTCTAACTGATCATAAATGGATGAAATGAAAGGACATAAATGTTAAAATCGGAGTCAAATGGAGCAAAAGCTGAGATAAAAATAAAGGACAAAAATGTCACATTTGCACTCAAATTCAGACCACTAAATTCAGAGCTACATGCTGGCTGAGCATTCAAAACTTCACACTGAGATCATTGTAAAGATTGAGTACAAATGTAAAGCAATTTTTTAAAGTTTAACCCTCTTTTAGAAAATATTTCCATGGTATTAATTGTGTGAAACATATCTCAATCAACTGGCAATTTCAGGGATCTTCCTTTCCTCCCACTCTCTCTGGTAAGTTATCAATTTTCAGATTCTGAAGAAAGTTGAGAACAACTTTTAATCCCTTCTGTAAATGCTTTGCATTATCTGTTCTGTTCAAAAAGTCATGGAGCAGAAGCTGCTCATGTAATCTCATCGAGACATTCATACCATTTCGCAGTAAGAAATTCTGGCCACACAACAATTTAGGAGTTAGCAGGCAGTTTCCACTTCCATCTTTCAGACTTAATGAGATTTTCAGCTTCTATTTGCTTCTGTTTTATAGAATATTCCCCAACTGTGTTTAAAAAAATGTTCTGAGTGGAAACTCAGAGTGTTCCCTGAACTCCTCAATCCTTACCCTGTTCTGCAGCAGCTGCAATTAACTTGAACAGGCCATCACTGTTGACACTGCTCCCTTATCCTTGCTCCAGCAGAGCATGACAACAAGAGTGAAACAGAGAGCCAGAACCCGGTCAGGAAATGACTGTTGTCTGTCACCAGTCATTTCCACTCTGCTGCTTAGGTAATGACTGCAGTTCAGGGTCCAGGAGTTAATTAGAAATGTAGAAGCTGTGGTATCACCTATGAACTAACAGTGTAAGCTAAGCTAATGTCCATAATACAGAACTCTAGTGAAAGGCAATTATGTGTCATGACACCTGTCACAAATTTGTACCGTCTAGAGTTATGAGTTGAAACATAAAATTTTAAGTACATCACCATCAGTATACATTAGGATAGACATCAGAAGAATTATTCTGAGACATAGTGGTGTTATCCAACGGATTCTGCAGGCTTTTGCCAAGGGATTTTTCACAGTCTTCAAAAATACACTGACAAATATGATTCATGAAACAGACTTCAAAAAATGTCAATACAAGAACCAAGATGATTTGAAATAAAAGAAAGGAAAAGAAATTAAAAAGAAAGGAAGGAGTGATTTAGTTTTAACTAAAGTGACTAGAAGAGAAAAAAAAACCCAGATCAACAGTGTATATGCCACTAAGTTCTAGGATATTGTACAAAAGGATGTAATGACACAATCAGTATGTAAAGTGATGCACTTATTTTCCCCATAAAAAGCAGATGTTTGCTTATGTAGTATCTTTCCAAGTTGAAATCAGGATGCAAGCCAGCAGGAAGCGAATGTTCACCACAGGCAGTTTTCTCTGCTTTTGGTGGATTGGATGAATCCACAATCTTAGGCGGCCGGTTGTCTCTCACATACTTAAACAACCTCACAGGGAAAAAAATGGAGGAAACAAATGTAACACTAAGGGGTTAATTCAAAACCTGAAAAATAGGGAAATAAAGATGCAAGTCTCTCTCCGTAGCGTATGAAAAAGAGCAGGAGGCCACCATATGGGCTGCAAAATATTTTGTAGAGTGATTTAATTAAAATAAATTAAAGTATCTCCTCTAAGCTCTATTGCTTATGTGAGTTTTGTCAGATAGTCCATATAGCATTTGCAAAGAAATATAAGACAAAAGGCCAACAATAAGCATGAGTCATTATCTTTTTATGTGTTGGGTATGCTAATATCCCCATCTGTTACCTAAGTGGGCAAAATCTATTTGCTGAAACCAAGGAAGACTCTATTTCTTATGGTTAAGACTATCAAATATGGATGAAGAGAAAGTGGAAAAGCTTGTCCTGAATGTACTAGACAACGTCAAGAGCTTGGAAATTCTCTTGCAAGTGGTGCAAAGTACTGAAATTTTCAGTAAAGATTCTGGGATACATGCTACAGGAGTCAGGAGTTAGTCTTTATGGTCCAGTTAACAATCCAATGTGAAGTCCAATGGAAAAATGTCTCTTCCTAATGCAAATTTTGGTGGTATTGTCTCTCTTAATTTCAATACAGTGTCAATATTCTTTGCAATGTATATTATTTGTATGTAAAATTATTATTTTCTAAGTGTGATGGAAAGAGATTTGATAAATGGCAATATTTTAGGCCATAGCTCCCCATGTCTTCTCTTACTTCTCACTTTTTATTTCGCAGAAATAAAAACACTTCTAATGAAACATTTGTTAGGTGGTGGGCTGATCTTTTCTGGCTCCCAGGTGCCCACCAAGTAACTCTACCACTCCTCCTCCTTTACGGGACAGGGGAAAAAAGGCTATGTAAAGCTCTTGGGTTTGAAATAAGGATAGGGAGATCCCTTACCAGTTACTGTCACGGCAAAATAATCTTGCCTTGGAGAAAACTCAGTGAAACACTGGAACAGGTTGTCCTGGGAAGTGGTGGATGCCCATTCCTGGAAACAAACAAGGTAAGGTTGAACAGGACTCTGATCAACCTGATCTAGTTGAACATGTCCCTGTTCATTTTAGGGACAAATGATGTTGGATGATATGATTATATGATAAGATTAATGTAACTAATTATCAATTTAAAAGGGTATGGTTATAAGAACAAAGATCAAATCTAAAAACACCTTCTCCCTCTCTTTACTTCTTTCCAGGCTCAAATTCACTCTAACCTATTCTACCTCCTCTCCCCCAGCAATGCAGGGGGAGGGCGAACAGGGACTACGGTCACTTTATGATATTTTCTCAGCCACTCCTTTTTCCTCCTACTCTTCCTCTGCTGCAGTGTAGGGTGCCACCCACAGGAGACAGTTCTTCACAAACTGTTCCCATGTGGGTCCTCTCCTAGGGGTACAACCGGAACAGACTGCTCCAGAATGACTTCCCACAGGATCACAGGTCCTGCCAGAAAACCTGCTCCAGCATGGGCTCCTCATCACAGGGCTGCAGGTCCTGTCAGGACCCTGCTCCATCACCGGCTTCTCACAGTGTCACAGCCTCCGTCAGGCACCCACCTGCTCCAGTGTGAGGTTCTCCCTGGACTGCAGGTGGATATATGCTGCAGCATGGACCTCCATGGGCTGCAGGGGCACAGCTGCCTCACCATGGGCTGCCCCATGGCCTGCAGGGGAATCTCCGCTCTGATGCCTGAAGCAGCCCCTCCTTCCCTGATCTTGTCTGCAGGGCTGTTTCTCTCATAGATTCTCTCTCCTCTCTCCCAGTTGCTGTTTCACAGCAGTTTTTACCCTTTCTTATATATGTTATTACAGAGGTACTGCTGCTGTCTATGAAGGGCTCAGCTCTGGCCTGTGTGGGTCTGTCTTGGAGCTTGAACCAACTAGAACAGGCTCTGTGCAACATGAAGGAAGCTCCCAGTGTCTTCTCACAGAAACCACCCCTGCAGCCTTCTGCTATTGAAACCTTGCCACACAAACAAAAACATTTAATGTGACATGGCTCTATGACACTTATCAGCTGGAGGGAAACTGAATTTTCATTTGGGTTAATATATTCAGAAAAAAACAGTGATTCTTGTGACCTCTTGTGCTCTGCTCTGCACTGGTGTGTCCTCACCTTCAGTCCTGTGTGCAGTTTTGGCCACCACAATATAAGAAAGATATTAAACTATTAGAGAGTGTCCAAAAAAGGGTAGCAAATATGGTGAAGGCCCTTGAGGCGAAGCCACGTGAGGAACGAATTAACTTGGTCTGTTCAGCCTGGAGTAGAGGAGACTGAAGGGAGACCTCGTTGCACACTAAAGCTGCTTCACAAGGGGAAGAGGAGGGGCAGACACTGATCTTTTCACTGTGATGCCCAGGGACAAGACTCAAGGGAATGGCCTGAAGTGTCAGGGGAGGTTTAGTTTGGATATTAGGAAAAGATTCTTCACCAAGAGTGAGGTTGGGTCCTGGAACAGGCTCTCCAGGGAATTGGTCACACCAAGCTTGACAGAGTTCAAAGAAGCTTTTGGCAATGCTCTCAAGGCACATGGTGTGACTCCTGGGGATGGTGCTGTGCAGGACCAGGAGTTGGACTCAATAGTCCTTGTGGGTCCATTCAATTCATCATTTTCTGAGATTCTGTAATTCTGTACATCAGACAGCAAGTACATGTATAAATACATTCCACATTGAAATACATTCTTAGTCCATTTCTAAAATTCTGATTTTCAAAACAGAGATGATATTTAGCTAAAATTTTATTCAAATGAATTGTGAGAGAAAAAAGAGAAATATGAAATTGGTCATTCAAATTCCTTTGTTTCTACAGAGAAATTACAGATTAATCAATATTCTTTGAAATCAGATTTTATTATTGTATGCCAACACTTCCCTATCCAGAAACAGGAAGAAAAATAAAAATTGCCTGTATCTTTTATATATACTTAACAGCGTCAGATTGAGCTAGTCTAACATTATTTTGAAACACTGGGCAAGTAAAAATGAATGTTTAAACAATTAATGTGATTTGTTCTATTTAATTGAACCGCTGATGGTCCTCAGTATTTCGTGGTGTGCTGGTACAGATATTTTAGATATGTTCCATGGAATCAATGAAAAGAATGTACAGTTATGGTGAGTTCATGAGCAGCCTTCTTAGTCCCTTGGCTTGTTGTGACTCATTCTTTTGTGACTGTAAAATTCGTTTGTAATGGTGTGTAAAAATCTATTGGTTTGCTAGTCAAGGTGATTTAAAGTATTGCCTAGCAGTAGAATTACCCTCTAAGGAAACAAGAAGGGAGGCAATGGCAAGAAACTCTTTCTTTTTAAATACTTCCATCAAAGAAATTTTGCTTGGCTGCATGTGTGCCAAGGAGAGTATGAAAAGATGTAAAATTGAATTTGTACATAAAAACCAAAGACAAAGACTAGGCATATTACTTCATTCCAGCCACAGTGTTTCAGAGGAAATTTTTAAAAGCAGCTATTTAAATGAACTGAGAATTAGAAATGTATGCTCAATGCATTTCCAATGCAATCAAAATTAAGTGTACTGTATCTGATACCCTTACAGCTTTTATGTGCTCACACACTAATTTTCCAGAAGCAGTGATTGCTTCTTCATTCAACACTTAGATTGGACTGTGCTTTGGGGCGGAACTATATGTCACCAAAGGTGGCAAGAGCATACAGAATGAAACAGGAATTACAAGTAAAGAAGCCATAGTTTTACACACTATTAAGTTAAGTGCTGCCCTGAAAACTGTATGTTTTTCTCTAAATCTGCCACTGAGATACACTGTGTTATTGGACAAAAAATAACCAAAAAATGGATGTCTGGTAACTGTATGCTTCTGTATGCTAAGAATTCTGAACCTGGGCCTCTAAAATATTTGTGCAATGGGAAGAAAAATGGTCTCAATCAATTTTGAAAAATATTTCAGATTATTTAAATTAGTCCAAAATAATGGATAATATTGGTTCTAGTTTCTTTTTCGTTTGCCATTTTTAAAATGGTGATGTAATATCAAATACTTGGAAACTGAGAATAAAGTCACCGGTCCGTAAAGTATACAAGTATAGTTCAGTATCTCCCTATTTCTTGTGGTAAATTCATGCCTAATCTTAGACAGATTATCTCCATACTTGCTACCGTTGTGTTTATCACATTGAAGAATTTACCTCCTTGGACAGACAGGCAGACATCTCATTGCCACCACTCGACAGCAATAATTTCATTGTGAAGTACCTGCTTGTGTCATTGACAAAACCATCTGTTTCATTTTGCTAAGAAAGTGACGATAATCCCTCTCTGCTGACCAGGGTACCCACCGAAGTTTTATTTACAAATTCAGCCCCTGGTTACTGACATAAAAGAACTACATTTATATCACTCTGAGATTCCTGATTTGTGACTTTACAATGTGAACACTCCTAGAGAGGATAGCAGCTAAGGTGATCTATGCTTGTGGCTGTATAATAGAGGCTTGCAACTGCAAAGTGTTTAGAGACAGCCTTCTACAAGTACCCTGGTATCTAACTATCACTCATTTCAGCACTTAAAACCCTTTGGTAATTTGAGATATGAATGGGAAGAAAAGTGCACAGGGATCAGTGCAAGTATATGTCTCATTTTTTTAGAAGATTTCATTGTAAGTAACACAGAACAGAAAAGCAGAGTTTTTCTTTTCTGAGCAGAGAAGATGAGTCTAATAGGCACCACAGTTGTCAGATTTTAATACTAAGATTTTCTTGTACATATGCTAAATTACTAAAAAATTCTTAATTTCTTTTGGATGAGTAAATCTGTAATGTCAGGATCTTCAGAGCACTTGAAAGAGCTTAAAAAAAGGTCTAGGTTTTTTTTTTTAAAAAAAAGGGTTATCTTCTCATTGGAGAAGAGAAAAACAATAACATGAGAAATTGAGTATTTGTGAGAAAAAACTGAAACAGGAATTGTTGCACTTTTTTAGTAGTGAAACCTGTAGACATTTTCCAAACACATTAACACCTTTGGCATTTCATGTTCTAAATGCCTAAGAAAACAATAAATTGATTTTGTGTTGCATTACTGCTGCTCAGCTGTAGAGGATGGCATTAAATCTCATTAAAGGTAAAATAAAATCGAAATAATCTGTTTAAAATGTGGACCACTTAGTTGAAAAGGGAAAGAAAAATAAATCCTTGAAGGCCATGATCAGATACAAATCCTGCACCAGACATTTTACTATAAATTTGTTGTTGATGTAAACAATCTTTTTCCAAAGCTATTCAGTTGGAAAATTATGTTCAGGGTCCAGTGAGATACAAGTATGCTTTTAATCAGCCATTTCCATGGAGGAAATGGGCAGTGCATCCATATTCAGCCCCTGACATGTTGATTTCTGCACATACTGAACAAAAATGGGACATCTGTTTCTGTATTTGTTCCAATATTGTTCACAGGTAAATACAATGTCCATTGTAATTAATTGCTTTGGAACAACTACCATACCTTTGAATTTGTACTTCACAGCTGCATTGATGATATGTTGTTTTAAGATTAAGTCCATCCAGGATGGAAATCTTCAATCTTACATTTAATTTCATCATAAAGCAGAAAAGGCCAATAGCAGCTCCAATATGAGGCTCTGGTTTTTCATAGTAAAAAAGACCGAATGACAGAAACTTGGAACTTTAGTTTCAAAGTATTAGCTGTTTTACTTGCTTGGAGGAAGAATCTCAACTGACCTTCAGTGCCTTAAACTAAGAACTTTTGTATACAACCTACCTTGGACCGGTCCTATTTAGTGTCTTATTAACAACTTAGATAATGTAATAAAGTGCCAACTAGAAGGACAGCATCAGAATTCAAAGTTGTCTTGATACACAGTAGAGTGATCAATGAGATAAACTTTGATGAAATATACTGTATTTTAGCTCAGGTAGGAGGTGAAAACCAAAGAAGAGATATGGAGGAAGCAGCACAGCAGGAAAGAATCTATTGTTGTAATGAATAACAGACAAGAGAAAGTCACTACCATCCCCTTTTTCTAAACCTGCTAATTAAAACTTTAGCATGAGAACTACGTATCCACTTAAAGGAAGATCTAGAGGAGGTGAAAAAAATCTACATGAGCTGCAAAAATTTATGAGAACAAAGTGCAGGGATATTATCAGGTTTTTTGATTTTTTTCTGACGGCTATTTCACAAGTTATCTAGAAAAAAAAAAGAGACAAATATGATTTTACAAAAAAAAATAATGGATAGAAAGAGCTGTTACTTCTGTTCCATATCCCTATGTTCAGCAGTAAATTAATTATGCAAAAAGTAATTCTATGGTAAAGATGTCACTAAATATCTTAATAACTTCCTCATTATTAAAATAATATTAAATAATAGAGAAGTTGTGGAATTCCCTTTACTGCAGAGTTGTTTGGGTTTTTTTTTTAAAGGAAGATCTTGTGTATTTGAAGAACTTAATTATAATCTATTCAGACAAATAAAATAAAGCTGCAGCTCATTCCTGACACAGTATATTTCTGAACACAGCCAAGCCAGTTGAGGGTAAGTTTACCAGGGAAGCTTAATCTCCCTTCCTTGCCCTGAATAGACTATAAGACCAAAGACCAGAGTCTCTGTTTCAGTAAACCTAAGAGTACCTCCTGAAGCTTCTAAAATACCGTCAAACTTCTCAAAAGTGAAAATCAGAATCTGACCAGTAGCAGACTCTTTTGTTTAATCCATACTTTAAAGTAAATATCTATAAAGATAATCTTCATGGACAAAGATATAGATCCATTATGTTTGGTTTGATTATTCAACTCTACTGTAAGAGAGAATAGGACTTGACATAATGTCTAAGAATAAAGTAATTTTTTGCTACTTGCAAATATTTTCAAAAGGACAGTTTAATAAGTGAAGCTGTACACCCAAACAAAGAAAAGTAAGTGATTTATTCTCTACTTCACATTGGCAGAAAGATGCTTAGCCACTTTATGGAAAGCAGAGCCTCAGCACGTGTCATGGTTACTTGCAAAGACAAACTTCATATCTTCAGGTGCCTTCACTTCCTCTTCCTTTGCCCAAGCCTCTGTCATGAAATATCCCTTTGGTCAGTTCAAGCTGGCTGTACTGAAGGCATACTTCCAGCCTTTGTAATGTTGGGACCGCCTACCTGACACTGGGACAGAGAGGGAAAATCAACACAAAAAAAACAAAAAACAAAAAAAACCCCAAAAAAACCCAAAAAAGAAAAAAAAAAGAAAAAGAATGCCTTGATGCTGTGCAAGCACTATTCAGCAAGAGCCAAAACAACAGTGTGTTATCAATACTGTATTAGTCACAAATCAAAAACACAGCACCACAGGACAATACAGACTGCGATGAAGAAAATCCACTTCACCCCAGACAGACTCAGTAGACTGTAACAAATAATTTTTAGACCATTTGGACTTTAAAATGCACTAAGTATAGTTCGCATTTCATCAAGATCTAGTGTTTGTAAAATTTCCAATTCTCTTACATTTCCACAAACAATCTGAGCAAAATTAACTCCAGGTAAGATATCCAGCTCATATCAAAAGATGCCTCCAACTCATTCCAACCAAGCTATGGGGCTTATTTGTCCCTAAATGTGTCAGGACCCAAAAAAAGTCTCACATCAAAGAGGTTTGTGAGTTATATTTTCAGTACTGACATTCATCACATGCTTTTCAGGACAGAATAACTCATTAGCAGCGTGACTGCGTGTTAATGGCCTAGAGCAACATGTGCAAGGGCTTCCCAGTAGTATTTCAGTAGTGTTCACTGATGGTCAGATTATAACACACCGGGTGTGCTTCCATATCCTGTTCATGTTGTTTTCTTATTCATGGTCAGAAATATGTGTTTTCTTCATCATTAAAGTGAAAGATTGCCTCTTAACCATGGAAAGGGGAAATGATGGTTCTGGTGTGTAGCCTAGATTTAATTCTCTTACTAAATATGCAATAGTTAATGCCCATAATTTCAAATCTATATAATTCATCACAGAAAAATATAGACAAGAACATAGAAAGAAAACCAGAAGAATCAGAATGCTAAATATCCTTTGGTTAAATAAAATATAAATTATTCACTACTGTGCATCATAATGCATAACAAAGCTTCTTTTCTATTCTATATTTTCTCTAAATTTAAGCATGTGTTTTCTTTTTGACAGTGCTAAAATCAGATCTATGGAAAGGGAAGTCTGCTGTTAAAAGGTTTGTCTTATCACAAGAACACATTTGACCATATATTGTCTGCTGCAATTGCTATAAAGGTCATCTGTTACCACACACATTGAACCCCAGATACCCTGCAGTAGACTGATATTTAGAAGGAAAAAATATATGCACTGTTATAATCAGAAAACAAAATTAAATCAGTGCAGCAGTGAAAGTCAAAAAACATGTTATAAGATCTTATGAGAATAATTTCTGTTGTTTTACTTCTTTCAGGAATCTCAGGTTGCTATCATTCTGAAACAAGTTGATCCATGAAGTTAGAAGATGTGAAACATGATTAAGGTCCACTTTTTCAGAAAAAAGTTACTAATTACAGTTTTAATCTAGTGCCCAAACTGAAAGTATAATTAGTCTGAAAAAATAAGAGGCTATAAAATGGCAATTACTTATATTTTGCTTTTTTTCTAGTTCCATCATTTGTCTTCTGGATTTTTTAGTTCTTTTACAATTATTGCAATTGTCGGTTCTCTCACTTCATAACATTCCTATAATTCAGAAAATTACTCTTTTCTATAGTGACAGTGATTCTTCTCTGGTTGATTTCTTCTCATTTTCGTAAATGTTAGTAGGTCAGAAAAGTTTCAGATATCAGAAATAATGAATCATATAAATATCATTTATTATCGTCATATTTGAAGACATTGGCTCATCCAGGCAAACACACATCATGAATAACAGTTCCGTAACACTGGATTAAGCAGTTCACAAACACAGTAAAGATTGGAAACACTTCCTTTAAGATACACTGTATGTATTTTGAAAGCCTATCTTTCTAGATGTTAAGCTTGTTAATCAAAGAAAATATAAATGTGTACATTGCAAATTATTAAAATTATAATAATATATAAAAACTAAATCAATTCATTTTCAGAAAATTCTTTGTTCAAAAGAGCTCTGCAAAGGAAATAGCTACTGTTAACAAAACATCCTGAGAAGTATTCCATATGCTCAAGAGTTTTATGATATACTCCTCTCAGCCTTCTGATGGATGGCAATTTTCTTGTCACAATGATTGCTCACAGCTGCACTGTGAGTTTTCTACTTTAAAAAGGTATGAGCCTTTATTTCTCATACCATATTTCAATATCCAAATTTGGATCATATGTGAATCTTTCCGTTTTTGCTTTGGAAACCATCTAATTTCTACATATTTCCCAAACACATATTTACTTTTCATCTGGTGATATATTTACAATATTATTTATGAAAGTATGAAACTTTTAATCTTTTTTATATTACACTGAATATATATTTTTGCAAACATTTTAATGAAAATATAAATTACCATTGATAGACCAGTTTTAAATTCCATCTAAATTTCACGATCTCACATCGGTGATGACACTCAGGCATTATTAATCATCTTGCTGGAGGATGCACTTCATAGAAAATCCAAGGAAACAGTAGCTATGGAATAGAAGATAAAAAACCATGGGGAACTATGTAGTTGGGAAACCATGTAGTTGGGAAACCAAGTGTACAGAACAGTAAAGCATGTGGAACTATTAAACAACAGATTTAGTTTAAAATATAATAAATGTACCTTGGAATATGAATCCCTCTTTTTACTTTGAGAAGTGTCATCATTATCTGTAGAGCTGTTGAAGGGAAAAAATGAAAGTTCTCATAAAGAAGGTATAATGGCATAAATACAAGCCAGAACTGATGCCAAGTCTTGCAGCACTTTTTGTCCTATTTTTTCTTTAATAGTTATTTTTCCACTTTATTCACATCACGAATCCCAGGGCCCCAGCTACTTAGATGTGTTATCATCAATCCAGGAGCCATAAACTATACATGAGGAAGACACAGTCATGCCTATAGTAGACTTTCTTGTCCCAAACTATGCTCCTGCTACTAGGACAGTCTCCCCAGTGACAGGGTACACACGTATTGAATAACACATGCAGAAAGATCTCAAATGTTTCTCTCTTTCTAGATTTCCAGATCTACTGATGGCCATAGCAAATACATAAACCAATATGAAATTATTTTAAATTACTACTTTTCAAGATCCAAAATGTCCTCCCTACAGACATGGTTGCAAATGCAATCCTTTACGACCTGCAGACACATGGGTTCACATCTTTGAAATATATTTCCCATATTCTGAAAGTTCTAGTTTACTGTTTCTACCAGAATGAAGGATCTGGTCATGCAGCAGTGGGTCATCTAACTAGGTCTTGAAGAGTGAGACACAACTGAAATCATATGTAGTTTACAGTCACATGAGGTGGAGGCTGGAAAAGCTTATGAGTGATTCACGAGCATTGCAGATGGCAATCCCATTATGCATGGCTCATACATTACCTCTCCACTGCAATATTTTGTGTTGAAACAGAAGCAGTAAAGAAATCGGTACCATCAGGGTGTGTTCCTTGGGGAACACATTAGTTGTTGCATTCCAGAAAAGGCTAGGCTGGAGCAACATGGACACATATCAGAAACTAGGACCGGTGCCTCTAAAATGTAGACTTAATAAGATAAACCCAACAGAGGACAGAAAGCTGGTTGCTACTGTGTCCAAAGTGAGCTGAGATTGCTTTGTTTGCAGTATGTCTAAACATAAGAGCCTCAACTGCCTAAGGAAGATTTAAGAGAATATAAACAAGGAGATAAAGGTCTCAGTCAAGCAATATTTCTAGTCTATATTAGAATTAGAAAGAGTGAAATGGAACTGCCCTGAAGGCCGTGAAAAATGAGATCTTTAGATATCAACAGATGTTAGAACATATAATGGCTTTTTTATGATGCATTCTTTATCACACATTAAATACTTCTATATACCATTCAATTAAAACAGGGGAAAACGGAATATGCCGAAGCATGGGATAATTACCCTGATGTATCCAAATGTCATTATTCTGCCAGTAATAACTTTGAAATTAACACCAATATAGGAAAAAGTTAGTCAAAACTTAGTTGAGGCTCTTTTTCATTTAGTAAAACCAAACAGTTTCAAACTATACTTTTATTTCTCAGCAGCTGACAACAAGCATTTGCAGCCTACCATTCTATGTTTAAGGGAAAAGTGACAGAGCCTAATAATAACCCAGGATAAGACAGTAACAGATAACAACGGGATGTATGATATGTAAATTAGAGGGATGACTGGAATTAAGATGTGTTCTCCAGCTAGCACTCAGATTTTGTTCTGAGAGATAGTGTAGCAACATCTTTATGTGTAACCAGAACAGAAATAGAAGGTTTTTGGAAGTGATAAAATAAATTCCTACAAATCAAAAAGTAATACAGGTAGTCTTTGGCCTAGATAAGACATAGGATGATAACTTTTTTAGGATTTTAAAAGTGAGAAATAGAGATACTCCCAGAATATATTTCAGGTGGCAGGAAAAACACTGTACTACATCATTAATACAACATCAGAAAAGATAGTTTGAATTAGAAGGTAACTTCCACTTTTCTGCACTCTTGTAATTAATCTTTTGTCAGTCAGAGAGCAAAACCCATTACAATGCTGCCATTTGGGAGATGGCAAATATATCATCATTTTTTATTTTCTCCCCAGCCCAGCTAACAAAGAATTCAGTAACAAAGATGAAAATAAAACCTTGGATGCATCAAATAAAAACTAGTTATGAGACGCCAGAGCTATGTCATGAGCTATCTAGGAAAACAGATTTGTAATATGCCCTTGAGAGAAAAAAAGGAAAAGGGAGAAAAAGAGTAAAGGTAAGACATCTTAATTCCTGAGGTATTTATGGGTTTGCTATTTTTTAGAGTTTTCACGTATTCTCTGCTGGAGGAGGAATTGACCAAAAATGCAAATGAGGAAAAAGACTAAAGGTTTGGTAGCAGCAAGAGGATGGGGGAAAGGCTGAATATCGCAAGGTGCTGACACGGGGAAGGAAAAAAGAGAAGCTTCATAGACCTGAAGTAACTCACTTAATTCAAAAAATTATCTGTCACTGAAAGGGGCTTTCAGGATTGTAACTCCAAGGATCAGATCCATTCAGTGTTCATCAGAAACTGTTCTTTATACAGCATTTTAGCAAAATCTTGTCTTTAAGAGAACAAGATACAAATAAATGGGCCTTCAGTCCCAGTAGTTTTTGAAAAAAATCTGCATTGTTCCTGAAAAAGGAAGAAGGTGAAACTCTTAAAACTGAAATCCTCACAGTACAAAGATTTTTGCATCCACTAAATGATATTCACTTGCAAATCAATGGCATTTCTATGAGATATAAAAACATAAAAGGTTGGAGGGAATATGATTGCTTCATGTAGATCTTGCACGGAAAAAAAGTCCTCATGGTTAAATATGAAGTGTTCTGAGCAGATAAAAATTCCCTTCTGCTGGCCTGTACTCTGAAAAAATCAAAGTCAAAGTAGCGATATTTACATTTTCCATGATAATTTCTATTGCAATAGAAATGACAGCATCTATTAGATATGTTACACTGCTTGTTCCACGATAGAAATAGACCCTGAACCCAGAAACTGACAGACATTTCAAAACTTCGTGCTGGGATGCTATAATGTCAGTATTTGCAGTACAGTGCTTTTTTAAAGCAAAATTCTTCTCTTTCTATAAAAATATTACAGGTGAATTATCTCTATCTCTTCCCTGAAAAAAATCAGTTACAGAAGCCTTATTGATCTATGATATTTTTTTGTATTTCTCTGTTGCTAAGAGATTATGTCATCCTGATATTATTTAATTAATGATTGTTTTATCATGACAGGGGTTACTCCTAATTTCTCAAATCAAAAACACCAGCTGGCCACAGCTGAGTACCACTGCTTCAGTTTTTTCAGAGAAGCATCAAGTAACCTGATATAAGTTGAGTCAATGCAACCTACTTCCCCACTGGTCAGGAATGGCTGGGGTAATGTACTTTCTGTACAAGAATGGTTTGATACTGAAATCCTTGAACATCCATGGCATTTAATTTACAGCTACATAATTTAATATTTCTAATTGATGCTATGAGTTCTATGTTTAAGAAGTGAATAGCCTCTGGTAGCTATCTGTACATGTCAACTGATTTTACTGTGTAACAGGTAAACCACAAAAGGAAGAAAAAGGACCTGCTGACTAGCTTAGAAAATGACAGAAACACTGAGCTGGGTGTGTTGTCATAGGAACAGCAAGAGACCGAAAGTCTGTGGTTCTGAATGGGCAAAATAGGAATTTGTATTTTACAGTAACACTAAGAGTAACAGCTAAAAAAGGCAAAAAAGGATGTAGGGTTCAAAATTCAGACCTTAGTTAAGAATTGTCAGAATTCATGTGGATAGAGTTCTTAAATTCATACGTTTTTAAAACATTTGCAGCGGTACCCTGAAATCCTGTTTAGCACACTTGCTATTTTTCTTCTATTGTTCAATGCTAGGAGCAGCAAAGTGTAGATATAAGCAGTTGTGCGTTCAGTTGAAGGTGAATTTTCTGCAGCGATCAACAATGCTTCAGCCTACCCCACAGCCTTCTGCACTGCCCTTCGTCCCTGCTCTGTCTCTAGCTTTTACCCTCACACAGCATACTTGCTTACCTCCTCCTACAACCCCACCCAAAGCTCTGAATCTTCTCGGCTTTAGGTCAGTTCTCAGCCTTATACTGATTTATACCACACTTCACCATTTATGCTCACTTGCTTCCTGAGTCTTCCTTGCAATTTTTTCTCCCTTTTACTCCCAAATCTGTCCATTACTCCTTTCTCACCTTTCCTTACTCACCTATCCATCCTCTTATTCTTCATGCTCGCTAGCTACCAATAGCAGATGTAAGGGTTAATGAAGACAGACTCCTACCAAGTCTTTTCAGCTCTTTTCCTCCCCAGCTTAGATGCTAACAGGTTAGAGGAAGAACTAGAAGGAAAAGGCAGGAACAAAAAGGCCTGGAAATAGCATGCAAGTCGTCTACATCCTATCAACACTTACAAAATTATATTTCTTGTAATTTAGATAAGTTATAAAAAGATCTCTGTATGCATAACAAATTCTGTATTTTTTATAATATGACTGAAGCTGGGTAGGTCACATTATAGCTATGAAAACACTATTGAATTTTGAGTTAAAAAAGATTTTTAAATGCAAATGTAAATTTTAAATGTAAAATATAACTATTTTTTTCTAGCTTGGCTATAAGAATGCTTTTCTCCTAACCTGCTTCCCAGAAATGTCAATTATTTTAATCTGAACTATTCCTCGAACTGTTCTGTGTATTCCAGAAATGTCTTCTTGAAAATGTCTGCTTGAATTGATTAAGCTGTAACAAAATTTTAAGGAACTGAAAAGAGATATCCATAGAAAGTACCAGAAAAATTCAGATACAGAGTTTAAACAATTCATATACACTTTGATATATTAGAAATGGTCATATAAGCAACAAATATCAACCTGGGAGTTACTTTCCTGTTATATTCATTAGAAATATGATCAACAGCAAAGAATAAATTTTATAAAAAATTTTTGCATGTTAATAATATACTAAAACTAAGAGTTTTCCATCAGTCAAGAGGGGAAAGAAAACACCTTGGTGGTACTTTAATGTTGTCTATTTAAACTTTTCATGAAGTTAATGCAACACCTGAGAATTTATTAAGAATTAAGAAGGTAGATTGCAATGGTATATTTCAAATATGAGCAAAGCTCATCAATGAAGTAAACTGACTGCCTCTTACACTGACGGTAGAAAACTAGCAAATGCTTGCATTGACATAGATTGAGATAGTAAAGTATTACAAAATCTTAGTATTTAGAGTTATGCAGATGCCCTGTCATCTTTGCTATTCAATATTGATAGTTTTCCTATTGATTCTTTCTCTGGGATTACTACTGCAGGTCTGACCATAAACCCAAACTTATTGGGTTCCTGTCCCTGGCTCCTGCTTAGCCCTAGACTTTCATGTATCTGGGAAGAATAAAACAGGCTATGCTTAAATGGTTTGGTAGGACAGATTATCCACTGCTGCTGAGGGCAGTGGATATCTGCTATCCACTGAGGGCCAGAGAACTATCATCCAAACTCACCACATTTCAGAGCTGATCTGCTTCTGAGTACAGCCTCCAGGGCAGGAAATACAATGCTCTAAGCAGAGTTACCAGAGAATGCCATGCTCATTCCACCCTTCCTCATTAGAAGTGGAGCACTAATTGATGTTCCACATGCTGGAAGTAACCAGGCTATTGCCGAGAGCGCTGAATTTCTTCAGCAGCTTTCAGAAAGATTAGAAGTGATGAGGAAAAGTCACGTAACAACATGGTCACTTGGTAACATGTCTCACTTCAAACTACATAAATGATTACCAACACATGCACGTCATCTACTCTCTATTATGGTTCATTTAGCTAATGGAATGCTTTGGCAGCTAGTCATAGATTTGCAAGACAGAACATACTAGCAGAATATATATTATGAAATAATGGGACATTTTAGCACATAACTGATCAGCTGCACATTGCATTTAATCCAGGGGGGTTTCTTTTTACTATAATCTCATTTTATTGAATGGCAGAGGGTTCTATAAATATCTAAATGTCATCACTGCTAATTCTTTTATTGACAACCATTTTCCTAAGAAACGCCACAGGTATTTCTAAACTAATTTACAAAATAGCAAATGCCAGAGACACCATGTGGTATTCATATTGTACTGTTCTGAAAATAGAACAAATATGATTTCTTTAGTAGATGAAAAGCTGGCAGTGATAAGCAACTTTTGAAAACAAGATCCCAAAAAATGTTAGTTTAAATCATGAAAGATTTAAGGAAATACAGCTGCTATAAAATCTAGCTTTTCTTGTGCCAGATGTAATGCCAAACCATTAAATTAAAAACAGATGTAATCACATGGAAAACAGAACTCCTTGTTCTGTTTTCTACTTTCTAAACCCTCACTGTGCCTGTGAAAGTGAGCACAGGAGGAAAGAGGGCTCTTCAGGAATCTGAAGCAGAGTTAAATCAGAGTTATTCCATGAGAGCATGGTAGTTAGCCTTCATATGATGAATGAGTTACAGTCTTCTCCTGAACCTCTGCAGCAGTTCAACTCCGCTTTTAAAGTTTTCCTCCTTTATAGGGGTTTTTACCAGATTTAAAAGTCCTGGAGAGAGGAGCTGTGTTGACAAGCTAATATAAAGCTTTCAGTTATTCAGTGGAGACAATGGCTCTTGGGAGTGGGGTTATGGATCAAAAACTTAATATAGATGTTTTGAATCTCCCTGTAGATGAAACTACAATTGCTCTGACCTGTGTCATTATCCTTTATTTATGTGTATCTGTCACCAACAAGTCTCAGCAACCTTTAAAGGAAGACCAATGCTGATTTCTGAAGAGGTAGAGCATGAATTTATATTTTAGACTCTCACAGCCCAGAAACTGAAGGTCCAGCACCATGTAGCCAAAGAAAGTTTTAATAAATATTATCTATCTGTAAATATACTATTATTTCTTTTATTATATACAGAATCATTGAAATAACTTTTCAATAGAGTATTTTTGCCATCTAAGTAGAAATCAGCTATTTTGAAACTGTAGTTTCTCTGTTGAATCTGTTTTGCCTTGTAATGAGAGGCACAATCTCATGCGGCCTGTCCTTTTATCATCCAAACTCACCACATGGGAACTCAAAAGATCTTGGATGAAGTCCAGGTTAAAGCCAGTGAAATCTGCAGGGCATATTTTCGTTAAAATTTAAATTTTCTGAGTGAAGTCCACACTAATTTTTCCCTTGTTTGGAGTCTAAATCCTTGCAGGAATAGACGAGTTAAGAAAACATACTCAGTCTTCTGAGTCCAGGACAGATTAGAAAGTTTAATATTATCTATAAATTTAAAAAAATAAAAATTAAACCAATATTTTTTTAAAGGTAGATGTATTTTGTTCACAGAGGTTACAATTCAGTATAACTATTCAAATAATGAAGATACAATACCTTACATAAAAATAATCAGAAAATCATGAGCCAATCTCTGACCTAAGAACACACCAGTGCCACTGTTGCCCATTAAAGTAGTTGTTACTGAGGGCAGATTCTGGACACTGTATTTCCAGAATGACCACATTTATGTTACAGTATATACCATGGTAGAAAGACCAACTTCTGGGAAAAAGAACTTCAGGTGTCACACACTGAATTATACCTTCCATTTAAGAGGCAGTATTAAAAATCACATCTATTGTTCTCAGAGTCAATGTATGACTTTTTAAAAGAAATATCTTATGCCACCTTAACTTAAGAATACCATCCTTATTTCACATATCAAAACCCGTCATATACTAGTATTGTCATCTCAAATAAAAATGCTTCTATGATATCTTAGTCTGCTACTTCATGTCTCATTTCACTTGCAAGGTAATTAATTATTATTTCAAGTTTTTGTTTTAGTTTGTTTTGCTCCAGAGAGAACAAAACTGGGTACTATCTATGCAATGATCCAGCTTTGAGTACCTTATAAAGATTTCTGCATTCTCAAGTGGAATAAATATAGTTCTCTCTGTAGGCTGCTGAGAAGAGAAAATTAAATCTAAAACCATATGTAGATTTCAAAATACTTTGAAATTTAAAGAACTGGATACCAATTTAAAATATTTCGTCCCATGCATTTCCATGGAGTGAATAGAGCTGTATCCCTGCTCCCTGTTAATATTATTGAAGAAAATGAAAAATGAGAGTGATCCAGCCTTTCAAACAAATTCTGCGATATTTGCAAGGCACTTCTTTAAATTCTACTGGTTCTTATACCAAGTAGTAATAATATGATTTTGAAGTAGCATTTAAAATGTCAAGAGTTAAAAAGGATCAGAAAAACTTTGTTTTTCCTCCAGAAATTGATACATATCTGATTTAGCATCGGTTCCAGGAAGCAGAAGAAAACATCTAAGGAGCCCTATTAATATACTAGCAGAAGTGTTTGAAGGACAGTGTGACAATATGGAAATTGGATAGGATTTTTGGATGCCAGACACAAAGATTGAAAGTCTGTTCTGTGCTAGAAGCTGATCAAGAGATTTCATGTGAGGCAAAAATACATTAAAGGTAATTCTGCACATAAAGAGCTATGTGAAAATCGCTTCAGAGAAATGAAATGCATCTGTTAGTAGAGAAGACTTTGTACTTATATTCCTTATAGCATCTTCTCTATCTTGTTCTTTTGTTAAAGAGTGTTCCACTGTTTTAGGTCTGTACTGACATAGCTGTCTTCCAATTCTAAGAAATTTAAAAATATGTGTTTTACCCTGAAAGAAAGAAGGTACATTGTTATTGTACTTTAGACTAAGTTAACCAAAGTTAACCAAATCTTGGCTGCCTTGGTGAACTATACTTCTTATGGACTTTGTTCTGTGATCGATCATTTGTCTTAGAAAGCTGATGTCAAAAGATTGTTGTTGTTGTTGTTGTTGTTGTCATAACAATATGATTCTGTCTTCATAAATCAAAAAAATATTTTGTTTATTTTGTGGGATTTTGAAACCAGTTAGAAGGAAAATAAAATAAGATCTTAGGAATAAGACTCCAACACTTCTTCTTCATACTTTTAAAATATCAAACAGGTTTTGCAAAATTCTTGGTAAATTTGAGTTCTATTTTGTACATAGAAACATCAAAGAAATGTAATGTTGGAATCACTTATGGTGTGGCTATGGCCTTGAGCATCCTAATTTAGCTTTGAAGTTAGACGAGTTTGGACTAGATGATTCACGATGTCTGTTTTCCCTCTTTGAACTACTTTTTTTTTCCTATGAATAGGAGCAGCAAAGAATATACAGGGATGGACGACAGCTTTCAAATTTACATCTGAAGCTATTTTAACCTTAAAGTGTCACTTTTATTGCATAGGTGACTTAATAGAGTAAGGTTACTTTTTTCAGATGGCACAAAATATTTGGTATTATTATTTTACATATATGTGGGGATAGGTTTAGGGGCGATTAGGATGGTGTTAGGTTGAAAACTGGACTAGATGACTTTGGAAGTGTCTTCCAACCTTGATGATTCTGTGATATTTAAATGAAAATTAGAGTTTTTAAAATGTGTAACAGATATCCTAACTACCATAGGCTCTAAAGCTTTCAGTCATCCCCCTACAGGAAATAGTGTTTAATTGTTAGGAATTTCTGTAAGCATGCAGGGAGAACATACCCCAAAACCCAAGTGAAAGGATGTATTTCACTGGGATACATATTTTCCTTACACTTTATCTTAGAGCTAAATAAAAGCCCGAAGTAAATTTATTAAGATATATATTTAATTGAAATGAGAGCTTAATGCAAAATTTGTAGGCTCCTGAAGTTACGGTTATTCCTGAGTTTGGAGAGGGCAGGGATATTTGCTTTCTTTTAAATACCTAAGAAATGTCTTCATCTATCCCGTGATCCCACACATACAGAAACATATTTACAGCTGTAGAAAACTCACTGGCAAGTGAAGTTTGTTCAATTGTATCACATGCAATCTGTGTTATCCCAAATATGCAAAATATTCTTCCCTCTTAACACAGGATGACATGACCTACATTCTCCCAAGACATTAGTCTTTCTGATGCTAAGCAGCTCAGAATAGCCACTAGCCTTAAGTAGAGCAGTGACACCTCATTTTTGTGCACAAAATTGTGTGAATCTCATCTCCTTTTGACTTTGTGTACTTTAAACATTTAGACTTTGTACATTTTAAACCACTTCTAGCTTTTCTTGATTAGCATTGATCAGAAAGGAGCATTACCTTGTGTGTGACTAAACCCTTAATTTAGAAACCTAAAACGAGTTGAGAATGCTCGCCCTCTGGAAGCTTTCAAAGGCATTTATTTCTATTAACTACTTGGGAAATTTCGGCATTAGTTTGGATATAATAACAAATTTCACTGGATCTTTGAAATTCATGATGAAATTTCTTTACTTGAGCTCTATGTAGACTAGATTTCCATTATAAGTTCCTGAATCACATTTTAAAAAACCTCCTCTTGTTCCATTTGGCATATAGGTGATATAGAGAGATTGGCTCAGTAACCCTGTTTCCTTTCAGGTTGGCAGTGGGCTTGTTCCTTCATTATTTTCAGTGTTTTTGTAATCATGATCTCAGATTAATGAGGAATAACCAATGCCACCTTGTAGATTGTCAACGGTAGGGCCAGAGTGTGGGATCCCCCCTGTTCTAAAAATGCAAGGCCTCAAAAATCAGTGGGAAAAATTTCAGCTGTACTTTTTGAGACAGAGACTTGATCACCACAGTACCTAATGTCTGTAAAAACATGCGCAGCTCCAAACAACTGCAAGCAAACCTTCCCTGAAGAATTAAACTTCTCGAGATTCAAAACTGTGTGATTTAGTATGTTTTGTGAGCACTGCCTGCTGAACTTCACATTCTGATACTATGCCCTTCACATTTAACTCAAAGTAGTAAAAGCTTCCCATCTAAATATAATAATTTTATTTAGTGAATAAAAATTGAACAGGTGGCAAAATCCTTTGTGCAATATCCACACAGATGAATAACACATCAGAATGCTTGGTTGTTAATGGCCACCAGATGTCCAGCCAAAGAAAAAGAGACAAAAAATTATCAGCTCCATAGCACAGAAGTTCTGTAAAAAAACTTACTGCTGTATCTAATAATACTAGCATCAATCTAAAACAAAAATCAAAACAAATGAAGAAAAAAAAAGTAGAAATCTAATATCTAACAGGATCATAACAATTGTTCAGTCTCATAGATTTTTGAATCAGAGATAAACAGAATTTTCCAATTCTGTAGGAAACAAGCATACATATGTGGTCCACTCATAATCAGAAGCAAATAATTTGAAGTCAGTCTGATGAGCAAGGAACCACTGGTAGAGAATTCACTTTTATTTACTATTCTTTCTAAACATCTGAGTCACACATGAAACAATCAACAAATATTTAGATAAAAAAAGTTTAAAATGTGATTTCTTTAATTACATCAGACAGAAATACTCTAAAACAACTGTTGATATTTATATAGAGCATCCAGATTTCATGATAAGATCCCAAAAGGTTGTGTGTATGGGACACGCTGAAATGCTGTGACACAGAACACGATTCAGATGAAAGCTTTTCCTTTTATTTTCCCACTCAAATATAGAAAAAAAAAGTTCACGTCTAATATATTCATTTTTTTCCAGATGTCTCATTATCTATCTATTAATAACTAAAATGGTCTCTAGAAACTGATACTCTGAAACTGAGAAATTGACTTTGTCTACAGAATTCCAAATTAAATAGTTATGATGCTATAACAGGGATGTCATAATAAGCTGAAAACACAGATTTTTCTTTACTATTTTCTATTCGCTTTTCCCTCAAGTAAAGTTCTGAAAGCCTCTAGAGTAATACCAAAACCCTATGTGTTACTCTACTTGCTATATAACATTAATACCCACACTTACATGTAAATCAGATAGAGGCGGCACTCCAATAACATCCTCTGAGGAGCTCCTCTACTTAATTATATGTGTTTGTAAAAACTGATGTGAAGCTGAATAGGTTCAGCTGCATGGATTCTGTGTGTTTTCCCTGAAAAGGCAGAACTGGAGAATAGTGTCCTCTGCCTCTCTGTAGCAGAGTCTGTAAAACAGAGCTAGCTCTTTCTAAAAAGCAGTATGATATCGTCTTAATTCCACTGGACACTTTCCCTGAACCAATATTCAGCTAGAGCATCTTTAAGAACAGATATTTCAAATTCAATTTTTTAAAAATTTTTTTTTAAAAATATTTTGCATTTGCTGAGGAATTCAGAACCAGAAAGGATTAAATAGATTTAAGATGGCATGGTTTCCTGATGGCCAGGTTAACACCCCTCCTCACACTTCTCCCCTTTTGCAAGAAAACTGAAATTAGTTGGGACTTTCATTGTTTCAGTAGCTCCCAGATTTTAACTACAGGAGTTCATGAACTTTACATGAGAGAGATAACTCAAAAGATCCAAAATTTTAAATACAGTTTATTCCTTTAATTAATAAATGCTTTTCTATTCTGAAAGATTACCACAACTGCAAGCAGCAGGAGAAAAATCCACTGTTAAATTACTTTGCTTTGTAACAAGAAGCAGTAAAATAAGAGTTTTCTTCCAAATTACAGTTCAGTTCTCAAGCATCTAACAAAGCACTTCTATATGAATAAAGAAATCTTCATACTCATAAAGTCAAGTTACAACTCTCCCACGAGTTCAATAGCATTTATTCCACACTCAGTTTTAGGATGTTCATACTATAAAATTCATCTAATATATACGAGTAATGCAAAAAATGAAGTGCATTTTTAGGCTTTCTAAAAAAAAATCTTCACCTGATTTAGAATTAGATGCATGGAAATGATTTTCAAAAAAGGTATTGCTAGATACGTGATTAGTAACAGGTCACAATTTTAACTATAATTTTTTTTTTTTTTTTTAAATATAAATCCAAATAATATGGAAAGAAGGCTATGAAAAGAGAGATAAAATGCAGACCTTGCTTTCATAGCAATGTTGCTGTGGTAATAAAAATATTTTAAGGTCTTTGTTACGCTCAGATTTCTCTGTTGTTTGCAAGTTTATCTGACTATTCAAACAAACTATGCTCTTGAAAGTATATGGTGTATCTTTCGTAGTGGGTAAGTGCTGAAGTACCACAATGCTGCTGTGGTAAAAGATTGCTGTCCTTAAGAACATAATTACATTAAAAGCCATTAGAGTAGTTAAACAGCTAGATAAGCAACGAAGATAAATTAGGTTAAAATTAACAGACAAAACTCTGCCTTTCCCAAGACACTTAGCTGAAACCAAGGGCCTGAGCATTCCGTGTTTTGAATTGTTCTTTACTGTCTCTTCTGCCTGATGTTAGTGAAAAGAAAGACCTTTCTTTAAAGACATAATTTAAAAAATACCCAGTGGGAGTAAACAGACTGTCTAGAATGGAAAAATCACAATGACTGCAATGATATCTCATCTTCAGAAGCAAGATAAAGTATCAGCAACAGTGAGAAAGAGGAAAGAGGTGACACACAAAGGTAGCAGGATTTTTGTCTTACTTGATCCCAGTCCAATCATGCAAGTGTGGAGGGGAAAACTGACAATGGAGAAAATAGGCAGTCTAGAATTAGGAAAAAATAAAAAAGAAAAAGGAAAAAAAGATCTCTATAGCAGTCAAAATATATCCAGCTTTATCCAAAGCAGCATGAATTATACACAATAAAGCCATTTTTCCTCTCGCCTTTGGAGATTCACTTGAAAGAGAATCTGGACACAGCTAAAGGTACCAACTGCCTAAATTCAAGGAAGTTTGAAAAGAATTGGCTTGTCAGTCTTCCTTCTCTGTCCTTTTGTATCTAATTAAAAATCTTTCACGTAAGTACCTTTTCTTTGTGAACAGTTTGACTTTGACACTACAAGGATTTAATTTTTTGACTTCAAAGGACTTCACATGCTGACTCGTAATGTAAAGGCTAGTTTTATTGATAAACTACTAATATAGCTCATCCACTGACCTTTGAGGATTTATACTTCTTTGTC
This sequence comes from Cnemophilus loriae, assembly GCA_013397755.1. Classification (NCBI taxonomy): domain Eukaryota; kingdom Metazoa; phylum Chordata; class Aves; order Passeriformes; family Corvidae; genus Cnemophilus; species Cnemophilus loriae. Next base: position 311,546 of record VZTF01008247.1, read on the forward strand.
TTTTGTTGTATAAACAGCTCTTTTTGAAATGGGGCATGATCTGCTTTAGATTAAGCTAACTGGGGACATTTTCATTAGTTGTAGACTAATTTTAAGGGACTTCAAGGGTTCAGTTTCTCAGCTGCTTAATGTCAGAGAGTTTTCAATGGAAATATGCAAATTTTAAAGATCTCTGGCTATACCTATATGTATAATAGAATTTATTTTTAACAACAGTCTGATTCTAGCATAGTTATTTATTATACAAATGTTTTTTAAAATAAGACAGAGTTAAAATGAGTAAGATTTAAGTTGCAAAATATGTTATAAATCAGAAAGTATTTATCTCAACATTTATGTAGGTTTTATATTTCAAACTCGAATAGCATTAGCTTGTTCTTCAGTGTGTTCAGGGCTTATGTTAATTATTAGAAGAAGCTTCACTGTAAATAAGGCTATGTGAAAGTGCTATAAGTAGTAATACACACAGTAATATTTCTTTTAAGTAAACACAAATTAAAGCTGAAAAAGTATGTTTCATATTGCTTTATTCTCATTTTCCTTATCATACATTTTGGTGTATAGGTTTACTTACCATTTTCCAAAATTCTGTAAAGGAGGGGGGAATGCAGTAATTAGTATAAATATCTATTTTAACTGTATGATTAAGCAAAAGTGTAATAAAAAATACACAGAAGAGGTGAATTCCCTTTTGATGGGTTTAAAGGATAGGTTTACCTTTGTACCAGGATCAGAGAACCACAGAATATCCTGAGCTGGAAGAAACCCACTGGGATAAACATGTCCAGCTTCTAACTCCACAAAGGGTAACATAAAACATATCTCTAAGAGCATTGCCCAATTGCTTCTTGAACGCTGACAGGTTGGGACCATAACCACTCTCCAGGGGAGTTTGTTCCAGTGCTTGACCATCCTCTCAGTAAAGAATTTTTATCTAGTGCCTAATCTGAACTTCCAACTGCAACTTTAAGCCATTCCTTCTTGTAACCAGACACTGGACAGTAGAGATCAGCACCCCAACCTCTGTCCCCATCATGAGGAAATTTTCAACAACAAGGTCACCCCTCCATCCCCTCCAAACTGAACAAACCCAGCATCCTCACCTACCCATCCCAAGCCGTGTCCTCCACTCCTTTCACCACTGTTGACCACCTTAGGTCACACTATATTTTTATATCCTACTTATATTGTGGAGCCTAAAACTGTACAGAACACTCCAGCTGTGTTCTGAACACATCAGTGCTGAGGTTTAGCAGGACAACCACTTCCTTTGACCCGTTCTCTGTACTGTGCTTAAAGCACCCCAGGATACAGTTGGCCCTTTTGGCTACCAGGGAACACTCGTGGTTCATAATGAACTTCCCATCAAGCAAAATCTCCAGATCACTTTCTGCAGGGCTGCATGCCAGCCTCTTGTCCCTCAGTCTACATTTATATCCAGGCATGCAGAATCACACTGTCCCAGGTGCAGAATCCAGCATTTGTCCATGTGTCACGTGGTTATACTGTGAGGGAAAAGCAAATGCTGCTTTTAATTAAGAAGAAACCTGAGAGAAAAGTACTTTCAATTATAGGTTATTCAAAACTATTATTACAAAGCAATGAAAAGCAAATTCTTTGTGTTATTGCATGCACATGTCAATGGGAAAATATTTCTCCACTGAAATCAAAGCTGAGGATTGCATTATTTTGTCAGCCAGACAACTTCCTCTCCCAGGGGAAAAATTAGTAGCAGATAAAAAATAGGTAATAACACAGGATAGATGGTTGCTTAGAATAGGAAGACTCCAGAAAATTTTAGATTCATTCCTCTTTTAATGCAATGAATGTTTGGCTGTGCAACAAACCCTCATTATTCCTGAGCATATGTTAGTAACTTGAGGCATGCTCTGGCTGCAGTTAACCATCCTACTTCCTGGCAACAAAATGGCTAAGCCAAAAGATATTTTTCTAGTACTCTTGAGTGAAATTTTTTAAAGGAGCTAGTTAAAGAACCATGTTATGAAAAACAGTCTGAAAATTGCTGTGGGTTAAAAATAAAATAAATAAAAACCCCTCACCAAGCCAAACCAACCAACCAACCAAAAAAAACCCCATAAATAAGAAGCTGAGAAATTCCTTGTGCTCTTGTCTAAAGCTCTTGCTTTCACAGTCCTTGTCAGGAAAAGACTACAATTTAGACAGCACCTATGTCCATAAATGTGATAGGGGTTACTGTTCAGAGGAATTTGTTTAGTATCTAAAGGCAATAGGGTCTGTTGGGGCTTAACACCAAATTGAATCTTTAGACGACCGCATAAGCACTGCAAAAATAACAGCGAAAGAAGGAATTACTCTTTCACTGGGGTGAAAATGGGGTTTAGGTTTAGCACCTTGCTACAAAATCCAAGTCAGTGAAGAAAGTGTCAAATGATAACATCCTGGCTGCTGAAAACTGAAACGGCCCTTGGTCCCACACATGCAGCTTCCGTCAGCATTGAGATCCAAAATGAGGTAGGCCAGATACAAGTGAAGGTAAGCAAGTTACTGCTTAGACTCTCTTTAGGAAAACCTCTTTCTAACAATTAATTTTTTGATAAACTGAAAGAGTAATCTAAAGCATAATGTAAGGGTTTGGAAGATCTTAAGATGTCAAATATGACAGAAAGCATTCAACAGAATGTTATTTTCATTCCTTGTTATTTTTTCCTTTTTGTTAAAGACAAAAAGAGGTTCTATCCTACAACTGTAAGGCAAAATTCACAGTTTGGGTTCTGATGCTGAGTGTAACTATTGAGTTCATCTGTAATTTTAGAAAAAGTTGCGCACCTCCAAGAAGATTTACTTGGCATTAGAACTAGATTTTTAAAAACACTGCAGAAACTGAGGTGACTTGCATTTCTTCTCTCTTTTAGGAAGAACGCGAGAGGGCTCATACACCACTTTAAGATTCATAAACACCTAGTCGTTTTTGTCTAAAACGTCTTTTTTGGCAGAAAATATGGGATTGTACCTTCATTTCTAAAGCAGTTGAGAGGAGAATTTGATGGAAATAGAGCAATACCTCACAAGAATTCTGCTGAGCAGCACTCTTCTCAACCCAAAGGTACTCAAACCCATGTTATCATCCTCTGGTGACCATCCTAGCCACTTGTTTGCATATGATTCTGCTCTGCTCTTCCATTTACATTTTGCTGTACTGCAAAAAAAAAAAAAATAAAATAAAAATTATTGTGTCAGAGTAAAGGAACACAAGTTTTGTCAGTCTCCCTTTAATATCTAGCCTGATTACATAGAGGGCTAAGAACTAGATTCCCATAGAGTAGGCCCATATTAGCATGCAGTGTTGTATCAGAGTTATGACTGTGAAGTGAAACTCTCCACTGACTCCCTTAAGGACGTGATTCATCCCTAGAGCCATCCCTGCCACATGAGCTGGGTTCCTTTTGACTCACTCTAAAGATCTGCTCCTGTTCTGCTCCACTGCTTGCTAATGAAGACATAGCCAAATGCAACTCAAAAGCCAGATTAAATATTTATTTGGAGAATAGCTTTAATTCCAGCCTTTTAGGAAGGAAATCCCCTTAGAGATGGAAGGTGTGTGTTTGAACTTCTCAAGATGAAGCAGTGCTTAATCTGAATTCCTTTACAGCCTTACGCACTCTTACACTTCCCTTGTAAAAGGAAAGCAGCACTTCTTCAAAGGAAAGCAGTGGGGAATATCATGTTTCAGTGAAATTTACCTCCACTGGTTTGCCCTGGTATCATACTCCTCCCTCCACAACAGACACAGCAGAGCCAAAGCACTGCCATACAAGACCACATCAAAGGCCCTCACAGCCCAGCATCCTGTCCCCAACAGAAGCCCATAGGAAATGCCTTGGGAAGGATATAATTATAGGACAGAAAGTAGTTCTTTACTCACTTGAAGCTATTTCATTCCTTTGATCATTATTACTGCCCTTTCCTGAACACTTTGAAGGTGTAATACTTTGGGGAGATAAAAAAGCAAGAATGGCACAGGGTATAACAGATGTCCCATGATTTGAAATGAAGACATAGGAGTATTTTTCTCATGATTCTTTTCCTAATAATCTTGAATATCCTATCTGCTTCTGACTGCTACTGGACATGGAGTCTTTCAAAAACTATTTACTACAATTCTAAGATCAGATTCCCAAATGGCTTATTAAACTGCATTGCTGCACAGGTAAAGATAGGTTTTGGGATGGGAGTTTTCTTTACATCATTTCACACTCATTTGCATTGACTTTCTTCTGCCATTTTGTCAGGCAGCCCTTTCACTGGTTCTCACAGTCTTACTCTCACTTTGAGTACTTTACATTGTTAGGACACCTTTTCACCTTACTTCCCATATTATTTCCCAAATAATAGCTGAATATTCTGAAAAGCATAGGCTCAGTGCAAATCTCTCTTGGAACATTTATTCCTATGCTTATTTTACAGGTTTGTATGCTATTACTTACCCAGGTAAGAGCCTTCACTTTCAATCCAAGAATCTCATATTTGTAGCTGTTAGTAGCTCCCACCAAGATAACATTTCATTGCTTTACCTTCTTTCATAAGATTAATCTATTCTTAAGTTTTATGCATAGAAGCAGAATTTTGGGCATTGAAAAGACTTTCAAGACTGGCTGTAGACATAGCCAAAGTAATGAACTATGTTTGTCACCAGACCTAACTCACTTTTACTAGGGGCAAAAACCTGGAAGCGCACTGGGTGGTTGCTGCCATCACAGGCTACTGAGGGAGCAAGAGAACAGAACAGAAACTGTGCTGGGCTAGGAGCAAGTAGAGTTGTCTCTCAGTGGCAAGATGATTCATGCCAGGGATACATTGCTCTGAGCTCTCTTCTGATTCATCTCTTAGAGGTCCCACTAGCAGCTAGACTAGATGATCCTTGTAGGTTTCTTACAACTGAAATTATTCTATTCTATTCTATTCTCACTTAGTAGTCACACCACACATTTTTGTGTCAATGCAGCAAACTACTGAGGCCAAATTCTTTTGCAGAAAAATTTAATTTTACTCAACCTGCCTATGACTTTCAAGCTACTTCTGAGTCCACAGGAAAAAAAAAAAAGAAAAAAAAGGAAAGATTAACTCTTGGTTCACTTTTGGCGTTTGTACAAAATTGTCTGTCTAGACATCTCGTGCCAGCCTTTTGCAAAAGACTAACAGTGTCTTTCAGTTTATCTAGACAGCTCAGTATTATCAGAACAAATTCCATTTCCTACCTGTGCTTCTGAAATTTCATTTCCCTTGACCAGAAATCCTTTTCTGCAAGAGTACACATCTGAAAATAAAGGGCTCAGGAAAAGCCAGAATCCCTGGAGAATTCAGTTTGGTTCAAATATCAAGTAATACTTTGGATCTTAACATGGTCTTAAATTGAAAATGGTTTTTCGGTCCTCCATGCAGAAAGGACTTTTTTATTTCGGAGAGGAATACAGAGGTTTTTTTTTTCACGTAATCTTCTAGAGCATCCAGACTCATCAGTATAGTTCGTTAGTATCTAACTTGCCTGTCAGTCTGTATCATACTCATCAAGGACATCTGCTACCAAACTGCAGAGAGAGAGCTACAGATTTAATGAACAGGTGTTTATTCAATACTGCATATATTTAAAAGGTGTTCTGTTATCAATTGATATGCTTCCAGCAACACCAAGATGTTTCAGGAATAAAAATATCAGGCACTTAATGAGAATTCTGTCTATAACAGGTGAGAAGACTATGAAACAGGTCAAATTCACTCCTTGGCAACACTAGTAAAAAGTTATCCTAGCAAATACCCAAAACCAGGACATCAAAAGTTGTATCTGCTAATAACAATAACCCTTTGTTGCACACTGTCTCAACATATCTCATACGCTAAGAATGCCAAGGGAAAATCCGAAGCCTTTCAAGGGTGCAGGAGAACTATAGAAAGCCCAAACTATTATCATTAGCCTTTATGTAACTCTCCTTATGACTGACAGTAGAGAATATGCAAGACAATTAACTCAGGTGCATAATTGGATGACATTTGCAGGTTAAATGACTCAAAATAAAAAGGGAAAACATAAATGGTATACATGAAATTTTGAGGCAGGTATCTTCAGAATCCCACATACTTATGGCCCCCTTTTTTAAGACAGAGTTTACTTTATACCTCCTTTGACCTGATGAAATAATAATATGCATTTCATATAATACAATTACAAGAAAATGTGTATTTGTTGCCAGGATGATAAGAAAACAGCTTCTTTTTAGCACAGCAGGTCATGTATATGTGAATGACATATGAAATAAGTGGAATATTATTCCTTTTTTCACAAATACTCTAGACCTCAAACTTAAATTATGAGAGATCTCCACCCTATATGGATCTGTGCAAAAATCTGCAATCATGGTGATTCACGAAGACCCTGAATTAAAGGCAAGAATAATAATCTTTGTATATTTAAATTTCCTTTGATGTGTAAAATAACAGCCACTTTTTTTCTGGCAAAAGACTGATACCTGTGGCAATGACAAAATATGAGGTTACTACAACTGATAGAATCTCATGGAATTCTCGAGCAATTTTTTTATGAAAATGGACACAAAGGTCTGTAGTTAATTATAACTGTAATGAATATCCATTCCAAAAATTCCTGTTGTGTCCTAAGAACGTATTTGTAACAGAGCAGAGGTAAGGAGGAGAGAAAAAACAGAAATAATTTTAATATCCTCACTTTTTGCATCTTCCTCTTTTTTTAACAGCATTTCTTCTTCACCTGTTCTTTCCTTCACATTCATTTCCTTGTGTAAGTTTTCTCCCTGCCAGCCCAGAAGCAGTAGGTAGCTTCCTTGAAGCAGGAATATTGTTCATAATTTATAATTCATTGACACTGAAAGGTATGGGGAGAAAGAGAAGAGGAAGAGTAGAGAGGAAGAGAGAGAGAGAGAGAGAAAGAGAACAGAAGCACAGAAAAGTGAGTGGTAGCTTGCAATAAAACCAGTCATTCTTCTCAAGCTAAGGGAGAAAACACGAGCCATGAAATAATGATGGGTCTTGTAGCCCATTTGTTGACTTTTTGAAATAGGACCTAGTAAGCACTAGCAGGATAATTTAAAGTATTAATTGTAAATTGGGGCTTGAAGCAGAGCAGAGGATGGAGGAGAGAGAGGAGCTCAGGTTTGACTGGTGGTACTGACAACCTGCATGGGGACCGAGAACTACCCAAGCCACATCAGTGCAGCCAACTCCAGAATGAAACTCCTGTCAACTTCATTTCATCTCCACCAATGTCAGCACTGCACTCCCTCCATTATTACAGTAGCCTTCTATCTCTTTTCTGATTGCTATCACAGTTTATACCTCAGGGAATAATGCCACATTATTTTTCACTTTGTGGATAATCACCTGTCTCTTTAAATCAACATCAGGTGTCAGCTCAGGACCTTCACAACAAAAATACCTCTTACTGACTTGGTGGAAAGTAAGACTCATATCCTAGTGCTTAATCAGTTTTTTTAGCAGCTGCTTTATGAAAGCAGCCTCACAGAAGAATCCCATTTTCACCTGTTTTTATTGCCCTGACACCATTGTTTTCTGTGTGGAAGCATGCTCTTCTGGCTTAATTTGCTTTACCAAGACACAGTACCACTGGGGTTTTCACAGCTGTTCTTGATTTGCAAAACAATTACTTACAATGACAATAGTGCCATATTTCTGTGGGGTTTTCTTTCCCCCAGTGATGTATGGACAGTTCTGGTTGGGATAATCCCAACATTTTATGGCTGAACATGTCTAATCAGAAACACAAAAAACCCAACAAAAAACCAAAACCAGGTGAAAACCACATCACTCCATTTTAAAAAAGTATTTACATGGCTATTATTCCTTCTAAGAAGAAGGAAAGTCTAGGAAGTTGAAATCTGACCATTGAGGAAATACAAAATGAAGCTCTGTAGATGCAGCTGGTAATTAGAGGGCAGACAGGAACCGAGTTCTGCTGGTTGGAGAGTGTTATGGTTTAAGCCAAAACCAGCACAAAGAGTTAAGATTCAGGCACTGCCCCTGCCTGAGGCAACTCAGTGAGACCCAGGAACTGGCTACAGCAACAGTTCATCCAAGAAGACACATATTCATGCCAAGCGACTAACCAAGGTCAAAATGCTTGTTTTCTCCAGGAAGGCAGACAGTGGAACCTCCTCTAGATCTGTATTTCACGTCCTTTTCCCATCTGATGTTACTGGTTGACAGGTACTTTACATATTAAAGTACTTCTAGTCAACCCAGATAGGTAAGGGAGGTGTAAGAGGGTGATTTCTGCCTTTATTTCTTTAGAAATCCTAGAGGTTCATTTGGACAAAGACAGAAAAGGAGAAAGAAGAGGGAATAAGGAGCAAGACAAATTATTAAGAGCAGGTTCAGCAATCACTGTATCCCTTTTGAATGGGTCATGATAAGCTGCACCTGTCCCATTTTCAGCTACGAATTCTTTGAGATGTCTGAGAAGATGAAAAGATTGATAATGAAGGTGTATATATAAAAAAAAGAGCGGCATCATTTCTGCAGATATAAGAAAGAGGAATTGGTGGTCGAGCTGTGAAAGGAGGGAACAGAAAGATTATAGGTGGTACAGATCATGGGGTAGAAATCTGCAGACAGAGAAGAGAATTGAGGATAAAAAACACAGAAAGAAGAAATGCCAGAGGAAATAAGCTAAGTGGTAAGAAATGAGAAAGCAGTAGCAGAATGAGAGGATTATGGCACAACATGCCTTTGCTGGAGAGAAAAACATCTGTTGAGTTAATCAGAGCAGTTGGTGGCCGCAGACACCCTGTTCTGCCAGGTGCTAGGATGGCTCCAAGGGGTCTGTGGTGACACAGAAGGGGCTGGTGAGGGTCAAAGTGCAACCCTTGGAGAAAGCACACTAGATCCTGCTTCATCACAGGGACAAATAAAACTAAATAGAGACATTAACTCAACTTTTTTTAATGGAGAAACTATTGGCATCTTTTGTGAAATTCTTTCTTTGGGTCCTATTTTTTCTGTTGTCTTTAGGGACAACAAGGGAAATTTCTTTAATTTCATATACTTACAGTTAGAACAAATTTTTGATGACTGATTTAGGTATTAAGAAAAAACAATGCAACTTAAACAATTAAACAAGCGTTTAGGGAAACATCCTTTGTCTACCTTCCCCATGCTAACTTCAGTCCAACACCTCTCCTGGTGTACTAAAACCCCTACTTTTCACAGTCAAATTTGAAATCAAGAAGCCTTTTATATTCCTATACATAGTCTGCTGTTAATTACAGGACTAAAATTGTTATTGACGAAAAGACTCATTAATTCCAAGAATAAAGACTAAATTGAATGTTTTGCTGTATATAAGCAATAAATATCTATTGTTGCAGACCATAACATACCTCTGTCCTATGTTTAACCTGTCAATTAACTACAGTAATTATGATTGATTTCAACACCCACCTTTCCTCTACAATTAGAATTAATCCTTCTACTCTGTGCTCATTAGTGAATAACCTAGTGTGCTTGGAAATAATTCCCTTTTTGCTTACCTGTGTCTGTCTTGACAGTGAAGAAGAGAATTCCTGATAGCATTTTTTAAATGTAAAACTATACTTTTGGCCATATAGGTCAGTTTTGGAGGTGTTGCTTTGGAGGATTAAGATATCATCATTAAATTCCTTTTGGCACAAACAGCCCCAAAAACAGTTTAGACCTTTCACCTCTGGATTTATTTCTCAGAGTTTTAGGACTGAGATAATGAGAAAATAGAGGTTTTTCTAAAAGATATATAAGAAAAAATGTCTGAACTACTGGCTTTAATTTATACACTTATTAAATAATTGAAGAGGAGACAGTAATACTATACCTGCAAAAGCATGTACTCTGAGAAGAAATCAAATAGTTTTGGATGCTTAACAAGAGCATGAGAGCCTTTAAAGGAACAAAATGTTACCTAAGCAGGTGCTTTTAAACCAGTCTTGATCACAGGACAACTAATGTCAGTAGAAGTCCAGCTGCTGTGCTTTCCTAATTTCATGTGAAATGTTGAATTTCATTGAATTAGCTCAATTTCTCTCCTTTTACTTTCTGAATTTATTTCCATAGGTGTTCACATACAGCAAGAGAGGGCAAGGGTGAAAGGGAAGAGTGTGCACTGCAATCATGATTTCTGAGGGAGCATTTTTAAATGCTGTGCAGTGCAGCTCAGTGCAATGTGAGTGCTTGCTTTCTTATCCAGGAATATAAGACATTTGGATGAAAGACATTTTTCTGCAGAAAGGCAGAAAAACAAACAGACAAACAAGTAACAAACCTACTCCCTGCTATCATGGGGCCCTGCTAGGGTTTGGATAAATAGATTTTTTTGAAAAAAGTGTTGATGAGCTTTCTTGGAAACAGACACCTGAGCCAAGAGGGAAGGGATTATACATAAACCAGAGCAAAGGAGGTGAAGAAGGATTAGCAGAACTGAGCGTAACCGAAGCAATTTACTCCTTACTGAATTTACTTTGAGCTACTCAGGAGAGAAACACTGCTGTACTAACATTTGAGCCTTAAAGGGACAAGGGGTGCTTTTAAGCTAAAGTACTGTTACAGATGCACTTAAAGGCTTTTTGCCAGTCAATTGCTGTTTAACCAGTTTGTTCCCTGCATCTCACACAGAATGTAAAAGAACTGACATGTTGTCATCAAAAGGGCAGCCAGGCATTCTTTGGACATAACCAGCACAAAACATAACCTTGGCTGTAGAAACAGAATAGTATTGTCTTTTGGTACATAGCTTCTACTATTAGTAGTCTTTTTGGTATCAGAGCTACTCCTTGATGCACTGCTTTGAAAAGGTATATTTACCCACACACAGAACATATAGTTACAAAAAATTCCTTAAAGTTTTATGATGTCCTGCTGACTAACAGTATAAGTCATCCTTATTTGCTAAATGACCAGGTCACATGCTAAATGACCAGCTGATGGAATTAGTTATAATTTTGTTTTAAAAGCTGACATGCCACTGCTGCCCTTTAATTGTCTTAACACAAATTGCAAATGTTTTAATTACAAGTTTCATAGCAGCTGTCCTTCATCTTAGCTGCCTTACACTTGCTTGAATATCTGCAGCCACCAAGTAGTGAAATTCCTTACAGCCTCCACTGATTCGCTTACTCTTACGGTTTGCTTCAGCCCTCCAATCCTCCATTAGCAGTCACTTTGACTACCTTAAAATGAGTCCAGGTTCTGCATTTTCATATGTAACAACTAATTTATAATAACATGCCACCTTCCGTTTGAGTTAAAGCCTTTCATTTCTACTTAGAGCATGATTAACACAGCTAAACACATACTTTTCAGTGTTGATAAGCAGGACAAAAAAGAAGACAAAAAAGAAAGAGGGGAGGTTTTTTTGAGTTGGGTGTTTGGGTTTTTTTGGTAGGGAGACACATTCTGTTCCACATGTTTATAACCAAGACCTGATGAACAACAAAACTGAAAAAAGATAAAAACATCTCACACACACACATACACAGACAGACTCACACCCAGTTTTAATAACAGGTGCCTTTGCTCCCATACATTGCCCCTGGCTTTTTTTTCATGCACAACATTGACTGTCCATCTTAAGCCATTCTTCATAAAGAAGAAATAATACAACTTGTTTTTATTTGTCATAGAAAGTCTTGCAAAATGAAAATGGAAAGAGCATATGAAAGGCTTTCAGAGTCTGCAGTGCTATTTTAAGAGAGCATTGGTAAGCATTTTCATCTGCAGTCTAGGCTCAGATTCCTCATCCTTTTGGCAATAGGGAAATTCCTAACTCTCTTCTCAGGCTTCATGAGCACCTGCATGCCTGGCTTTCACAAAGTATGGTATATTTTGGAAATTTCAACTGTTAAAAAAAAAGGTAACACTACACAAAAGAATATTGTGTTCCATGTCTTTCCACTGAGATGGCTTTGGTCCACCATGCCCAATTCTGGCAAATTTTAAAGTTACTGTATTACTCTCAAAGAGTACTGGAGAACTTTTATAATATTTGTTTCTCAGCTCAGGTTTTCAACAGAAGCGCATCTTCTTCTGGTAAGAAGAATTTGTGCAATCACTTTTATGATAAACACTGAAATCTAGATTTTCAAGTACCTAATGCCTGCGATTTAAGATTATCAACTTGACAACCACGAAAGAAATTTTCACGATTCTCCCTTAAAAATTTTTCCTTAAAGTTGTTCTAAGGTATATAGTCAACTATTTGGAGTTCCACATGAGCTTGCAGAAATTTAAGCTTGAAAAATTTGGATCATATTACAATATATTACAACATATTACAACATATTACCTCTCAGCACTATTTTTTCCTTCTATGATATATCTTTATACACAAAATATATATATATAGACGAGTATATATACAAAATGGTGTAATAGTGTCTTTAAACGTGGTATGAATATCCTCTAAGAACATGTATTGACAAAAATAATTGTGATCTGCAAGGAACTCATGGAACAAAGACTTTTCTCTCTTTATTAGAGTAAAAAATTATGCTTAGCATATTGTTTCTTGATTAACTCTTAAAATTAGTCTCTGTGAAACTATGCATTTTTAATGACTTATTTTTCTATGGCTTTTCTTATTCAGCACAGGCAGAATTTTTTAATTGTTCTTATGATTTGTCCTATAAATCATATAAATAGAACAACAAATATTCTTTACTTCTGTTCTCTGCATGCCTGCCTGAATTTTATTCAACACAGTTCTTTAAAGAACAGTTTACATATAACTTCCATAGACAGTTATTACAAAGAGACAAAAATTACATAAATCTCTTCTCTAGTGAATTAAAAATAATGTATAAATACTTTTATTTTCTATTTTTAGGGGTTTTTTTTTGAAGGCTTGGACCTACCTATTTTGCATGAGACGGCTTCTGCTGAAGCTTGATTTCTGAAAATATCATCATTGTTAAACCAAGCACACATACATTCACAAAATTCAGTAACTGTCAAAGTTTTGCCTCATTACAAAGGACCATCCAGATGCCAAAGCACTGGAACAGAGTCTACTAGAGGCAGCATCTGGCACTTTGGCAAACTAGGCTGGCAGATGGTTTTACATTTGCTTTTGCTACTATTTTTTTACTGCCATATCCTCTTTATTTTTTTTCTTGATAGAACTTAATTTTAGAAAATTAGCCACAGTTTGGATATCCATTCTATCCTATACAAATATTTCATTGCTTTTAAAGAAGTACTAAAAATAAAATAAGAACAGAATAAAATAAAATAAAAAATACTGTGGTTCTGCATCTGTATTTTAATTACAGTGAACTCACCCTTGTAGTATGCATTTACTTGTGTGTAGACATTAAATTCTGAATTCAGACATCATGCTGATTTTTTTTAAACAGATGAGATATGTGTGTCTTCTTACAAACTACCTCACAATGAATTTGTGTCTGAGAAGCATGATGAAGGTTCTAAAATGGGGAAATTTTATAAACTTCTGTTTTCATAAACCTCTAATAAACAAAAAGACCCACTTCTATCTTGACTTTTAAAAATGAGCTCATTTATAGCTATGATTAACAACTCCACATCTCTGAGTTTAAATTCATCCAGTGTTTTAGAGTGAAAATACTACATACTTCTGTTATTCATGCTCCTGAGCAAAAAGGTCAGGCCTTAATACTCACTACAAAAAGCAAAAAATATTGGATCTGGGTTTGAAATCCAAAGCTTCACAATGAATTTATACCTCTTCCAAGGAAGAAACAGCTAAGACAGACTCCAGGCAGGTAGGAAGTCTGTTTAAGTTTAAGTGATTCCAGGTGTATGTCAATATCTGAGATTTGCAAGCATCTTTAATGCCAACCAATTGCTAACAGTGTTTGGCATCTGCAGTGTCGTATGACATTTGCTGGTGGACATCGGTTCATCAAAAGTCATTTCATGATGCCTAAATACACAACTTTCCTACTCAAATAGTATTTATGTGCTCTACCAGCTATGTCATTAAATGTGTGTATCTCTACTGCCACCTACCTGTGCCAGCACATCTTAACAAAACCTATAGAAACGATGAAGGCAGCAGTAAAAGAAATGCCAGAGATCTTCCAAAATTGCACAAAAAGACAATGTTTTTCTACTTCCTGCCAGGCAGAAAGTATCTGCATCTAGTCATATTGTTGCACAAAGGTAAAATTTTCTGCACTGGCTTACCCTAAGTCTTCAGTGGTTTTCATCTCAGATCTTCATCTTGTTTACTTCTCAGTCTTTCAGCAAAATCACTGCAGTATACATTAAAAAGAAGAGTTACTTATACATAGAATTGATGTACTTATACATATGAGTAAAAGGTGATCTTACAATGTAAAACAAAAAATAAAAAACCTAAGTGCAATTAATGATGAATCGAGTGAAAGGGGTAGGCAATTCTTATCCTTTTTCTTGTAAACAGCTGACAGAAAAAGTACTATTTCAAAACACAGCAAGAAAACCAGCTATAGTAACTAATTTTTTTCTGTACAAAGCTTTTTTCCAGTGTCTTTTCGTTTCAGTGGAAAACCAATTCAATCACTGTACTGAAGAAGAAAGAAAATGTGAGAAACCATAACAAGTCCTGAGAACTTTGCAAGTGGCTGCAGACTCTTCTATGCATGTATGAAGCCTTACAGTCACTATGTCATTAGATAGGTGCCACATCTGAAATAATATCCTTGTATTACTTAACGTATTATAATAATGTTGCCTGCAATTTACTTACCAATGTAGGTGTAGAATGCTCCTGGCAAATGCATGTATTTGTTTGCGTGAGCTAAAGTTAAGGTGCAAATTTTGTCCGAGAAGATCCTTATGAGGAAGGGGAAGAAAAACTCGTGGTCTCACACGTGGAACATGTTGACAGTAAATGACAATGGCACAGTCAGAGCTGTGAACTTTTATTATCACAAATTATTGACTGGGACACAAACAACCTCCAGTAGCCGGGAGAGTGCCACTGCTTGGCAAGGACCACCAGACAGGCACTGTAATACGTGTCCTCTAAGAGCACACCTGCCAACATGGACCTGACACAGAGCCCTACTGCTCAAAGCAGAAATTCACCATCAGAAAGAGAGTGGATAATGCCTGTGTGGAGCTGAGTGTCTGCCAGACATTATCCCCATGGCCTGTAGACAGCCAGCAGTTCAGCTGAGTTGGATGAAGAGAAATAAATGCAGCCTTTCCAGGAGACATTCCCTGAGCAAGGCCAGAGCTACCCCATCTCTGCGGATATACTGGGTTTGCGTGGCAAACTTTCAGTAGTGGGGGTGGGGAGGGCTAAACAGGTGGCATCTGGGGGAAACTGACAGAAGCTTCCCCCATGCCCAGTGGAACCAATGCTGGCCAGTTCCAAGGTGGGCCCACCGCTTCCCAAGGCCAATCAACATCAGCGTTTCTCTGAGATAACTTAGTTAAGAAGGGGAAGAAAAGATGCAATGCAAGAGTAACTGGGGCCAGAGAAGAGAGGAATCAGATTATGTGAGAGGAACAGCCCTGCAGACACCAAGGTCAGTGAAGGAGTGGGAGGAGGTGCTACAGGCACCAGAGCTGAGATTCCCCTGCAGCCCATGCAGACCATGGTGAGGCAGCTGGGCCCCTGCAGCCCATGGAGGACCATGGGGATGCAGAGATCCACCTGCAGCCCATGGAGGACCCCACACTGGAGCAGGTGGATGCCAGGAGGAGACTGTAGCTCCCTGGAAAGCCTGGACCAGAGTAGGCTTCTGGCAGGACCTGTGGCCCTGTGGAGAGAGAAGCCCATGCTGGAGCAGCTTTTCTGGCAAGACTTGTGACCACATGGAGAATCCACACTGCTCCTGAAGGACTGCACCCCATGGAAGGGACCCATACCAGAGCAGATCATGGAGGTAATGATCCCATGTTGGAGCAGGAGAAGAGTGTGAGAAGTCCTCCCGTAGGAGGAAAGAGGAGCAGAAAGAGTGCATGATGAACTGACCAGAACCCCCACGCCCTTTTCCCCTGCACCATTCAGATGTTCCAAGGTTACAGCTGCAGCATCTCTGAGACCAGTTTGCACACAGGCTTCAAACTCCCTAGAGGGTTTTGGGAGAGGTTGCAGAGGCAGGGATTGAAAAAGGACATTACAGATCATTCAGGGCAACTGGAGCCTCTGCTGCCTCCAAAACTCTAACGATTTGGGTATTATCTTATATATTTACAAGAAAGTGTGGGGAGGGAGGTGGAAGTCACAAGATGTGTGCAGCACAGTCAGTGTGGGGTGAACTGATTGCTGTGAGAACTTTGGGGACACACGTGGATTTCTGTACAGTCAGGTGTCAGGTGACACCCTGTCTAGGCTGGTCATGGTTAGGGTATTTAGGATGTTGCAGTTTGGACACAGAAACATTTTCCAGAATGAGCTTCTACTGACAGCAACATTTGGGAAACACACATGACATAATAGGTGAATGAGAGCAGCTAATTGTGCAGAGGTATAAGGTAAACGAGTTATCTTATTGTCTTCTTCTTGGGAAAAAAAAACAAAAGCATAAAAAGAAAACAACTATGCCTCCATGTTGTTTAAAAGCTCTCATTTGACATATGAAATACAGCATACAAATTTATAAAGGTTTATTTGGGATATGTCTATTCCTCAAGGTATTTCTATAGTGTTACTTTCTATAGTCCTGGATGGCCAAGTATGATACCCTGTAAAAGTCAGACATGATATTTGTGATTCTTATTTGCAGGCTACACTTCATGGAAATCCCAGCCTCCAAAAGTATCATCCAAGACTTCCTGAGGAAAAGGTTTATCTCTGTTCTCAATCCTTCACCTCAGGAGGGACACTCTGGCACCAGCAGGGACACTGCAAACACGGCCATCTGTTATAACTGAATGTTAGAATTAATCTCTAAGGGAAAAAGTCAAGTAACCCACAGTACCCTACAAGTCATATGCAGTATGATATATATCTCTAAAAATTCAGAAACTAAATGATGTACGAAGAGAATGTAAGATTTTTAGACAAGTGTAAAAGGCCTCACCTTTAATACCCTACTATTAAAGTAACATACTTTTAAATGTTGTGAGTCTCTAAAATAAAAATCATTTGAGCATTTTGCAAGGTTTGAAAGTCCAGTTAGCTTTGACTTCCAATAATTCTGTCAGGTGTGACTTAGCTTCCTCATCCCACTGAAGTATATAGAAAAGACAGAACATAAAAGGATCTAATATTACTATTTCTGGATTCTATATCAAATACAATATCCACTGCAAATACAATAGCTTAAACAATAGTATTATTCAGTACAAAACAAAAAGCTCTTGCTTATTACTACATTATATAGTCAACAGGGTCAGAAATTCCAAGCTGCAGAATCGAGTAAGACTCCCACAAACCACAGTATCATAAAAACACCATGGTTAAATCACCATCATTGTTAAAAACACCTGGGTTAAGTCAACTATTTCAATTCCATTCTTAGCTGTATTCCACCAAGGCATTCCCTTCACACCAAATGTGCAGGAATCCCAATACAGTGAACACTGGGACTATCGTACTTTGAAAAACCCAACTAAACATTGAATAAGCATCTGAGCAGATGTTCTTGTTTATCCCACAGTATTTTACTGGTTTAGAGCTGCACAGGGCTAGAAATCTGTTGATTAAGGCCGCTATGCGTGCCTCCAGCAAGGGGGGGAATCTTAACAGATGCAGAATAACTCATCTGACCTCCTTATTACAAGGGATGCGTGGGTAATACTGCAAGTGTATTGGAGAATGAAAGCATGGAATTCAGGTTTTCTCTAGCTGATGAACAATCCCCTGCAGAAACTGCCAGCTGGCATGAGCTATAGGAATCAGAACCTGAAATGTCCTAAACAACACTGCAGATCTTCTATCAGAACTGGACAAGGACAACAGACTCACTAAAGACCCTCTTGTTGGATTTCTTTTAGTCCTAATTAAATGTTTTTGGAATACAACCCCAAAGCTTTTAGTACTTCTCTGAACCTTTTTTCTTTTCCCCATCTGCAACAATTTGTTTGTACATTTGTCCTACATTTGGCCAATCACGCAATTTTGGGCTGAGAATGGCATGGCAGCTGTGGCTAAGAAGACAAAAACTCCACTACTCACCCTGTAGTACAGGAAGGATACGGATATTATAGACGAAATCACCTAACCCACTTTAATATAAGCCAATATGCAGCAAAAAGTTCCCGCCTAGTGTCAAGAGGAATGTACTCCCACCTTGTTGAACAGCTAGATATATAAAGATGTTACAGGTGGTAGGCAAACATCTGTCATAATGCCTTACGAACCCATTGTCCCGGCTCAACCACTCTTTTCCTTTCTGTTCACATAGTAGCATTTGTCAGCATGAGAAGATAAAGTGTACAGAAGAAAAGGGCTGCAGAGGCAAATTTAATCTGTTCCTCCATCAGAGGAAAAGGAAATTTTAGGAGCAGAATTATAGAAGGGAGGTTTCCATAGTTAAAGCTTCCATTAATAAAAGTTTCCATAGTAAAAGCTGGATATTTATATGCTGACATTTGAAGGATTCTGTCAGTTACAGAACACAGGAAGCCTTTTTGATCTCGACTAACAGCCTGGCTTATGTAAAAATCAGAGCTACATTTTCTCATTATTGGGTAAGCTGAACGATCAAGTCCTATGTGTTTACTAGGTGGAGTTCCTTTTCAAAATTAGCATACATTCTTGAAATGAAACCAATTTATAACACCACAAGATGAGCACGTACAGATTGCATGTGCAATTGTGCACTGTGTGGTGTGTAAACCCGATTTCTCACGAACCACAAGAGGGAAGCCAATTCCAGAGCTCCCAGCTGGGTCCCCACTCCCTCAGGCGACCTTGTTAGCAGCCTCCCTGCCGACTCAGTCCCACACGGCACACTCCCCAGTCTCTCTCCCTCTGTTAAATACCAGGTATCCTAACAGAACACGGATTGCCCGTCAGCAGGGAATGTGAAGCATTGCTTGTCTTCATTTTATGCTTTAAACATATCATTTGTTTTGTTGGTTTCCTTCCCCTTCCCAGTCATTACCTGCTGTCATGTCATCCTGTCTCAGTTCTTCCCCGATGCTTTATGTTTCATTGCTTTTCTTTCACCTTCTCTCCATGCTCTGCTAAGCACCTTGGCTGCAGCCAGCTAGAGGAGATACTCTCCCTCGTTTTGTAGCTTAACAATCATCATACCAAACCATGTTCAGTTTCACCGGGTGCATTTGGATTAATAAGCATTTGTTGTCTCCATGCCTTTTTTACTCTGTCACTGATTTAATGGAGAAAAAAAATATGTTTTTACTAGAAGAAAAAATCTACAGTAAATTACATAATTTCGGGATATATCGAATCCACTTTACACCATTGATTGCAAAATATATTTTCACTTAATTTCACATCTGTGCAAACTGTTCAGTGTAAATGTGCCTTAAAATCTACATTGGTCTTAGGCTGAAATATCTAGAAAATCAGTGATGAACATGATGAATGTGAGAACAGTTTTGAGAGGATAGGAAATAGATTTTGCCTATATATATGGAGAGGCAGAAAATGAGAAAACAACTTGTTCATCACCTTTTTTCCTTCCACCATGCTTCCACCCTCACCTTCTCTTGGCATGACATTATACTCAAAGCAGGACATGCAGTAGGTTCATCTTCTCTGCAATTGTAGATGATCACCTGCTTGATGATTCAACTCAGCTGCCAGTGTCAGTGGCATTTACATTCCAAAACAGAAGACTCTTAATGTATGTCATGTCCATAAAATGGAAATATTTAGGGTAATGCTACACCTTGTAATTCCTGATGCTTATAAACTTGCTTGGGAAAGCTATATTAACTCCAGCTGTGCCTTTCTGGTGAAGCATGAAGTGGATTTTTGGCATGGACTGTTTATGTGTTGACAGGGAGTTCCCAGTGACTTAGATATCTGATCTTGACCTTAATAGTTTCTTGACCTAATTGTATAGGTTTAAGTGGTAAAAAATAAAAAGCCATATGGGTTTTTTCAGGTTTGCAGTTAAATTGTGTCTATATTAAATACTTAGGTTATTTCAGGTTCTTTCTCCTAAAATTCAGTTAGAGTAAGGAATTAATCTTGACAAAAATCATACAGGTTTGTGTAACTCAGGAATTATTGTGATTGATAGGCCCTTAAGTTGACTGAAATTATCTTTTCTCACTGGAGTGTGAGTTCAGTGCACGGCATATGCAGTATTTCCAGTTGGTGAATGAATAAGTTTGTATCATTTTTCCATGGCACGCTGAGAGGACTCAGCACGACATAGTCTGCAATATGAGGAATTGATAAGGAAAAATCTTGCCTATTCAAGCAATCACAAACAATTGCTTCTGCAATCGCTGCCAGGGGAAGAACCTAGAAAGCATTCACAGAAAGATATATTTCGTTCACCTCGTATTTTACCACGATGTGAAAGGGACAGTGAAACCAAGTACAAAAAAAAGCACAGCTCCTCTGACTACAGGCAGAGGCCTTCAGGAATGTACTGCTCGGGAGTGAACACAATGCTCAGTAGTACAAGATCACTGTGTGATATATACAGATATGTTTACAGTGTGTGCATTTGCACTAGAATTGCAGGAAAAAGATGTTGTCTTAAAGCTAATTTCTCAAATCTCCATTATCAGCTTTGCTTTATATTTCAAAGTCATCTTGGAACACACGAAAAACATTTCTTTTGTGCGAGGTGACCTGGAAAACCAGCTCCACCCATTTACATGTGCTATTGAAGCACATATTCTTGGCATCTTGGATTCTCAGCATCAACTGCTCAACTTTACCATTTCACTTGCATTGCCGTGTAGACATACTTTTCAGAGCCAAGGGGAAAGTTAGTGGGCACAAAAAATGGTCTGTCTATACCGTACTCAGTGAAGCTTTTTCAGTACCAGGGAGGCTAGCCTACCTCTTAGAAGGCAGCTCCTATTTCCTGATACTCCAGTACAGGTCTGCCTGGAAAAGGAAGAATGCAAAGCATCAGTCACTTTATACCTTGATGTTTTTATCATTCAAAATTGCATAAACATGTTTCAGTAGAATAGTTCATTTTTGAGTAATTTTTATCTTACTGTTATGTGTATTCTTCATTTGTCTTAATTAAATAGCATTTTTCCTGTACTGGACAGCCGCAGTTTTTATTAGCAGAAGAAGGACACTGAAAAGATTCGAAGATCTGGACTAAGTTCTTAATGACAGGGACATTCACAAACAATTCCTTCTTAAAAACACTGAGGATTAAAATTTGCTTGCACTTTTTTTTCTCTTCTTTCTGTATTTGTTTAAGGAAAATGGTTGCAAAAGTTACCCAAGTGACTCAGACTCATTTATTCAAATAAACATTTGCAAATACTTCCTGCTCTCACTTGTCCTATGCATTTCATTAGAGAAAGCATTCAGATTATTCTGACTACTTGCCTGAGCACAGAAAAACTAAGCATTTCTAACGTACATTTTTTGATGGTTTTGTACATTCTATGCAGTAAAAGAGGTATATAAGTTTACATACTCATATTTGCAATGAAACCTCTTATTCATAACTCCTCAAGGGAGAGTATGGCTTTGTATTTCTTATTTTTGTAAAGAAATCTCCTGTACTGTTTGGGTAAAAGTAATTAGACTCAGAGGAATGTTCAAATAGATGTTGTGGTGGTAAACATGCCCTGTAGACTCTCCAAAGCACAGAGTGGGCATTACCAATGAAATGATCTTCATAAAGAGAGACTGTAACCAACTCCATAGGCATCCTGCTGGCAAAAAAATAAAGCTCTAAGTCTGAATGAGAAGTTCTGCTGAAGTCACAGAAATCAAAAGAGTACAATTATTTGCCCTGCTGAGTTTCATTTTATTGCATCTCCTCATGTATATACGTCTATTTACCACAATCCATTCAGAAATGAGTAATAGTGGGAACATTTTAGTAGCAACTATGTTCATCTAACTGCTTTCCCCTGCTTTTCTTGGTTTTACTCATTGCTATTGTGTAAATTACAGAATTTACAGAGAATTTCTATAAATTATAGCGAAAGACCCTGACTATCACGTTTAAATGGAGTAGGCTTACACTGCAGGTTCATAACCAGTTTAATATGACATAAGCCAGCTCAATCATCAAAGAGTCGTCCAACCACCCCCTCATTCCTTGGTGATTATTTCTCCACCCATAGCTGCAGGCACATGAAGTCATACGGCCTTGCAATGAACTACCTCAGGGAAGTCATATGAGACAATTAACCTGGCAAAAAAAAAAAAGCCAACAGCAAAAAAAATGTATATTTAAACCTCCTTCTTCCAGCTGCATGCTTTTTCAAAGGACCTTCTTCAGCTGCCTGGTGGTGTTGGGGTTTTTTATTTTTACAGCGCAAAGGACAATGTTAAGGTCAAGAAAACACTGCCAAGAATTTCGGGTAGTAGTGCCACCTTACACAGACTTAAACTAAGATGAAATGATGTCATCATCATTCAGTCAATTCTGTTCACTCCAAAGAGCTATTAACTAAAATGAATACACTGATACTTAAAGCAAAATCAAAATAACTTGCTTAAAGTAAACCAATGAAATATGAAGCAAAAA
This sequence comes from Cnemophilus loriae, assembly GCA_013397755.1. NCBI lineage: Eukaryota > Metazoa > Chordata > Aves > Passeriformes > Corvidae > Cnemophilus > Cnemophilus loriae. Next base: position 334,174 of record VZTF01008247.1, read on the forward strand.
AAGTGTATCACATAGACTGCATGTCATGCAGAAATGGTAAAATGCATCGCCGGCAAATATATATCTATGGCTTAAAAAACAGAAGCAAGAAATCCGTGAATTTTTCATATATGAAAAAAAGCAAATTAACTGTGTGATTTCACAATCCAGCTTCTGTTTACTGCATAAGTAAGAAAATAGACAGATATCTTGCATCATAGGAATTCACCTTAGCATTTGTTATTTTTTCATGAAATAAAGGTGACTTTCACAGTGGGTTAAAGTTCAGACAGTGAGATACTGACATATGCAGGCACCTACATGCAGAGTTCTGAGGACTTTTGCTTAGAGGCACTGTAATTCCGTATGCCCAGCTCATTTCTTCACACCGGCCAAACTTTGCAGTTTGCACATCCCACTCGTACTCTCTGAGCAGTGTGAGTAGCTGATTTGTACCAAAGCCAGGTCAAGATCCGCAAGCTAAACATTCTTTAATATACTTGGCACTAATAGCATTGATATTCCTATAAAGTGCAGCTCCTGTTTTCTTTTATGGGGGAGGAGATGACGTTAGCTCTTGTATTCTACAGACTGTTGAGTAGCTCATCCTCACAGGAGAGGGAAATACCCTTAACTAGCAGGACGATATACCACTTCGTCCTAGGCTGTTTTGTGCAACATATCCAATATAACTTTCACTTCTCAGCTTGAAGCTCTGCTGCTGAACTGAGAGAAATGAAATTTCTGAGCTATAGAGAAGCAATGAGCATGTCTGAGTAGCCGAATGTTGAAGGTATTGGCCTAGGAAGAGAGAATCCCTGTTTTCCTGTCTGCACTCCAAAACCATCTTCTGGTTTTGCTTTTCTTATACACTTTAGAGGTTACTGGGTAAAATATAGATGTGCTTAGAACCAGATGCTCCCTCCACCTTAACATCTATACTGTAAAATCATACTGTATCTCAGCCTGAGTCACTTACAGCCCTCCATAATTTGTTCTTCTGATCCATACTCCCTGATAGATAGTTTCAGAGTCCTTTGACATGCTGAGTTGGATGGGATAATTTTGAGACAGGCAATTTCCTTTGTTCATTCTGTGGGAATTTATGATATTTGTTGGTGTGTTTGGTTACATTTGGGGGATCTGATCACCAAAAATTCAGCACTGAGGCAATCTGTCTATCTGGAAAGGGTCTGCCCTTTTTCTTGCTGGTTTCTGTGAATTATTTATACTGTACACTGAGGGCCTAAAATGCGGCACCATAGTAAGTAATAATAATGTTTACTAAATAATTAATAATAATAATCACTATTGATATAGCCATAACAATAGAAGTAGCAAATAATTCACAATTGAAAAGCCAAATTATTATAGAATAAAGTTATGAGGGAAGAGGAAACAGGGTTTATTTAAGAACCTCTGCCTTTCAAGCAGATAACTTCTTCAACAGAAAATATTTGTTGATCACTTCAAGTATAAAATCAACTTATTTTAGCTCAAGTTCATTCTTTAAAAGTTCTATTATACCTTTTTTTTTTTTTGCTTGAGACACATTTTCTCTCTCAATATTTATTACGAGTAAGGCTGTGATATTTATTCTTCACAGGCATACGTTAAGGTTGAAAATTTATTGAAGGCAGAGATGCTAACATCTCAATGCCAAAGCTCTATGTTATCCCAATTTTCCAGGGATTTTGTGAGTAATTAGTATTCTTCTGTGTCAATAAATCATTTATATTTTCATTCTCAAACATAATTTCAGCCCAGAGAGAAACTGTAATAAATACTTCTTATGCACATGATATATTACTAATGAAGAAGATGATAAATTGCTAATGGAAAAAAAAAATGTATTGTGAAAGTCTTGCTGAAATATAGGTAATAAATATTACACTTAGAATGCAATTTTCAGGTGATCAAACATTATTATTAGATTTCATATGCCCTTCATACACACAGTGCTCATCCAGTAAAATTCTACAGGTTTCTTCCTGCTCCACTGAATCCAGCAGAACTTCGGACACTGATATCCGTAGGAGCCACGTCAAGCTGTGAATTAGACATGGAAGAAAGACATCTAACGTGATTTTACACGTCAGCAGGTTGTCCCATTGTCCCACAAGATGTCAGGTCTACAATAAAAGAAAATTGTCCAAGGAATATTTAGCAAAATCAGTCCTAGAAGAAAATGGGAGGAATCAAAATTCTGACTGGAGGTCAGCATGCTCGTCAGGAAACTGCAACGGAATTGAGCAGAGAACCAAGTGTGACAGTGTTGCCAGCAGAGCAGGGATCTCACCAGCATGGGATCTGCTCCCACGGCTCCAGAGCAGGAAGGGCAGAGCAGGGCCTGAGCAGGGTCACAGCCGCAGGATGGCTTGGCAGGGACACAGAGACAGGGATGAGCTGAAGCTAGGCTACGGTGGAGGTGAGGGTCAGGAATGAAGAGGTAGGAGGCTCAGGGATACCTGCCACTCAGCTCAGGCAAGACCAAGGGCAAGACCTGCAGCTTCAAAGCAGGTCAGGGTGAAGACAGGGAGGACCTCGCCTTTCTCAGCCACTTGTACACAGCTCTGCTGCACGGCTGCACGGCTGCACGCCTAAACGGTTGCATGGCTGCACCAGGCTGGACCCCAGCCCACAACAAGCCCTACAAGTGAGTGGGTGGGTGAGGGAAGATTTGCACACGGAAAGGCTTTGAAATGTTAAGGTGCTCCTTTTTGGGGTTTTAATCACACGGTCATCAGCTATACAATAACATTTCCAGAGTGGAAGACCAGATACCAAAGCAATTACAAGAGGTCAGACAAGCAGAATCATCTCTCATATATATAAAATACAAATTCAAATTTCTTATGATCTCAAAAAGGAGCAATATTCCCAGTGAACATCTGTCAAAGAAAGAGTTTGACACTCAGTTCAGTAACCTTGGATATAAATAACACAAAATGGAGAAAGACTCATATTTTAATGCAAAATCCTTAATCCAGCAAATTTAAAATCAAGGATTTTAACAGTGACAGATGTTAGGTAAGGTCAAAACTTGGAGTACAAGCTCTGCATTCTCAGAAAGCTCAAGCAGATTTCCTTGATAGTAAAACAAGTATATTCAATGGAAATCTTGACTCTTTTGAGAGTGGATATATTCTACCAGACATTGGAAAGTAGATGTCAAAATTTCTTAATTAAAAGAGGATATTTTAGCATCATTATATACTGATTTTAGACACTAGGAATGTCTACAACAGGATGTCAATTATTTCATTCCAAATAACTTACTTCAATGCTTTGATGAGGTTTAATTTTAAGGTCCTTCACATTCAAGCACTAAATACTTCAATATTTTAGTGTTATCCCTCAAAAACACACATTTTGATCCTGCCTCCCAAGTCATTTGAACTTCTGAATCAACACACAGGATGTCTGCTATTTGGAGAAAAATAAAAATACTTACATTAGTAAGTACATTACATGACCTCTTTTTCTCTTTAGTATTACCTTAATCAGACTGTTTGTCATAAAAAATATCACTTGTGTATTATGCTATGTTGTTTTTAAACAAAACCAAGTAATTATTTTCTTCCAATCCAATATCACAAACCAACTAGTAGTTTTCCTTCTTTTAATATCTGAGACATATGGTTTAGAATTAAAATGCTCATATTTCACTCTATTATCTTTTGGATATAGCATTCACAGCTTATTAACTAGGGATTCATTAAGCCATATGGTGAATAGTAGTTTCACATCAGGTACGACTCAGTCAATTAATTAAACAGTTGCTCTGTTTTAAATGCACCTTTCAGTCCCAATGAGACAGGCGAAGATAATGCTTACTTAAACGTTATTCTACTTAAGTGCACTTAAAATAGATTCATATCCTGATTTGTAGTAGCAACTCAAATCCAAATAGATGTGTGCCCAATGTTATTATCTTTTAATCAAACGCAACATTGTGCCAAATAATGAAGCAGGGCTCAGATCTCTCATTAAGGAAGAGCTCCTTTTCTTTTTCAAAATAATAATAGCGGCTTATCAGCTGCAATTTACACTTTAATACTCTTGTACTCACATAAAGCTTAGCAAAAGCATCTTAAAATTTGCAATCCAAATTGAGTTTGCCTCTTCAAGTTTTTTATTGATGCAGAAAAGTCTAGCTGTGGTAAGTACAGGTTGTCAAATTCTGTCTTACTCCTATCTGAGTTCTAAGACAACAAACAATTTGCACTATATCCAACATGTATTGCTGAAAATGCCCATGTTCTTAGCTCTGAAGTGCTTTCAAATGAAATGATAACAAAAAAGTACACCCTCCTTTCCATTACCCGCTTTTACATTACAAAAAAAAAGATTTGATGTTTTTATTCTTATTTTCAGATGTTTGCTGATTCACACAAAGAAAACTCCAGATAATTTTGCAATTTAAAATACTCTTTACAATTTTAAGAGGAGTTTAACTGTTTGGGAAATTCCCCACTGTAGAGATGTCAAAGAATTCTTTACATTAAAACAGAAAGTACAATCTTTTCACTTTTAAAGATTTATATGCAACAGATTTTAGATCCAGTATACCAATATATGTTTGTCTATACTTGTGAAAGTAGGATCGGTGCCTTAGCCCTATTATAGCTTTTTTTTAAACACAAGACCAAATTGAGTAGAACTAAACTTTTTTAACAAGAACATAGTCAATAAATCATGAGCTTTAAAATTAGCAGAAAAGTATCATCCACACAGAAGTTGTTTTACCTTACTCTTAGTAGTACTATTAGCATTCATTTACTAGTATACTTAGTATTGGTAGTTGTTCTACTGAAATAATAAAAAAAAAAAAAAAGGGAAAGATAAGTTAAAGCTACTTAACTGTCCTATATTACCAAAATAACACGAATGTAAACTATTTAATACTTCCACCACTTGACCTTGAATAGAGATTCCCAAATGATTTCAAATTTGCTTGTTCTCCAGATATGGATCCTCTCTATTCAGAATACCTGTGTGCGCTAATCCTTCAGCCATGGCAGCAGCAGGCCCCATGGAGCTGGAGGCATCTGCACATGACTGAGGTTCTACTGCACTGACTGAATGACTGCAGATTGCTGCTGTGAGGAAATTTTATACACCATTAACATTTTTCTACTAAATTTTACATCTTCTGCAGATGGAAATAGATACATTTTGTTAAGTATATTTGTAACTGTATTTCATCTTCAAAGGCAATACCTGGCACAACTTTTTTGCAAATATTTTCCTCTGTCGGCTTTCTAGAGTGCTATCAGCCAAGATACAGAAGATAAAGCTGACATTTAAAAGCAACTCAAGTAATTTACATGTTTACAAATTAAATCTTCTTGTAGATAGCCACTTGCTAAAAAGCAGCACACAAGGCCAAGCTTTGAAAGAAAGCGAAATTAATACATTTAGGACAGATGAAGTTGAACCAGAAACTTCTACTGAGCAAACGCCTTTTCTACATAATCTCTGTAAAGACTAATATTTAGAAGCCTTCTCCCTCATTAATTCATTCATTTCCCTCTAAAGTAAATCAAGAATATGATGTTATCTGGATGGAAAGTGTGTTAGTGGTCCAGACAAGGAGCCAGGAAATGTTAGCAGGTAGTTTGCCTTCAGCTTTCTAGAGATACTCAAGAAAAAATAATTTAGCAAAGAAGTAGGTGGAAAAACTTTATGCTATGAGGATTATGGACATCACTCAAAGCAATAGCTATATCCATCCCTCTGGGAGTCAGCAGAACTAAGCTAAACCTTTCTTTTAGAGTACAACCAGCATCAAGTGCCTGGAACATTTATATCAAGATGCAGTTTCCTATTTGATTCTTTGCTTACTGGAACTGAAAATGTCCTTTGCCTCCAGAAATGTCCTTCCCAGACAGACAGAGAAAATTACTGTCTCACCCTTCTGCTACAGATGGGAAAAAAGATTATATCATGGGAGAAACAGAAGGAAAGCAAATCCTTTGAGATATTGATAATACACTTAACTGTGTCCTAGATTTTAGGTCTAGCTTAGTACTGCATCACATTTGGCATTAAAGATGAACATTAAAGTGTAGCTTAAATACAAAAGATGAGGGTTATTTATAAACTTCGCAGATATGTGTGTGTTAAATGCATTCTGAGCACATCAAGGATAAGACCATTTAAAGGAATTCGGCCTGGAAATAGCTAGCTTCTGGACCTTGACTTGGCTTAAGAGTAATGAGAAGTACAGCGAGTTCAATGCAGATCTCAATGGCTCAAAAGTTGATACGTAGTGGGACATAAATCTAAGCACCTCAAGATTTTAAAAAGAAGCAGCAAGGCTCCTGCAGGGTTTGGATATCAGCAGAATTAAGCAGTATCCTTTACAAAAACTTCAGAATTGTACGTTTGGGCATTTAATGTCCAAATTTTGCCTTGTATGAAATAACCCTTCTATATCTTATTTCTGTCTGATCCATGGTCTTCAAATAAACTTCATACCTAGCTTTATAGGAGCATACGAATTTTCAGTGAGAAGTTGTTATAAACCAGATCTCAGTGAATCCTGCTTATCATTCCTTCTGCGTTGATACTGTCCTTGGTAAATGGCCTCAGTCAGTGATGCAGAGAAGTGCACTTTAGTATTCAGCTAATGTACAGTTGGGACCCCTAATGACTCAGGCTATGATAAAATTGACTGAGATCACCTAAAGGAAAGAAACAAGATCATTACAAAAACCTCAGCATTCTCCCAGTCTTGTAATGCTTGTGCTCTGAAGACAGAATTCCCCGTTAGGTATTCTGAAATGTCTAATGAAGGCTGTTGTAGCAATTTTGATGATATTTGCAATTGAGGAGTCTCTAGCTATTCTAATTGTTACACCTGTTTGGAAAAGAGATGAAGGCCAAAAAAAGGTCAGAATGAAATTAACACATAAGCAAAAATTAGAGATGAAGATGCTACATTTAGCTCAGTCAGAATTACAGGGTATTTCTAGGTCAGGGTTAATAGCAAGTATCTGAGCTCTCTACTCAGAAACTGCTGTATATGCAGCATTAGGTTTAGGATTAGGTTTACTAGAAACCAATAATAGATTGGAACAGCAAGGATTCCTGGTAATATTTATCTCAAAGGTCAGCATTTTCTTAATTCTAATTAATCTAAAGCCAACTTGACATATTGTCATAGTTTTGATGAAATTTGAGGTTTGATATTCAGAAAGCAGAATCAGAGAAACCAGAATCACAGAAGAGATATTCTAAAAGGGAATGATGTATGGTTGTGACATTTATTTACACCATGAAGATTTTCCCTACTTTACGCATAAGTCCTGGTTTTCTAGATATTTAATTTTGTTGTTTTTTCCAACCAAATCATATGCATCAGTGAATGATCTTTATCCAAACCTTTAGCAACGGTAGAAAGCCTGCACTAAACATGTCTTATGGAGAAAACACCCATGCAATTCCAATGTATGATGGCTAGTGAACATACAAAAAAGTACAGGTTACTCAAATAAATAAAATCATCTACTGAACACCATCAACAGCAACTTTTCTCAGGAGAGAAGAAGAAAAAATTATGATTAGTTGAAAAGTTAGACAGGTGTGGCCAGTTAGAATATCACAAAACATAATTTAAAATCCAAATTAATGTGGCAGCAGACTTGATTATTTCTATAAACAAGCAACAGAACAGTAACGAGGGCTGAGCTGTTCATGTACACTGTATTTGATCCTTGGGTTGGGAACAGTTTCTGTTTTCAGCCCTGCATTGGTATACTGTACTAAACTTTTATTCTGCTGTTACTCAGAGTCAGAAAGTTACTCAATACAAATGAGCATAAAAGCACATTACATAACATCTTGCAGTTTGAAGACAAAGAAGAAGAACAAATAAAGGCATGGAAGACATTCCTGCCATCTAAGGCATTAAGGAAAGAAAGAGCTGGGATACTTGTAAAGTATTTGTATAGGATTTCCTTCTACAAATAAAGATCTTTCCTCATAAAAACACTTCTGCAAATGCAGAACGAAGAAATCAACTTTTGAAAAGTCAGATATAATGGAAGTATACAATAGATGACATAAAATTTCTGCATAACAAATAAATAAATCCTTGTTATCTTTTGCATTTTTAATATTTTTTACATTTTCCTGGTCAGCGTATTTAATTGCTTAATTTTTATACAATTCACAGTATATATTCCAAAATATTTCGTTTTATTTTAACACTAAATAAAATTACTACAGTGTTTCCCTAATATAATCTTCTTGTCTGATACAATATATAAAATTTAATTTACCTCTATAACTAATGCTTTGCAGGAAATTTGTTCATTGAGTTATACCTTTCAACATTTTTCTTGCAGGTAATGGAATATATAAAAATAAATCACATTTCACTCAAGCATTTTATGGTATGCCATCAGCAAATGTCCAAAGAAATACAAACCTAAAGCATTAAAAGTGAAACCATTAACTTGCAGATAAATCATCGAAACTTCTCATTTAAAAAATGATTTGTAAATGTCTAATGAACTGTTAGGGATAAGAACTGAAAATTGCCACATATTAGAGTCTTCTTCATCTCTAAAATAAATACAACCTTATTTCAGCTGGACACAAAAATAAATTCCACTAGTCTCATTTATAATTTTAAATCATAGAAAGGATAACCATAACGATGCATGAGCAAATGCCTTCTTTCACTTTCATTGCCTAGGGAAAAATGTGAATATATTTCCCTCACTTAAATAAAATCCATGTCTGAACTGAGATCAAAATTAGAAATTTATTCCTGAACACATAAAAACGACAGTACTGTATTTAATTTCTGATGATTATAACTGTCATGCTTGAGTTCGCCTTTCATTCTCTAAAAGAGACTTCTTTATGTATCACACCACATTACTGAATACTGTTAATGTTAATCTTCAATATATTTAATACATTAGGTAAAAATAAATTAATTTCTTGTGGGTTTTACTTCAAGAAAACATATTTGAGACAGTCATTCTGGTCTGACTTTGTCAGTTATGGAAAAAACCCCACAAACAAACCAACCCACCACAAAACAAACCAGAAATTTTGTGGAAATTTAAACTCTCCTGACATAGGAGCTACCTTATAAAACATAGGCTAGAGCCTTTTATTCATAAACACTTCAGAAGGAGATAATTTAAATTCTGTTGTTTTGTAGGCTTTTTGTTATTACTGGTTTGAGGGCTCCTTTTCTTTAGTTTTCCACATGTTGCCCACCCCGTCTACCCCCCAAATGAGTAAGAGACTGTACAACGGACTTTGTTAGGAGCCTATGAGCTACCTTTTGTTATTGCTACACTGTATGAGACAACAACAGACTCAATATCATTTCTTCAGTATTAGAATAATTTTGAACTTAAAGGATTTCTGTCATCCTTTATGGCTCTACCTAGAATTAACTTACTAGATTTTTCAAAAGCAATGCATATTCAGCATACACGGCAAGAAAAGTGAGAGTGGAGGTTGCACACACTCTCAACAATTCTAGTGACCAAATTTTTGGAGTTTCTGAAATATGCAATCACGCTCGTTCTCAGAAATTAGGAACAGCAGAGAAGCCAGGCAACCACAAGGAAAATAAATCTGAAATGTTATCTGACAATTATGTAGCTACCATTTACTTTTAACATTTTTTCCAAAAAAAGAACATTTTTTTCTTGAGTAAATACTGTTAGTATTTTTTCTCTCTCTTTATCTGCCACTCAAAGTTTTGTTCATTTTGGCATTTCTATGGATTGAGACTTTTACAGAGCAAAGGAAAAACTCATGCAACAAGTGGAAAGGTTTATTGAGAGCAAAGAGGATGGCTTCATTTTTCCTCTAATATCAAACTGAGTATTTCAGGTAAAATAGGAAATCCATAGACTTCCCCTAACTTCAGATCTTATTCTGAAGCCTTGTTTTCAGACATTGAGGAAAAGAACAGGATATTTAACAGAAATGGAGTGGAGGGAAGATTTCACAAACCAGTTCACTTGCAGAGATTTAGTCCTCACTTTTTAAGAAGTATTACCAAAAAAAAAAAAAGAAACCAAAACAGTAGAATGACAGGTGGTTTTAAAATTTCTATTTTTATTGTCAGTCAGGCAAAGAAATTCTCAGCACATATCTAACACAGATTACTGAAACTACGTTAAAAAAACCAAGTCACTGAGTTATGATCACTCTACTACAATATCCAAGCAAATCTTTCTTCTACCATACTCAGAATTACTATGCAGTTGATAGTGTTGGCAAGTTCACAGCTACCATCTGACACCACACTTTTTCAAAATCCTCAGAAGGTTACTTAATCTCATCACATAGGGGCGTGAACTACAGCGGTACTACTGAAATACTATTGCTACATGGCTGAAGATTCTGCAGCACCAGCAAACTCACCTTACCACAAAACCCCACTAACACTTGCTACTAAAATTAATGCACTACTAGAGGAAAATAATTGAAGGATGGGAGGTGTTGCCAGTAAATCCAAAATTCTAGTAAGCAAATTCAAAATTCAGGGATAGTTTCATTATGACAATGTATAATTTCAGCTCCTAAAACACCTGGAGAAGGTTAGCACTGGAACAGTACCAATCATCTGAAGAAGACACAGTACATTCCATTCACCTTCTTAACTTTTCAGCTGGGAGGGCTGGGTGTTGGAAAGAAAGGATAACACCATACTTCCTTTTCTAAGTTCAAGTCTAGTAACAGACGTTTCCTACTGAATCAAAAAGGCACGGCTGTGGAATTAGAGGTTTTCCTAAGAACCTAAATTCATACAAGGTATATAAGAAAGTTTTTGAAATATGCTATATGAAAAACAGTCAGTTGAGAAGGCCAATATATTGTTTTAATTATTCATTGAGTTTTGCAGACTTTCTAATCTGACTTTTGGATTCCTGATACTGGGACTGTAATACATCAAGAGTAGTAAAACTAAATTTATTATTTAAAAAAGAAAAAAGGATAAAAAGAGAAGCAGTTAAACTCTTCAGCTGGTTTGTAACGATTTAGTTTCTCTGCGTCCTCCACAGTTTTCACTGTTACACAACTAGGGAACAGAGTGCATGCAGAGCTGACCTGAGCCACAACAACGCTGGGGTTCAGGGGCCCAATTTCTGTTAGGTGAGACATAAGGTACGTCTGCTGTCACCTCTGCAGCATCCCAAGGACAGCACATTTCATGCAGGGAGAGAGAATTGCTACGCATGCTGTAGCCCAGGGAGATCTGAGAAATGTGCATTGCAAGAAATCAAGAGAAGAGAAGAGTGAAAGCACATCATTTATAAAACAGCTTGACTGAGCAAGTAAGTCTGATTACCTGCACCGTGTACCTATTGTCACGATGGCTCCGCAGGGAGCACATCCATTTGTCATTTCCACCATACCATAATCTCAAGACATACAACTATTACACTGAATACATCCCTCAGCAGTTGGCTTGCAGCCTGCTTCCTGGCACATCTCAAATCCATAGATAAATGCTCAGGAGCAGCACGCTGCTGTTCATCACCCTATTTCTAACCTCTTGTAAAGCATCTGCACATAGGCTTTATTTCACTGGCTTTAGGTTTTCCCAGGTTACTCTCTGTTACAGGTATTTGCGTTTGGAATAGGTGAGAGTGCTCCTCGTGGGACTCTAGGGCCTGCGGGATGCTGCCAGAGACAGGGTGCTGCCAGAGGGGCATGACCTAGAGCGGGTCAGGGTGGCATAGACAGAGAGAGAGGAGGACCAGGGTAGGGTAGTGTATCGAGAGCGGGGCAAGGTGTAGGAGGGACGGTTCAAGGAGGTGTATGGAGGGCGTGTAAGTGTGCCGTAGGTGGCACGGGTCGAGGGGTAGCCCGAGCGCCCCTCCAGGTTCAACAACGATCGTGAGGTGGGAGCCAACAAGGAGCCCAAGCGAGTGGTGGTGTTATAGGAAGGGCTACACTGAGAACCACACAATGAGCGAGACCCAGAGGTGCCAACAAGGTGGGAGATGGAGCGAGAGGTGGGGGCACAGACGGAGCGGACTGTGGCACCTGCCAGGGGGCGTGGGGCTGGGGAGCATGGGACCCAGGCAGCAGCTGACGAGTCCAAGGTCTGAGTGGCAGGCGAGCTGGCAGGGCGGGCCCCCACGGCCACCAGCGAGGCGGAGGTGGGAGAGCACAGGGAGTGGGCCGCGGGTGGCCCTACTGGGCGGGAGGCTGGAGAGCACAGCAAGTGGGATGCCGGGGGTCCCATGGGACGGGGGGCTGGGGAACACGGTGAGCGGGATGCCGAGGCGCTGCCCACCTGCAGCACTGTTGGGGTGCTGCTACGGTCACCAGCACGGGGTGCTGGGGAATCCACTGGGGAGCACATGCCATGGGCTACCCCAGCACTCAGGGGTTGGGAGGACAGGGTGGTCACCGGGCCACATGGAGGCTGGGTGGTGGGAGAGGGTGTGGAGCCGCAAACGACATGCGAGATGGTGGCACCAGGCACTGAAAGGGGAGTTGGAGGTTGCATGGGATTACTGATGGTGTGGACTACCGGAGAGCACATGGAGTAGGATGGCGGAGCAGAAATAGGGACTGCCTGGGTTGCCCCACTGGGACTGGCGCCAGTCATGAATTGAGTCAGCAACGCACTCACCGCATTATTTGCGGGGACAGAGACAGAATAGGACATCGGCCCCCCTCCACCTCCAGGCGGCTGTATGGGAGCAGCACTTGTCTCAAACACTACATGAGGCATAGGGGTACAAACGGGGTTGGATGCTGGGGCTGGCATGGAGCCGTACATGGATGAAGGCATTGGAGCACAAGTAGCAGGAGGTACAGTCTCGCATACGACACGGAAGTCAGGATCACATCCCATCTCAAAACCAGGACTGATGCTCGGATTGAAGCCTTGGTTGCAGATGGAGTTGCATAAGGGATGGCCTGCAGGGAGGTACACGAAATCGTACACAGGCTGCCCCCCTGCACTGCAGTTTGGGTTGCACACTGGGATACATATATATTCACACATGGAGTTGAACGCAGGGTCTGCCACAGGGACAGGCCCAGAGCCATTCACGGGGACGAAGCCGTTCTCACATACTGGGAGCGACCTGTTCTGGCTGACTGGCAGGACGCCATTCTGGTCTGCCGAGCAACACACTTCAGCCTTGGCACATCCTTTGCAGTAGGCAAACTTGTGGCACCCAAGGTTGGCCAGGAGCCGGTGGCTGCCAAGCCTGTAAGGTGTGAACTCCACGATGGTCCGTGCCTGTTGGTTGGATGCAAGTGTTCCAAAACTGGAGCAAGAGAAGGAAAAGAATTAGGACCCTGGGTAGCTCAGAGACCTAAGCACTACAAGATGAGCGCACAAAATTAAGTTTGATTTGTTATGACATATTTGAGAAACAAACTGTTATGACAACTTTGTTATTCTTGTCTTCTTCCAAAAAAACGCATATTCTCTGTTGTGAAAAGCATGGTAAAAACTTTTGTCCCAAGAGAAGATTTGGAAGACTCCCATAGTCAATTCCGTAATTGGAATTGGAAAATCATTTGTGGTACTGCCTTGAATTCTTAAAAAATGTAGCACCCTTCTGCCTCAAAGGTGTATTTATTGCTTACCATTTCCAGCAGTTCAACAGGGCAGCTTTGTGGAATCCAGTTCATTACTATTCAGTGAGAACAATTCTTAACTTCTTGCCCTCAAAACTAGTCATACTTTTGTCAGTTCTCCTTGTCATGAAGAGAAGTAATACATATTAATGAACAGCTACTTTTCCCAGAATATTACCGCATCCTGGAAGTTTCCAGTTTCCTGTGATTAACGTGTTATGAGCTTAGAATGCATACTGCTATTTCTCACTGTCGTCCTCTAATTGTTCCTATGTGTGGTTAGTGCCAGTTCATGAATATTTAGAGGGATTTTATTATAAACTCAATAGGATTGTAAGGGATGGAGGACCCAGCTAGTACTTCTTGTAAAGACAAGAGTGCAGACAGACATTTGATGCATCCACTTAAATTAAATCTTGAGAAAAATGAAGCAGGAGCATATCCTGCCAGCTTTAAATGAATATCAGTTTCAAGAGGAGTGAGGCTTTTAATGGAATCTCAAAGTAATAAGAGGCAAAAAGTCCTGTTCATGTGCTAAACGCCAAAAATATCAGAATTATTGTCTCTCTCAAAACCTATTCTGATCTGGTATACCTTAGTCAACACCCAATATTATCCCTATTTAAATAATTGATGAACTTACTCAATGGTCATTGGCTCTTTGAATAAACCACAGCCTTCTAATGTCATTACACAGTTCTTCATATCTTCCTGGAGAGGATTACAGAAGGAGATCTCTGCAGTACATGGTACTTTCAGTCTGGGTTGGCTCAGCAGCTAGTTAAGAAGGAAACAAACACATGTTAAGTTTTTTAATCCTTACGGCATTAACAATGAGGTAAATAAATGGAAGGAAAAATATTAAAAAAGGATAATTCATACACGTTTCTTTCTGACTTACTTCTATGATCTCTATACATTACTAAGTCAACTGTTTTACTTTAAAAATCACACCAATCTTGCTAAATTAAAAAAAAAAAGGCAATATGATAAAAGAAAAATGTAAAGTATTTCAAGTTTATTGGCATTGTACTTAGTAAGTGGCAAATAAGAGTCCCCAGGACTGTTCCTTAGATCACAAATTCCATAATTAAAGTTCCTTACCTTTACAATAACAGGTGGTCTGTTGACCACAATATCCCTGCTCACCATCAGAACTTCTCCACACTCTGGGTCTGAGACAGCAACTACTTTCATAATGTTGTGATCACAGAGATAAGGTCCATATTGATTATATGATATACACAGCGGAATTTTTTTCACTGTAAAACAAATTTATTTCATTTTATTTCTGAATTTTTGATTAATATTCCCACTTTCCTTCCTCCTAATGTTAAACTCACACTTACAATGGCTTAATTAAATATTAAGTTATCACAGCATCTTTGAAAATAGACAGAATTTTTCCTGACTTAGGGTGATACATTGCTATCTTCAGACATCAGTTTCACAGTTTCCAATTCATCTATCAGTGAATTTGCAAGGAGATTATTTGATGATGATGATTATTATTAAAAAAAATTTGGAAACTTTCCTCCCAGTGCAATTCTTAAAGCAATAATTCAAATACAGGCAAATTAAAGCCTGGTAAAATAGAATTTTAATATCAGTATGAAATTTTGTCTTATAATGATGTGGTTTAATGAAAGGGGTCTTGTTTTCTCCAGAAAAATATATTAACCATGGAAACAAGTGTTTATGTTCTGCTACACCTTTGTACTTCCCAGCATATGGTATGTCTAGGTGCTCTAAGCAAGTGTTTTACACTGTCTGATATCTTCTGGCCAAAGGAAACATTGCTTTTCTGATAGACAATGGCAGCTTTATCTTTATATTGAGTACAGAGTCCAGAACTGAAATTTTAATGCAACAATTTTTTAAACTATCATAAGAATCTCTAAACTTTGAGAAATTAAGGAAACCCTACAATTTACGTGTCACTATACATGCAGTATTAACACATCAACATTGCACTGATTTTTGAGTGATTGTCCTAAAGGGAATTCAGCTGTGGATATTTAACACTGTACACATTTCGCTTCCCACCACTATTAGGAAGTCTCCACAAATCCTAAAATCCAACTATCTCCAGAAAAGAACTGGGTATTAGACAATTTCACCCACTTACCTTCCCTTGGACCCAATGTGACATTCACACTGTCCTTCCAAAATTGATCCATTGGCCAACCACTGTAGGTTATAATTTGCGCACACAAATTAAACTTCAGGGTTTTGTTCTCATTACGCAAATTTTCAAGCAGCCAGTTCAGCTGGACATCTTCACCATACATTGGGCAGTTAGCCATCTTTAACCTCATGTTAATTCCGGAGTCGCTCAGAAATGGGTTTTTCAGAGATGATAACTCTCTGTCGATATGACAGTTGGAAGCATTGCAATACCCTGGGTGAATTCTTCTGTAAGCCCGGTAATAGGCTTCTTTGTTTTTCACAGAACCTGTTGAAGAAGATACATGATAATGAATCTGCTGGAGGCACAAGAACCCTATTATTATTCTACCCAAATAATAAAGGTAATTAAATTTATTCCTTCTCTTTCCTGGAACCTAAAGTAGCAGGTTGCTGTAGAACAAATGCACCAGGTAAGGAAATACGAGATACAGCAGTCTGAATGCACAGAAGAAAATAAACATCTCAGGGAAAAAAAAATTAAAAACCTTATTTTACTTTTAAGTAGTTAAAATTAAAAATGGTCATGTAAATCTCAAAATGTATCATTAGTACAAAACGCAATATTTAACTCTACAAAAGGATAAGGGTGAATATGAGATGCTACCAGTTCTCTCAAAAGACAAAATATGCCATTAAAACAAAGAAACTATCAATTGCTTTCCAGCCAACCAACCAATCAAAAGTAAACCAAAAAAACCCACAGAGCTTGCAAATGTACAATCAGCTGTGATCTACTGTTCATCCCTTTATGCAATTTTGCTGGTTGAACTCCTCCCTTCTACTGGAATATGAAAATCAGTAATCCATGGCCCAAAGAACAACAGAATATGCTAAAAATACATGAATTTAGTAAGTAGGTGTATTTTCTGACAGATCTGGTACAAGAAGCAACAAGTAAGGTGTTAATCCTAGGTTTAGAAGAATTTGTGGTTTGTTTTTTTTTTTTTAGATTATCTCAGATCTGCTAATATTTTAAACTACTGTACAGACGAGACCAAAACATATACATACAAACAGTGTTATTGAAAGGGCTGGAAGGCATGTCCTGTGAGGAGCAGCTAAGAACTTTGGCTTTGTCTAGTTTGGAGAAAAGGAGGCTGAGTAGTGACTTCACTGTTCTTCCTAGCTTCTTGAGAAGAGGAAGTGGAAGGGGAGGTGCTGAGTGCTTTTTCCTGGTGTCCAGTGACAGGAAGCACAGGAGTGGTTCAAAGCTGAGCCAGGGAAGGTTTAGATTAGACATTAGGAACTATTTCTTTATTGTGAGGCTAGTCAAACACTAGAACAAGCTTCCTAAAGAGGTGGTTGATGTGCCATGGTTGTCAGTGCCTTAAAAAGAGGTATTTAATAGAATGTTTCAACTTTCAGTCAGTCCTAATATGTGGAGCCGTTGGACGAGATGATCCTTGTAGGTCCTTCCAGCTGAGATATCCTATCCTATCCTATCCTATCCTATCCTATCCTATCCTATCCTATCCTATCCTATCCTATCCTATCCTATCCTATCCTATCCTATCCTATCCTATCCTATCCTATCCCAATTAGTATGTGCTTTGTTTGAATCATCTAAATCTACCTAGAAGTTTAAAAGTCAAGATCTTTGAAGAGAAAAGCATATGCCTCTTTCTCAAAAATAGAAGACAATTTCAGATTTTTCTTCACATTTGAACACAGGAGAGATTACTTTGATACTTCTATATGATTAGCCTGTAAAATTTCCTGTAACCCATTTAATATGTTTTCATCATACCTAGTTCATACTTGTAAGCTCCAGTGATATCTTCAAACTGCTCACTGCCAACACTCTTGGTGATTAGACGTTGTACACATGGCCATGTGTCACAGAAAAATTTTGTTCTTTTGCCATTGTTTTGGGAAAGCCAGCCAACATAGTTTGAATTTACTCGAGAGAACATATGATGACCATCATAATCCAAGTCCAGTTCCCCTTCCCTGATGCTTCGAACCCATGTAGGACCACTGCAAGCTGAACCTAAACCGGAGAACAAAAATGTTACAACACATTGTAACCTGAGTAGTAGGGAAACTCAACAACATAATACAAGGAAAATGATTCCAACTATAGTAAAGTTACCTCTGCCTGTTTCCAGAGGTGTTGGATCCAGACACTGCCAATCACCACAGCACTGATTTATGTCTCTGCGAGCCATCCAAGATTCATTCCAGCAGTGATATCGCCTGTAGAATAAAGGAATATACAATTAAAGATGACTCTTGGATTACCAAGTTTAATGCCTTATGACAGAGGAAAACCATGTCAGAGATAATTTTTTAATCAACTGAAGATTTTGTATGTCTTAATACTGTTAATGATGTTTGTGACAGGAGTGGTTTTCTTTGCTTTATATCACTCAGACTGGAAATTTGTACCAGAACCCCACAGACCTGATTGCAAAACATGCTTCTTTTAGCTGATAACATGACAACATAGTTCTTTCGTTTAAGTTTAACAGGAATTGAAATGTTTATAAGAATGAAGCAATCCATTACAAGGAACATCAAGAGGACAACACAGGTATCAACCAAGTGATTATGACTGAAGGTAATAGTCCAAATTAGTGATAAATCTTCCCTAGCATTTAATGATCTGCCATACACTTTTACAGCTACTAAGTTTGATGGCCTTATTTTTTTCAGCTGAGAAGGATAGGCAGGCAGCACGGATTCTCACAAGAGATTTTGCTTTTTTCTTTTTTGAAAATCTACATTGAGCAGACTGCTTCTTTAGTAATTTCATGGTTTTGAAATGCATTATTAGGAAACTGAAGAGCACTACCCCACTAAAGAAAGAGATACACCAAAGAGAGACACTGATCTGCTAAATTTATACTGGTTTTCCTATCATTTAACTTTTTAAAAGGGCAAAAGAGCTTTATATTTTTCTTATTTACCATAGCTTGTCTTTGCCACACAGGTTTTTACCAGTAGAGTCAAAAATCTCATTGATACCAAGGGGATTCTCAATTGAGCAAGGAAAACAGAAGCTTGTGACAACACGGCTCGGAATTCCCAAACACCTCATCACTGTAAGAAAAAAATATGAATGAGTCATCAAAAATCACAATTAATAAGGTAAATCCTTCACTTATTTTATAAATAATTATCTTATATTCTAATTTGCAGTTATAGAAACACAATGTGTAGGAAGCAACATTTGTGATGCAGTATCTTCAAAATTCTTTGTAGTTCTTGAAAAGCAGTCTGAAAAAAGCTTAGCAGAAAGGAATGGTTTGTTACTCTTCCAACTTAAAATAAAAACAAAAAAACAACCACAAAAACAGATGTTTTAAGTTCAGAAATCATTAACCTGATTCTGCATTAACAAAATACAATTTTTTTTTTTTAAATAAATGGTGTGGTACATATAGATTCATCTATGGGACTTCAATTTAACTTTCTTCAATGTAGAAGCAGGTTCAGTAAATAAATGGTATAAAGCTGGAACTCAAATCTTCTGTCTGTAGAGTTTAGTGCACTATTATCTAATCTTTTGCATTTAAAGGCGAATATAGCCTAACGCTTTTGTGTTTTGGAGGAGACATTACTAGAGATCTTCCTGTTCATAACACTGTTTTTTCTCATCCTTCAAACATCACCCAAAGCATAAATTTTGGCTCCACAATGGGGTCAGACTAGATGATCTTTAAAGGTCCCTTCTAACCCCATCTATTCTATGATTCAATGATGCTGTGCTTGCTCTGTGTTTTAATAAAAGTTCCAGTATTGATAACTGCATAGTATAAAGGTCACAGAGAAAACAGAACTTCTTTTCTTGCTCTTCGGCCTGTATAGGAAAGTAAAAAGTTGATAATATACACTATATCAGGAGCATGAGAAAAATACTAAATTTCTTTTCAAGTAAAATGCTTATGAGTAAAATTCTTCAAGTAGTTTTTAGGGTCAGAGGTTTTTGATCCTTGTTTTCTCTTTTCTTTTTTCTATAAACTAGGTAAGGGCGAACTGAAATATCACACCTGTGCACATTACTGAAGCAAGAGATCCACAGTACCCATATCTGACCGGCCTGCATCTGCCACTGTACCACTGCTGCAGGATAGGGACACTTCCATTCCAGGAAAATGACTTTGTTCCTTTCAGGTAATCATTGTTTTCTGGAATCTTCATGATACTGTTAGTGGTATGGCTGCTTATCTAGAAAGAGAAGAGAAAAACAACCTTTTCAAATAGCTGACCACGTCTTCATGTTCTAAGCATGTCTCAAAATCATCAGAGATCAGCGTTACAAGTTTAATTTTCCTGTGAATCTGAGCACAGGAAGGATTTTCCCTGCTCCCCTACTGTATTAGATTACAGTGCAGTTTGTCCTTCTATAATATAATGAGGTGTGACCTGATCTATTCAGAGGTCCCACACCCCCACAGATCTTACCATGTGATTCACCACCATGCTGACGTGCACAGGGTCATTGCGCCAGCAGTGGTCACAATCAGAGCCATGGTGGTAACTCGCACCCATATCTAAGATCTTCAAGCAGATATCCAGAATCCCATCTTCAAACTGAGAAAAAAGAGGATAACACAGGCATCATGGTATGCTGACGTTAATAAGGTACCGTATCAATAATCCAGTCTTTTTCACTAATATGAGCTGCCCTCTCCCCTCTCCTGCCCTTTTTTTCTTTTTTTTTTTCTTTTGTTTTTAAATCAAGCACAGCTCCTAGTGGTCTGCATGGCGTTGCCTGTCTGCCTAAAGACAAAAACATGTCATTTTTACTTATGTTTGACCAATGGAATAATTTTCCTTCAGAAGCACAATATTTGTTTCACCTGTTCCCAGAACATTCTGCAATTTCCCTCATTTTACTAAAGAAAAGTTCGTTCTGGTTGTTTGGGCAACAGTGAAATTCTCAGAGATTTTGGTTTGTGTATGCATAGACTGGACTGATGGTAAAAACCTTTGCACTACAAATAGAGCCATACTTTTCTGAAAAAACACAGACAACACTTAATTTATCAGTATATAGATGACATCTATTTCTGAACAAGTCTTCAAAAAATACCTGTCCAAAGTGCCATGGTCGAGAGGTTATGTGCTTGTGAACTCCTTCATACAGTGTTCCATGTTCATTCAGAACGTATTCTTCTCTATGGGCCTGACTGTCCAAATATACAGGGTCATCTGGAAAAGATGAAGAGCTTTCATTGAGACAAAATGTACCTTTCTAGCACTTCTGTATTTTCTGCATCACTGGATCCCTCTTTCCTTTCCTACCAGTTTTTGATTTACACTTTTAAGCATATTGAAGGTTGTGGGTTCTTTAAGCACTCACAGACAATTCATTCCTACTTACAGCTAGATAATATCTTTATTAAGTCTCTCCCTGCTGTAGAACACATGAATGAAAGAGCTTGCAATTTATCTTCACACTAAGCTGTTCTACAAGTCAAACACTCAGCTCATAGAGTTGTGTATCTGATTTAGATCAAATCAGCACAGACAGTGTGAACATTTGTCATGTAATGATTTTGGCAAGGTCCTACAGACTCCAGAATTGCTTGCTACCAGAGCCAGATCTACAGAATTTAATTTGTATTTGTACTGTATTATTTTATGGTGATAACACAGTATTCACAGAATTACAAAATGGTTGAGGTTGGAAGAGACCTCTGGAGGTGATCTGGTCCAACCTCCAGCCAGTTTCCCAGGCCACATCCAGATGGCTTTTGAAAATCTCCAAGGATGGAGACTCCACAAGCTCTCCGGGCAACCTGTGTCAGTGCTCAGTCACTCTCACTGTAAAAATGTGTTTCCTGATGAACAAAGGAAACTTCCTAATGCTTTCTATCCTGTCAAGTCACTGTAAAAGTTGTGGGAAAAAATTATGCCTCACCCCTACTACCACTAAGAAAACAAATCAAAACAATGGCTTGAGACAGTCTTGAACTTGGAGGAAAAAAATAAAAAAATAACAAAATCAAATCCCTCCTTGATTCTCATTGTTTCTGTGACTACATCCTTTACTTACCAGCTAAATAATAAATATCTTCAACATTTTTACTCATCACTAGCTATTTTTCTTAAAACAATCTGACAGTCACTAGAGTTCTTACCTGCACACCAAGGGTTAAAAAGGACATAAAAATCTCCAAGACACCGCTGATATGTGTGACCACAAGATGTTATTTGCATATTGAGAATATAACGGCCAATGCAGACATTGGAGGGAGGAAACATGCTGATATTGATGCATTTTGGCTGATGAACTTTGTAGGAAGCACTCCAGCAGGTTTGATCCAGACATCTGCCCATTGAGAAGGTGCATTTTGTCTCATTTGATTCACAGGGTCTGAGGCCTTTTCAGGAAAATAAAAACCACTTCCATCAGACTAAACAAAGCACATGTAAAAGGCTAGGAATTTGCTTAGGCATCATTTGCAAGGCGAAGCTCCCAAGGGTGGATTTCTTTTTCACTTGTCACTTCTCTAGCAGAGTGAGAAAACTTTACATATTAGAAGAACAGCCTAATTTAGGGGAAGGTAGTCTCTTCACACAGAACATGATAGAGTAGATTATGGGAATATGAAGACTATGAAAGAAGTCTTCTGAAGACTATGGGGGAAATATTACTAACCAGCAAAGGACTAGCAAAGACTACAGAGTGTTTGGGAGTGACTACCTGTCTCCACGGTGAAAGCAGCTTGGTCCACAGAGTCATCCCATTCCCGATTTTGGAAACGAGCATAAAAGCTGAAGGCTTGCCCTCTCCTTATTATCTGTCTGTCAGTTCCGAAGAAGTGGGTATTATGTATTTGACAGTTGGAAGGACAGTTCAAGTCGACTTCTCCCAGCTCAATGACTGCAGGACAAAAAAAGGAGCACAAAGAAAAAGCCCCATATAATTAAGTTCCCATCTTTGACTGTGGTTAAGATTAGGTGAAAGAGGAGACAGTGATGAAAGACAGAGATAACTCTTTCAAAATTCATTCAAGACTTTGTTCAAAATTCAGCAAGACTGAAATAGAGACATACATCCATAAAAGTTCCTTTACAAGTTCACCACTTTCCTAGCTTGCAGATGGAAACTTGTCTAACACTTTGATTTTTAAAGCTGTGCTACAATTTTCACTTCTTTTATATAGTGCCTGCTTGTAGCATAAATATCTGATGCTGAAGGACAATATTAGTATCTCTACTTAAAACGTTCGCTTTGCATTGTAATATTCTCTCCACACATTACAACACCCTGTCTACAGACAGTTACAGTTTTGCACACGCTATCATTTGAGACATTTGGGTTCGTTTTATAAAAGAAAAAATTAAATAGAATAAATAAAAAACTTGATAACGAGTATGTATTTGAAAGTTTAAATGGCACTCTAAATGATTTATGAAAAAAAAGATACATATATGTATCTACTCAAAACTTTAAAAAATTTTAAATATACATGCAAATGTCTCAGTCTACACTCCAAAAGTCATAAAAAGTTTGCAGATATCTTTGAGGAACTTAATGGAAAAGGAAATATAACTTAATGGAAAAGGAAATATTCACAAATTGTGACATTTAAAAATGCTGACAATCTATCCCAGGTGCTGTGATTAGCTTGACAAAAATCTTGGCTGATTCCCCCTTAGGCATGCTGCCTGCATATCAGTCATTTCATAGAAGTAATTAGGACACTGGTGCCAGAAGGATGGGTGGCAACATTCATCTTTACTTATTTGCATACAAGTTTTTATTTTCAAAAGTTCTTCACTCTAATTGAAGACGATGGGAGCCAGAGATTCTCAGCACTTTTGGAAATTGTGTTTACTGATGTACAAAGTCTTGTATATTATTATAATTTTAAAGGGTTAAGTTTGGTCCTGCTAAGCTTACAGAAAAATCTAACAATGTAGCTTCTCTAAATACATGGGTACCGCGTTGAATACAGAATTAATATTTAAGGGAAAATAATTTTTCCCATCCAGAACCAAGGGTGTATCCACATAAGGGGATACATAGCTAAGCCCTTAGGACCAGGACATTTTTAAAACGAACCAGTGGAGTTTCCCAGGATCACATCCTGAATTAAATAATAATTTAAATTAATGGAGGCAGGGGGACGGAGGGGAGTGGAATAGGTAGAGAACGGGCAAAAAAAAAAAAAATCAAGCTTTTTTCTGATTTGTTTTCCTTGAATAAAATTAATCTTATTTCTCATCTAACTATTTAAATTTGGTAATGAATTGGTCATTCAGATCTTCAACAGAGACCAGCAACAAATGCAGAGCTGGGTGCTACTCGTGATAAAAATATGCGCACTATCAACAACAACCAAAAAATACAGAAGTGCATTACATCATTATTGCTCACGAATACAGCATACCTGCTGACAAGAAAGAGCAACAGAACTGAACTGAAAATCTCATATCTTAATGACAGTTGCCAACCATAACACAAAGTATTCTAGTCAAACCGAAAGCGCTCATAGCACACGTGGCAAATTCCTGCAGTCAAGAACACTGAAAGAACCTGATCCTTGCCTGGTCTCTGGAGGTGTTTATAAACCAAGACAACTACTCTTCATCCACTCAGTAATCCAGCTGAACTGGAACATCAAGGAGCTGAGATATTACGTTTCCCAGGGAAGATCTCTAAAGTCAGCCCACAGTTTGCTTATCAGATTTAAGTATTGAAACTGGATCACAAAGGAGCTAATGACTACTCTCTTAAGCAAAGGCAGCTCAGAAAAAATACAAAAGGCAGTTCAGTTTCACATCTCTTACTGGTTTCCTGCCTCTGGTAAAAACCTTACCATCAATACCAGTCACAGGTTTTTCTCTATCAATTCATATTTTGCCTTCATTCAAGACAGAATACTTCAGGTATTCATTGGGAAATAATTGCTTCTAGCATGAGAATACTGAAACCTAGCACTTTGTACCTTATGCTGGAAATAAAATTTATTCTTTTCCATGCTATTTCCTATTCTCAGAATTGGCTGTTGTTTCACCAAATCTTCTCCATAGCTCTCTTTTTCTTTTATAATAGTTTTTTTTTCAAAAGTTGTTTTTTCCCCTTTCTCACTAGTTCCACAAAGAACATCCAAACATACAAGTAATCCCTAGACTTGATGCCATACACAAAAATACATGCAATTTTTTTTAGATCTGTACACATGATCATTTAATTATTTCTGTTTTCAGTCCTGATTTAAGGGATATTAAAGTTTCAAGGCACTTACTTTCCATTTTTCTTCTACATGTACTGGTCTCTGAAGCACAGTACTGGTGAAGTTACCAGCTCCTCAGCAAGACGCACTGCAAGGTCTGGCTGATCTCTGCGAACCAACCTAATTTCCTCTCAGTAACACTTATATTCAGCACTAAGAGGCTGTCACATGTGTTGCATCAACAAAATACCAGTTTTAAAAGAGGCCCCACCCATGTGTCTACTGATGCTCATAAATGATTCATTTTAACTTCCAGCATTATTAGGGAGAGTCCTGCGGCTGAAGGGAGGGAAGAGATCTTGGTACCTCACCTATAGCACAGTACTCTCGGTGTGCCACAGCTTGCCCTGTCTCAAAAATACTTTAAAGCCAGGATGAATCTAAACATGTTTCAGGGTAAGCCATTATTTGTAGCCATCCAAAGTTGCCATAAATCCCAGCACCTACTGTTCCCTTCTGGCTAGACATCTTCATACAGCTATGGAAAACAATAAGGAACACTAGACTAAAGCTGAATTTACACTCTCGATATATGATAAGCAGTGGATACTTTTAGTGTAATATGAGCAGGAAGCCTACCTTTCAGAAAGTCTGCACAGCACTCCCTCCAAAGGGAGGTCAGAACAAAATGATCAGTTACAAAATTTTCCAACTAAATTGTAAAATTTGGAGAGACCATGAACTAAATTGAAGTTGACAATAAAATTTAACCTAAAAATTACATAAGTTGTTTATACTTTGTGTGTATTTATTTCCTAGCACACAGTTTTGCAGCTTCTTAGCTTCCTCCACCTCCCCTCCCCTGAAATTCTGAAAACCATTTCCAACAATATCTGTGAACAAATTAACAAACATGTTAATACTTTAAAACAAAATTTGTGCTATTTTATTTATGTTCTAGGCATATTTAATAAAATAAAACAAAACAACCACAACGGTGTTCTCTTTGCACTCTCAGTGATGAATACTTCAGCCTGTAAATAGGAGACACGGATTAAAATTTCTTGTGGCAAAACCAGAATGAAAATGTGCTAGTTTCCTCATATCCTTCTTATGTATCTATGCCAAGTTTTACTCCATAAACTATCTTTTGAATCCCTCAAAGTTATTCTGCTTTGGATTGAAAAAAACCTAACCCTAAAATAAATCAAAGAAAACCCCAGACAAACCAAAAATACTAAACACAAAAATCATTCACTGATATAGAGTCAGACACGATGCCTGAAGTTCAGTGATTTGCATAACTACCTGGATTCTAGACAGTGCTTTAAGAAATAATGAAATGAAAAAGCTTAACTAAGTGAAATTAACTTAGTAAGCATAACCTAACAGCTCAGGTATTGTGAAATAACTTCAGAGAAATTAAAGCAAAGAAAAATATCACCACATCCACAGTAGGTTTGGAAGAAAGCGGTTAAAAAATTTGTATGACTGATGCATTTGAAAGTGAATGTAATTTTCAATGTGTTCATATTTTGAAAATTATAAATGTTTGGCTAGTCAGTAGACAGACATGAAAAAGTCTGAATCCTAAGTATTTCATTCACCTCTTATATATCTGAAAGATTTCTTTTTCTTAGTATTTGCTATTTGACTATTAAAGTTCAACTTACTGAAAAATGAAAAATTAAAAACAACACTCTTTCTTAAGAAATAATTTAGCAGCCATACACACATAATCAACTTTCAGTCAGCCTTCAAAATGGGAATGGTAGTGGTCAAGTCAGCCACCAGAGACCTGCCTACAAACAGATGCACATACTAGCATCCAGAGAACAGAACAAAAAATACCAAAGTTGGTCACAGGTTCCAAGAATATATTGAAATCCCCTCAAATACATCTAATTCAATATTCTGACTAAAATATCTTGGTAAATGAAAGCCTGTGACAAATAAAAGAAAACAAATAAGCATCAGTAACTGGCTGCACCTGTGAGTTCAAAGACTTAATTAAGCATTTAAAATAATAAAGACCTGAATCAGGAGCAGAACACTTTCTGTATGGATATGAGTCACTGGCTTTAGAAAGTATGCTTGCTCAGATCCTTGAAGGTGCTTTGGTGCCTATCTGTCTCTGCAGGATCATTATATAGATGCCCAGCCCCAAAGCAAAGCCTCCCAGATACCCAAGTTCCTGCCTATCAGTGTCTGCAGAGCCATCCAATTGCTGCTGCCAGCTCACAGCTATCAGACTGGTTGGTCCTCTCACTCAAACCCAAGCCTCATGCACCTAAAGTAAGAATCTTTAACATGGCAGAAAATCATTGTGGCTCTCTCTTGGAGCACTCAGTCTGTTCTTATCCTTTTGCCTTCTAAGCCCTGCATCATATCCCTTGGATTCCGGTCATCCATGCAACAGTGCCACCACCCGAGAAGAGCCATGGGAGACTGTGACAAACAGGAAACACAGATATGGTTCAAAGAAAGGTTTTGCCTCTCAGTTTATGGCCTCTCTAAACAACTGACGTGTCCCGACTGCTGACTTCCAAGGCAGGTTGCTGACATCTGTCCAGTGTCTCCTCCTGGCTAGAAACAGTTCCCCTCCCTGCCTGACAGTGAGGTTGCCAAGCTGAGGCTGATGATCCCTTGGTCCCAGCTGACAGTGCTTTCCCCTCTGCCTCCATCTTTTTCCCTCACACTTTACTCATCATTCACACAAGCTGTCCTCCACGTCACTACAGTATCTTACACATCCAGCATTCTCTGAAATGTACAAAGCAGATGATACGCCTGATGCAGGACTGAAAATTCTGCAAGATAGCATAATTATGGAGATTTAGGCACTTCCAGAATTTAAGCCATTTAGGTTATTGAGTTTCTTTAACGACCTTGATGTTGGACTTACAACAGTAAGGCTACATTTACCTTTTAAAGTAGGCTTGGTGTTCTTTTTAAATATTACTCATGTTGCAATGGACTGACACGTGATGAGCATTTACAAAGTCAAGTGGTGGGCCTGCTAAGGGTCCAAAACCTCCATAGCTTTCAACTGCCCATTAAGCCACCAGGAGAGGGTGAGGATTGAGCAGCAGGACATCGCAATCACAGAAAGAACACCTGTGAATGGCATTGATGCAGTTCTACTGCATCACTAATATATTTGGGAACAATAGAGAGGTTGCAGTAATCAAGCATCCAAGCAAGGAATCCTTTCAAGGAAAAGGTACACAAAATGACAGCTCAACAGGGGAAAAGGGAAGGAATCAGAAATTATGTGAACTGAGACTAAAGTGTTTTGGTGAAAGTGTCATCTACTGGAAAGCTGGGGTAACTGCAGTTGTTAAAAAGCATTTTTCAACGTATGCATGTGTCAACAAGCAGCCCTAAAGTTCGTTTTTTGTACTTGGTCATATAATTGTATTCCTTTAATCACTGGACCTGGAGCTGATCTTATAGCAATGACTGACTGTGTAAAAAGATACCTGTCAAGATAGTATATTTGAAATCATTAAGTGGCATCACTCTCTGTTCCTGAGAGTTCAGGAATATTCATGTCTAATAAGGAAAGGAGATAGAGAAGAAAAAAATCAGATGCCACAGGTTAACTCTAAAATAAGCACATTTGTTAGGAATCCACGTCTGACATTTAGAAGCTTCATATTACAAGGGCTACAGGCTGGCAAACTAACATGAACTCTGTCACAGAACACACCCAGAGTTTCTTAAAATTCATAAATTAATTTGCAATGAAGTTGCCTTTCATTAAAGAGCCTGAAAGCACTGGCAAGTACTCTGTTAAGTGTAAGCAAGCATTACAACACCATATTTACAGATGAATTAGGACAAAGAAATGCTTCAAATGAAATCTTAAACAAGAAGCCTATATGTTTTAAGAAGTACATGACAGGTTTGTCTTTCTAGAAGCTGGAGGAAATTAGTAGCATTAAATAATTATAGGTGGTTTCTGACACTACGAAACCACCAGTCTTCATACAAAGAAACCAAAAACTCCTTGAAGGAAGCTCCCATGCCATCCAAGCTGGACCATCACTTTGAGTTCTATGGAGCTACTTGCTCTCTTGTCTCATCCCTTTTACTGGGTTTCCATTAACTGTGTAAGCCACTATTTTGTTCCATGTAATGGGATGTTTTTCCAATATCTCCGGTGCAGATGAGGAACACATACACCTATAATGCTGCAGTATATGCAGAATGCAGAAAGGTCAATTACGGGACATGTACCTCATGACAGCAGGCAACATCATTTGTGCTTAAGGCATATTGTCAACATATTTAGAATAGAACCCAGGTAAAATGCTAACCCATGTACCTTAATAGCAGTAACAGTGACGGGGCTGACTGAATAGAATAAAACCATAAACATTACATAAGTTTCAATTAGTAGGTCATAATAAAAAGAAAAATTTTGTTTACCAAAACCCCCCCCCAAAAAAAACAAGGACCCAACCCCTTTTCACAAACTGAAGCTAGAATTTATAGCTGAGTAATTTGCCAGGTAACTTACTCTAAGTACTGTAAGTTCACTTTCAAAGGAGCTTGTTCCCAACTATATTTAAAAACGGAACTGGAATAAGCTAGCACTACCGTAAATTCAAACCTCAGATCACTGAGCAGTAACTTTCCCACACAGGGAAACCTATAAATCACCCAGCCTGTGATTATAATCCACCAGTCTAACTGCCCCAACAATCCCATAGATACCATGGATCTGTTACCTGTACAGGCAATGCTAATTGGAAGAGATTCAGTCTGAGCAGTGGGAGTTGAAAGAATAAAACGAGGTGAGACATTACCAGGTTGGATCATAGGAGATTTGAGGCTCTCTGGAAGAATGCAAATTGGCTCCTATTCTGTTCTTTGATTTAAAGCTTTAATTTTTAATGAAGCTTGTTTGTTGTTTAAAAATGTCCATTTTCTCCTCTAATGCTCTTTTGGTAGACATTTGTTTAAAATTTTGTTATATAGGAGTAGAGTTCAACAACTTGGGGCACAGGTCCAAAATACAGATCTCCATCTCAGCAAAAAAGTAAGTCTCAACTACTGTTATTTGCAATATAAAGAGCTCTTGATTTCAGCAGGGAACTATTTAATGTTAAAAATAGAGATGAGGAAATACTTTTATTCTGACAAACCGAGTTCAATACCTGACTGATGTAACTTTCTCAAGATTTTTAAAATTTCCCACGCATTGCTTATTTTGAACTTAAAAATATGTAGTTATCATCTGGTTTTATTTTAAGAAGTTGGGAGTAGAAGATACATAAGTTAAAATTAACAAGGACAGACTTAAAATTCTTGTCTCTTTCAGATCTCCACAGTGGATATCTTACACATATACACAATTTGGTTTATAATGAAGACAGTAATGTGTATGAAGAGTAAGGAAGATGTCTTGTATCAGAAATGCAAACCCCAATTTTTTATTGTTTTTTTAAACATACACAGACACACTTTCTACAATGAGAAATAGCATATTAACTCACTTGTAGGCTGTGGTGTCACTTTGGGGTTGTTTTCTCTGCTCGTTCAGGAATAATTAGACAGCAGGTTTGAGCAGACAAACTAACACATTTGCTGGAATACCAATCAATGGCATTGCTCTAATGGTATTTGCCTCAGCTTTCAGTGTCTTCCCAGTAGTAAGGGATTAG
The DNA here is from genome assembly GCA_013397755.1 of Cnemophilus loriae. NCBI lineage: Eukaryota > Metazoa > Chordata > Aves > Passeriformes > Corvidae > Cnemophilus > Cnemophilus loriae. Next base: position 364,742 of record VZTF01008247.1, read on the forward strand.
CAATTGATTTCAGTGAACCATGGAGCTCTGATTTCAGCAGTACAAATACAGCACAAGACAGAATAAAAAGTTTCAGAGGGGTAAGGAGCTGGAAGTGCTGGTTTAGATGGAGACAGGCAGTAACACAAGCCAAAGCAATAGCTATTGTTCCCCCTTGATGGAAAAATTTTCACGGGTTTTTTTAGCTGTGTTATAGGCTCCACTCCACTTCTGATTGCTCATCCAACTCAAACTCTGCTCCTGCAACAGATTTTTACTTCTAGTTCACTACTTTGTCATAAGGGACAGACAGGTCACCTCAACCACTAATAGCAATGTATGAAAGGAGGTCAAAACATTAGTCAGGACTGGCATGAACACAGCCGACGTCTCTCAATATAAAGCAGCAAATACCTCCAGCTCCTGTACAAGCATAGCATACAGACATAATCTTAGAATGATGCAGCAAATACTTCCAACTGTTTTACAACTCCAGCCGTACAGACACAGGTATAAACACAAACACCTTTCTTTGAAGGCCCTTTTATCCCTTTACCAGAAGTTCCTGAGTCAGTAGGCTTTCTTTTACTGCAATAAACACTCTTGGCTTGCTTTTAGGTGTCTGCCTTTTGGCAAGAAGATCCTTGATGTCATATGTGGTGACATATGAGGTGTCATAAAGCACCTTAACATATAGCAGCTACAACCAGATTTTTAACACGACCCTCTCACAGTATTTTATCTTTTCTACAACAGTTTCTGATACGCACTTAATTTTATATTAAATAAGTTTTACTTAGCAAAATACCCATTAATATGTTCAATTAAACTATATAGGTGCTACCATCTTCAAAACTGAGAGATACAAGAAATCTTATAAGATTATTTTAAGAAAGGTTAAAGATATAAGAAACTACCTTAGCTTAAGTTAGATTCAATATACAGCTGTTATTCAGTAAGCTGCAGTGTGCACAGTGCAAGTGTTTTGGCAAAACATTGTGTAGTTATTCTTGATTCAGAATTAATTTATACTATCAAAAGACATTACAGAATTCACAGGAAGACAGCTGTTTTGGTTGTTTGGTTAGGTTTTTTTAGCAGGATGCAGTATATAATTTTATTATGCTCACTGGACTGAATTTTAAGTAAATTAATGTACTAGGTTAAGACAAGTGTAAGGTGTTAGTTACATCTTGCTATGCTTTGTTTCGTCCTGAAAATTGGCATGGACAACTTGTTTTCACAACTTTTAATGAAATTCTTTCACATTTTGGAAAAACATAGCATAGCACTGAATATGCTTTCTTTTATACCAAGATGACCAGTAATTCAGAAATGATTGGCTATGTACTGTTCCCCACTACACCCAGGCAACTTCTCCTAATGCATCTGAGCAAAATTTCATAATGATGAAAGCAGTGGAATGACAACTTAATTGCATTATAAAAATAAGCAAGGAGACACCTACACACCCAGATATCACATACTTCAAGCAGAACCTTCCAGTTTTTCTAGTCAGCTTTTAAATATGACTGCATTTTAAGGACGTACTAAAATGCTTTGGGCAAGTTTGCTACCTACAAGCATGGATTCTCTGCTTGCTGAAGTTACAGTAGCCATAACCTTGGTTTGCTGCATTTTAAACTAATCCAGCTGCCCTCAGTAATGTCTTGGTCTAATCCTGAGCTCAATTATGTTTTAAAGATTTTCTTTAACATTGAGTTTCTCAATTTATGTGCAAAGAAACTGAATACTCACAAGTTCTATGGCAAATAATTTGGCTACACTAAGGAATCAATAAGAATATCAAGTTTATTTTTAGCTGGTTTCAAACACCACACATTAGAGAGTGCCATCCTAACATCCCATACAATAATCTGAAATGAGTTCTTTTTCATAAGCACACATCCAGCTGAGCAGTAATTACAGTGAAATGTGCTGTCATCTTTCCAAAGAATAGTAATTAGGGATATGAGCCTGGATGTCTTGTATGCTTATGGAAACATTTTTTCTTCCCAGCTGATGATCAGTCAAACAGTAAATCATTAAAAGGAAAATGACAAAGGGTGTGGGTAGTGACTCTCATCAGCCTTGTTCACCAGCCCCAAACTTTGTCATCTTCCTTTGGAAGAGAAAGCCTGGTGATACTGAAGTTCAAATTCTTCGTGCTTCTTTGGAGAAGAAAACAAGTATAGATCATTAATCTTGTTATTTTTTATTGATAACAAACCTCTTCCTCTTTACTGATCTGGGAAAACATCTTTCTATTAGACAGACTATCCCTATTATGAGGGGCAAAAGGAGTCAAAACCATCCCACAGAAAAAGTAGCAGTGTATCTACTACTGCTACAATAATTTAAAACAGCACCTAAGAGCACAGGCATATACCTCTCTGAAACTAACTTAGAGTAACCAGCAGCTTCCATTTTCTAGTCAGAGCAATTTTACTACTCACATACGGATTGCCAGGAGGAATGAAAAGGACCTCTCAAGCTGCCTCACTGCTCCATTTTTTTGAGAATAAGAATCATGCCTGTTACATTCACAGGTAACAAAGTACCTAAGGAACAAGAATCTGGAGCTGGTTTAGGTTTAATGTCATGGTGTCAAATAAATATTTAACAAAGTAATTATTACAAACTCTTGGTATTATTTATTATTATTTTGCAATCGACACTACCAATTGCAACTGGTACCTTCTTTGCCTTTTTTTGAGGGATATACACCAGTGTGTTATATGACCAATGCACCAGTAACCATAAAAATTTCTTGGGATTTAGGAGAACCAGACTCCAGAAATACAGGAAAAGCTGCTTCAAACCTAACAGTGTAGGTGTGACTTTAGCTCTTATCTTCCGAATTTTATGTGTCCTAATCCTAAAGCCTTTATGGCAAAGTTTTATCTTCTCCACAATTTCAGTGAAAAATCATTTGTTAATTAAATAAGCACCCTTTTTTTTTTTTTTTTTCCTCTCTAATCTCAAGTATGGAAAACTTAGGTGAATTTCCCCTCAATGGGTGAACACATTCCAATGTAAATAAATTTTTTCATCTACTTCTAATTTTGAACTTGTTCAGAAAAATAATTTTTATAACATAAGGCACATCAGCACAGAAAGAAAACTTAACAAAAATTGTGAAGATGATGAAAACAAAGCAGGATTGAGAGATTACTGTTTAATTAAAAAACGCTTCCCTCTTTTCCAAATACTCCAACCAATCTTTTATTTTTTTTCTTTTCCAAAAAAGTAAATTTCATCAAATCAAAACTATTCCCCTTCCAACTTTTGTTTTTCTTCCTCCAATCAATAATACATTTCAGGTTTTGCATTTCTTAAGCCAACATACTGCATACAAACCACAGGCATGTTAAGACACAACACATTGCATTTCATCAACCTCACCGTGATGAAGCTGGTTTGTACATATTCCTGGAGCATTTTATTGCCCATGCTGAAGAAATTCCCAAAGTGCGATGGCTGCTATTCATAGTCGTGATATTAAAAAATTAAAAACTGATAACCCTCCACAACAATATAATTTAAACACAACCCCAGTAAAGTATGATAAAAGATAGGACATGGGACAAGAACAATAATGGTTTAGGATGTTATGCAAGATTTACAAACAACGTAGTTACAATCTGCATTAAGCACTACAAGCAAGCTAATAACACACAGCCCGTGGTTTAACCCCAACACAATAACCAGAGATATGTATTTTTTTCAGATGTTTGATGTTGGACACACAAAACTGTAATTATAGGGATATTCCTATTTAGCTGTGCGTAAGTAATGGCAAACATTATAAAAGTCTCATGCGCAGAAGGAACAGGCCTGGCAGCACCTCAAGAGCACGTCTATCTAACATTTGTCATTTACCACGGTCAACAAATCACTCTTGCAGAACAGGTTACCCATTTGTACCGAAATTCCACTGCTTTCATTATGACATCAAAGACCTTCCAATCTAGGAAAACATCAGGGCTAATTTGGATCTCACAGCTGGTTTGCCACTATGGCAGTATTTTTCCTTAACCATTTTTTTTTAATGGACATATATGTACTATAAATTGCATATTATATTAGGACACATATACACTTTACCAGTCTTTTCTAACGCATGCTGTCGCCTGATTTTCTCCCTTTTGTGTTAAAAGTTCTAGTAGATTTTCCACCTTGAGAAACAGATTTATTAGACCTTTTAAATAAGTAAATCCAATACAGCCTTCAAAGTCTGCCTATAACCCTGACCAAAATATATTCTTCTCATGATTTTTCCCATACATATTCAATTAGTATTTATGATTTGGTGGAAATCATGACAAAGTCATGAATCATACTCCTTTTTTATAAGTCATTTATACTTTATTTATAAAGTCATTTATAATCTGCTGAAAATTAGATCATTCTTTCCTGCACTTCAGTGTTTATTGATACAAATTTATCTTGTTCGTATATCAATCCTTGTTTATACCATGAAAAATCTGTATTTAAATTTGTATCCTGTTACTGTACCGACCTTTCAAAAGTATCTGTTCTGACAATCCATCAGCACGATATAAAATTTACAAAAGTCTGGCTGTATCTGGCAAGTTAACTTTCTGAAACACTCAGCTGACAGTCTTCCAAGCTCATTTAAAAAAATATATGCAGAAATTCTTAGAGCAAAAAGATTAGGTAAAAATGACAGAAAAAATAGCATTATTCCCTACTAGACATATTATTAACCTGAATGACTTTTTCTTAAGATAAATTTAAATAGCTTAAGCAGTTTATTAAAAAAATAAAAGCTCTTCCATTAAACAGAAAAATATGCACGATTATTTAAAAAAATGAGTGTTTACTGTACTCTAAGTTGGAATATAACTTCTCATTTTTTCTTAAGAATCACTATAAAACAGCTTAGAAGGTAATCTAAACACACTGGAATAAAATGCCTTTTTTAAAAAATGTCAGGATACAATACAAACTATTTTTTATATCACAAGTGCAAATATGTAGCCAAGTAAGGCATATATGGTACATTTTTGAATCATTTGGTGACTTATTTGCCCACAATTAATTACTCACTTAACTATTAATTTCAAAAGAAATATGCAAAGTGTAATCATACCTCAGCAAGTGCACTGCTCAGTCCCCTGGGTTTTTTTTCTTTTTTTTCCTATTAGTGAAACAGGCACAGAAAACAAGCATTAAAATATAAAATACTCGGGGGGACACACAGGGAGTAAAAGTTTTTATTGTCTTTCCAGGAGTTCCTACACAAAAATGATACAGAGTTTACGGTCAGATTGCCAAAGTAGCTAACATTTATGTATTATAGGCATGATGCAGACCTGAGACATGTTTATGAAGAGCATTCAGGCACCTCAGTGGATGAGGCTGTTGGCTTCCTTTAAACTGGCATTCCATTTTTTTGGTGAAGAACTGCCTAAGTATCTTACATATTGAGCTACTGAGTACTCAGAAAAATAACTCACACTGTACTGTTTTGGAGTATATTTGAAAAAAAAAGAAGTTGGTAGAAGCTCTAAAAGTTGCATTTTAGAAAAAAATATAGTGCGAGAGTCCCAGTAATTCAGTTCTGTGACAACTCCATAGTGCACCACATAAGAAATGTTTCTAGAACAGGACAGAGTATCTTCATACTAGAAATTCACAAAATATTCACAAACTACAGTTGAGTAGAATTTGTATGAGGAGAAAGATACTACAATTAATAAACATCGAAATATAACCCACTTTATTTTGCTGCCTCTGTCCCAGATACAGACTACTGGAGAGTATCCCGGCATGGAGAAAAATAGCATATCCATGGATGAGTCACAACAGTAAAACCAAATGCATGGAGTTACAGTAGTCATGCTTCAGGAAAAAAAAAAAAATAGGGTCGATTTTTTTTCTTTTCCTTTGGTTTGGAAATAGCATCATCCTTGACATTTTTTAAGCCCACTTGGAACAGCACAGCAAAGTAATTTTCAAGCAAATGTACCATTTTGGGTGTATAACCTTTCTACAGAAAGATATCATTTTGGATTACTCAAAAGACAGCTCAAGTGGGTAATCAAAGCATTTCTGAAAACTTGTTTATAAAAATCATGCAAACGGTTTGCAGCAGATAATTTAGCTCTACAACTAATATCACAACTTTGACTCAACTCTTACTTAAACACATGGAACTATTTTAGAGCTGAATCAAACCTGCAATTCATTGTAGCAATGTGGTCCCTCTTTTGAGTAGTAGGATTTTTTGACTGACAATCATCTTTCTCTCAAACATATATGTTAGAACTTTAAACTGTTGACCTGTTGACCAATTATATAAATTATTTTAACTGTTGACCAATTACTTTCAAAAATAAAGCATTAAAAGCCACTTCTGGGTTTTATTGGTTGACTTTAACTAAAGAGTCACAAAGCACATTCCGATGGGGGATCATGAATGAATGTCAGAACATTGCAAAGAGAAAACATTAAAAGAAAAGACTTTAAATCATTATTATTTGAATTTTCTTTTTTTTCTTCTTTGCTATACTTTTCTTTTTTTTCCAATTGAATTACTTCTAAATATTCAGTTACATTTCAGTTGCCTTGAACTAGGAGGACCGGTTTTGTCTGTTGATTATTAAGATCCCACATTAACGCACAGATTCAGAGACTTGGTATTTACTAATATTACCATGTTAACAGAGAGAAACGGCTGGAAGATTAGGACTTGAAATCCCACTTAAATTCCATGGTCTGTTCTCATAAGCAGTTGTCCAGTACCGTCTAAATTTTTTGTTAAAAAATGCAAAGTGTTAACAACAGAGATATTCTTTTAATTTTCTGTGGAAGAGACCACCCATGGCACTCTAAATGTATTTTTCGGGGGGGGGGGGGG
>VZTF01008247.1:372732-411176 GCA_013397755.1 Cnemophilus loriae
AACAAGAAGTTTTATAACAAAAATAAAATGTCAAACTAGCAATTCACAAAAAAAAAAAGAAAAAACCAAAAAAACAAACAAAAAAACCTTGCAAAAAGGTAATAAACTACAGTGGTAGAAACATTTGAAAAATCCACAGAGATCTTATAGTGCTATTCAAGCATAAACTATTTGGACTAATTGGGGATTATTCTTGTGATTACTACATAAGCACTTGTCATATCTCAAACACGGAAAATGAGATATTTTCATGCTGAGAACTACTCTCGTGGCTTATCAGTTGCATGGGACACAGTAATTTGTTTCTAAGGTAGTTTGTTTCTATGTTAAAAAAGAAGGGGAAGGAGAAAGGTCTCCATGAATATGCCTTGGCTAGATGTAATCAGAGCACCATTACAGCAGTCTGGAAAAACAAAGAACTTTAGTTCTGCTCGGTTAAAATAGTTCTGCCAAGAGAATATCAACTCTGACAGTAACCATTGTGTTTTCCACAGACACTGTGCCATTGCATTAAAATTACTCCCTTCTAGATCACATCTGCTTTCTTTAGATTTCACTCAAAACTATAAATATAGCAGACAAGGAGGAAAGAAAAGGACTCTGAAGACCACATTGCTTTTTAAATCTGAAAAACATATGCTCTGCATGCATATTCTAATTAACTGGACATCAACTGCTGATCCTAAGATTAACTATATGAACAACAAGAGTAGCAGATAAGTTTGTTCCTACAGTAATCGTGGAAATTAATAAATGCCTAGGGAGAAAGTAGCTTGCCAGACCATGTTTATCATACAAGTTCAAGACAAAACTAATCAGCAAATGTTTATCTGTATGTTCATCACTGAAGGGAAGCCTTAAATCCTTCATTAACTGCAGCAAAAATTCAAAAGGAGCAAATATAAAATTCTGCAGTTTTCTAAATATAGGAGTGAAATGTGGTAATTCCTAAGCAAAATGTTCAAAGATAACATGTTTTCTATACTGCATACAAGTCTGTTAAATCTCAAATCTGTAAGTTACCCGGAACAAGTTTTCATCTTATTTTAATAATAAAATAGCCCATTATTTTCAACTCAGCCAGTCAAAATTAATTAGTAAACCTATGTAAAATACTAGAATTCTGAGCATGTTGGGCCACTAAGGAAACAGCATCCTTATGAAGCAACTTGAGGTCACACAGTAACCTGAATGAAGATTTCTAACTATTTATTGTTACATTACCTGGTTTTTATGTATATTTATCACTGCTATTATATAGGAAGGAAATAACAGGGGATCAAAAAAAAAAAAATAACCTTGGGATAGGGCAGGAGAAACAGATGGTAAAAGAATAACAATGCAAAAAACAAAAGGAGACAATGAAAATTAGAGCAATGGGACAAAGAAGTGGAAGAAACCAGAATAAATTGCTAGATATTACAGGCAAGTGATCACCTGGGTGAAGAAGGTGGTCTTTTCAGTCACAAGGAGGGGTCAGTGCTGTTGCTAGTGGTCAGCACTCATCTCTGGCCACTGCTCGTTAAAGGTGCCTTTTGCTTTTCTGTCCAGTTGCTAGGAACATAAAATATATAACATTTGGTACTGTCTCCTCTGCTTCTCCAACATTTCAACCACATTGTTCTCATCTAACTTGGGAAAAGTGTTTCCAAACACTTCAGACATTTGAGATTTTCATTCGACTTTCTCTTGCAACAGTCTTTGAATCTATCCACCTCATAAAGCTCTTAGATTCTCATACAGAAAATTCTACCAAAAAATTTTGCAATTGCTACATGTCAGATGGATTGGTCTAAAATTCCTTTAGTTGTTTTCTCTATACATGAAACAAATTTTTCTCCTAAAATGGAAGTCTGAAAATCCTGTTCCTTCCTATAATTTCTCTTAGTTATTTGCATAAGTAGTCATGCACAAATGAAAAGGACTGCTGAGTCTGGACTCAGACTTCAGGCCTTCTATGGTTTGAAATGCACATGCAGAACTGTAAAGCAGAATTTATCTACAAATGTATAACCTAGTGAATCATTTTATCCCTATGACAGTGACTCCCCATAGTTATACTCTGTACATCCTTCTCACTCTTATCCAGTCATATCCCTTGTAAGATGCATTTTGCCTAACTTGACAAGGCTTCAGATTTTTCTTCTTCCCTTTTAACTCTCTCCTAGAAAAGAGATGTTAAGAGACATTACAAAAAATATTACTTCACTACTGAAAGAGGGATCTTGGAATAGCAACCCACAGTTTCTTCACTGCAAGGATTCGTCCAAATCACCTTTGTTTTCTGAAGGGAGCAAGTAAAGGGCAAAATATCTAGGTCAGCATAGCCAGCTTGTCATGAAATACCATTAAAATGTTTCCCACTCTGCTGCTCCCTCCAAACTCTTGCACTCTCATATGCTGTCACAATGTTCTGTCCAAGGAGTTGTATTCACCAGGATCAGTTCATTGCTCCACTCACAGCACTGCTTTTCCAATAGCCTGCCTGGCCATAATTTTAAGGACAGCCTACAAAGGTATGAGGATAGAAACTCCTTAAGCCAGCACTGTCATTAAAGGTGCCATATAATAAAACCATGGCCTAAGTAACTCACTTAAAACTGCACTTCATGTCAAAGGAAGATGGCCAGAAACTGAACTTAACGCTCCATGGCATGTCTACACTCTAATTTAAACATGACAGGGCATGCACAAGGACAACAGGCACAGACCAACCTCTGTCTATGACCATGAACTCGCCATCCCCAAAATGGAGTGGCCTTGTCCCAGCTTCAAACAAGCATTCATGGGCCCAAGCAGAGGAAATACCCCACAGGCTTTTGTGTCTGCTCACTTCTGCACCTCACGTATTCTTCCTTACCTTGTGATACATCATCACACCAATGCAATGATGACTTTTTGAAGTGTGTAGTGTCCTTTCCCCTGTGCCTTCTGATGGCCATTAAAGCTGTCCACAGCAGCCCACATCCCGGCTGTCAAAGCTGGGGCTCCTAAAGTCTCTACTACCACCACTTTTGTGGCTCCTGTTTACTGTGGCCAACTTCTAATTCTTTCTGAAAACCACCAAGGGGTGACCCACACGTGTGCGACACGGGCTACCAGAGCTGCTGCTTGTCAGAGATGCTGCTCTGTGCAGTCAAGCTCCTGCTCCTGGGAAATGGCATGGGAAAAGCAACTGCCATGGAGCTCAGCAGTGCTAGTTCACACCAAGGGTCAGCACTGAGGCATTCCTTCTTCTAAAGGGAAGAAGTGAAAAGAACCGCCAGTGCAATGGGAACTTCCCTTTTTCTTACCAACAAGGTGCATCATATCCTGACACAACCGCAGGCTTATTAACACTTTTAAGATGACTGGCACGGTAGAGTAGCATATTATTTGAACGTGGATATTACAAGCTTCATTATTTTTATTATGCGTTTACTTCACAACTCTTCCCTAGCCTCCACTGCAGCTAAACATGAGGAAGAGTCTTACTTCAAGATCACCATACCTTTAGCTCTCATTGCAAACTTCCTTCCCTTAAGAGCCTTGTGGCACATTCCTAGTCAAGATCACACCTTTTAGATGCAACAGTTAAGGATGTCAGTACGAAAAATTCCTCCCACCTCATAACCACCATTTGCGAAACCAAATGAAGGCTTGCAACTTCTCTTCTTAAGTCACAAATAATCATTCTCCATTAGCTAACACACAATGCCTGAGTTGGATTAATTTTCCGTACATGGCTTGAGCCTTTGCAAAGCTAAGTGAGCAACTCAAAGTGTTATTTTTAGTGTAGCTTAGCATTTAACATCTAAAGTTGATGCAGCTACAGCCCACGGAAAGAACCCCGTGCTTCCGAATTATGCTTGAATTCCAGGTGCTCTCTGGAAACTAAAACCCGGCACAGATTCACATCAATGCACTGACAGCTTTCCTCTCTAAGACAGACCACTTAAACTATAACAACACATGATGCAATGTGTAAAAACAGAAATATACTATGTTCCAGATTCATATCTTCATTTAGATCCTGTTCTAGAAATCAAGTATTACTTACTCTCTCTCTGCTAGAAATCCTTCTATTTTAAATCATGACAATGTGATACAAGAAGCTCCCAGCTGCTTAAAGACCCAAAGAGAACTTCTCATATTCTGGTATTTCTGTCTGTCAAAGGAACTGAGAACAATACTTCTATTTACCTTTTAGAAAATACTACCGCTGCCCCTTCAACCCACTCCAAAACACTTTTGATCTTTTTACCTCACAGTAGCATCAGATAAATCATAAGAAGTTAACACCACAATGTATTGAACCATCTCTTGCAACCCACAGCATTTTTTGATGGAATGGAAGCATTTGGGTATTCCATAAATGAGCCTTGAAGACTAAAAATATGCAATCCTTCTGCATTTGTTTTTAAAAAAGGTATTTTTAAAAGATGGGAAAGCAAAGGGGGAAGATATGCACCACAGTAATGCCATCTCAAGGTTTCGCTCAATTCTCAAGCGTTTATTTGCATAAAGCATAATTTTGCATGAAGGCACAGCATAATTTATAATTATTTTGTCCACCGGGAGCAAGACACAGCTTTTAGACGTTAAATCTGCTGAAGGCAATTTATCTCTTCCTCCATCTTAGAAGCAACTAATGCATTGTCAAGGACTTGTCTGGGCCAACAAGTATTTCTCCCATCTTCTGCAGGAAATATCCTTAAATTTAATTTTCATAGTGACTGAAAAGAAGGAAGCCTTAGCTTTCTTCCATCTTATGTAAAGAAGATCTCTTTTCTCACAGTCGAATTCTATTCCTAGAAACTTTGTATTTCTATATAGACCATCTACAACCTTTGAGATGCAGTCTACCATAGGACCACCCTTTTGCTGAAATACCTCCTTTTCTACCAAATGTTCTGTTCAGGGACAAGAAAGTTATTCTGATACTTGAAGATTTAACAGTTTGTTGACAAAATAATCTCCAAAAATGTCTTGCAAAAACACTCTGATATTTTGATAGTGGTATCTGTTTGAGAGTTTTATTTTATTTTATTTTAACTTTAGTCTGCTTTCACAAAATGTGATCTAGTAGATTCTAATACAGACCTGAGGACAGCAGGGTATGTTTAGTGAATTGTCTGATCCTGCAAAAAGCTCTAAGGAGAAGATGCTCAAATGGCCCAATATGCAAAGATAAGATCAAAAAAAGACGTATTTTACAAAAGCAAAGAGGAAATAAACAAAATTACCCAGTGGCCATCCAAATCACCAGTCTGCATTTCAATTTTTCAAGTATAGTGTGCTGTCATAATATTCAAAGAAATGCTTTTATAAAAGCATGCCAAGAAAAAAAAAAAGAAGATTAACAGAAAAGTTACAGTCAGTTCCAAGTCAAAATGACTCAATAATAAAAGAAAAAAAGAATTACTTCAGAAGAGGATGGGAAACTTAGGTATTGAAGTCCCAAAGTCTTTTTGTTTTCTTTTATTGTTGTGACACAAAGCTTTAACAGTCTATAAACAGCTCATTGTCTATTTTAGATTGAGTCAACATCTACTATTCAAGTCAAAAGAATAAAATTGCAGCCACTATTGCAATACATATATTTTTTTACAAAATAGAAAAACCTAAAGCACTTCTTTAAGATGAAAATACACATACTACATTACTGATTAGATCTTTAATTCCTGAAAGCATTAAGACTACAAGTTGCCACCTTAGCACAAATTTAAGTACGCTACAAATTGTCATTCCTTTAAAGTGGAAGTGTAGCAACCTAAGACAAAAGAGAGCTGGGGTTTGGCTTTTGTTCTGAACAAATGATGACTATTAAAGTATCTTATTTTGAGTGACTTGGGGTGTACATTTCTGTGGAGAAACAGCAAAACCTTTCACAAATAACCTTGATTTGGTAGTAATGCTACTCGCTGTATGGCAGGCAAATTTACCAGCCAAAGGCTCTCTGTACAGTAAGTAGAGAGTAGATTTCTTTTGGAAGGACTTACATGCATACCAGTGGGAGTTTATGTTAAACATACCTCATCCACCCAAAGCACAAGACACTGGTATGGAAATACATGGCCCTGCTCCATTCCTTTCTCCCATTCCCATTACTTCTGTCCACACATTTTCCTCCCCTTCCTGTGTCAGCCGTAGAGTTTAGCAAAGCTTCCATCTCTTAACTCAAACCACCCACCATTTCGGTCAGAACAGTCATCCGCCCAAATGAAAACTATACCGACCTTGCAACTGAGCTACAAAGCAATTCTATTCCTCTTATTAGTAATCACCTTAGAGGTTTCCTTGCTTCTCTTCAAAGGTTTTACTGTTAAAAGCCACAATTCTCCATTCAAAAATGCTTTATGTAAAATACTTGTAGTCCATGTATCCTTGCTAAGCAACTGCATTTTTCTGCTCCTTATTGTATAAGCAGAAGGAAGTTTGCTAGCAACAGGAGAGTTCACATCAGCTGCTAAATGGTGCTTTATGTCAGTAAACTGTATACAGGATAGTCGCAGTAATAATCCTTTAAAACAGCTAAAATTTCAGAAATCAGAGAATTGTTTCAGGAACATGTACATTGCCTAGGCAGCTAAGGAAAACCTCCCAGGAGCGCAACAAAGCATTCAGCACAATACTGTCAAAATTGTCTTTGGTGGTTCCAGCAATATCAGGTGCCACAGCTCCGTGTGACTCGATCTGTTAGAGATGTGCTCAGTGATGAGAACAAAACTGCAGAAAGCGGCTTTGCTCCCCGAGAAGATTTGAGAGTCAGTACCAGTCTGTCTCAGGATAATACAGCCTGAAACATCTGTAGTCTCAGGAGATTTCAACAGCTTAAGGGAAATACATTCTGGTTTTGCACCCTTTTCACTGACTTGAGCTTTTGGCTGTCAACAGAACAATTCTCCACCCTCCCACTCCTCCAAATACAATCGCTTCTCCAAACATGCCGACAAAAGAGGAACAGGGCAAATTAGTTCTGGATCAAAACAGAGCAAGCTAAACCTTTTACTTAAGTATTTAATGAGAATTAAGCACTTTTGTGCCATCCTCATCACAACAGCTGTCTGAGAGTGCCATCCTCCCGTCCTTTAAGCAGTGAGCACCACAGTGTGGACAAGAGCTGTTAAAACAGCCCAGGTAAACAATGAAGCAGCATGAGGCTGTGCACGTCCAAGTGCCAAGACTACTCAAGTACTTGCAGAAGGAAATGTAAGCTAGGACAGGCTGACTCAGCTTCCCTTTGCTACAGAAACTCCCGTAGGTCTGGTATTTTAAAATCTCTTTTTCAGAAATGCATTTGTGTTATACTGCTAGAGTGCTCACTAAATCACAGACAAGCAAATATTAACTCCTACCTCTAGAAACTATTTTCAAAATACTGCAAAATACCAGCTGCATTTCTGCGTGACTCGGGGCCTAAAGTACACCTACAACAAACATCCCAGGAAACAGCCTCCTGCACAACATGTAACATCTAAGCTTGACACTGTAAATTAAGCAAAGGAAACAAGCTCTTTTAAATCCTTTTTATTACAGAAAAACAAAAGGCTTACACTTGACTTAAAAAAAGCAGCATTATTTTATGAATCCAAAGTTATTACAGTGAAGTTGCTTTAAAAAACCTCTAGAGACTGAATAAAATGTCCCTCCTCAGACAGCATTCTAGATTATTTGTGTGACCACAGCAAGCACCTTAATTTCACATCACTTCTGACACCCAGTATATGACTCGTCCCCCTTTCTTCTCCCCATGACTTGTTCGATGTAGCTGGGGGAAGGATTTGACAGAAACAGCAGTACATTTCAAGCCTAATTTTCAACAGTTCAGTACACATCTGATGGATATTAGAGTTCAGAGGTGACCGACATACAGGCTTTCCTCCTAACTCCAGCTATTAAGTGCTACATTTTGAACAGATCCCAGTGTGATCCGTTTCTTCCACAGTATTTATCACTATTCAGGTCCACATCTCAGAATCTAGCAAGTCAACTGGCTACTACTGATTATAAACACAAACAAAAATAACCACAAAAAAAGAAGGTTCCATGTTGAAACAGTTCTTAGCAGTGCAGCAAAACTCAGGTATTTTTTCCTTTGCATTACATCCAGAGAAGGAACAGCCCCGGATCCAGTGACCACTTCAGGTTTTTTTATTATGTCAAAAGCTGCAGGTTTCCAGCCCGAGCCAACATTAAATATACAACAGATCTGTACTGAAATCTTAAGAAAAGAGATGAAACATATTACTGCCTTAATAGTCCTACATTTTGACTATCAGCACTGAGTTGTGCAGAAGTCCAAAGAAATTTACAGGTTTTTCATTAAGTGGTTTTTAAAATTTTTTTCAATAAACAACTCAGGAGCTTAATATCATTTAAAAAAAAATACTCCTTTCTAAACATATCTTTAAGCACCTATTCCTCATGTATATGCTAAACCTACACCTCTGAAAGGTTCTACCAAAAAATAAAACATCAACAAAAAGCAAGAAAACTCAAGTCACTATGTACAACTGGCTATAATGACAAAAATGAAGAAAAGGCAATTCATAGAAAGAAAACAGAGAAAACAAAAAGAAGGGGAAAAATGTATCAGATACCTGCTACTTAGTGTTCTATGACCTCATTTTCATTCTCTCCCCCAGAAAGGAAAAGGTTTGGGTTCATAACCAGACATGGAATTTTTCCAAAAAAAGTTCTTAATCTCTTTACATATTGTTTGTTTGATGACCAAAATCTTCCAAGTAAGAGATCTACTTAAGGTACTCTGCATGGCAACATGAAGCCAAGCTGTTACCACGCTACTTAAACAGAAGAAACAAGTTTCTTTTCCACAGGGAAAAAGGATGCAATACATTTTCCCTGGTTACGATGCTACAGCATCACCAAATTCACTCAAACATAGAACTTGTCTATTTAAGCTTACTCATGGTTAATATTTAAAATTCCTTAATTTAGTGCTATAGCATAGCAATTTCTTATGTGATCAAGCTGCCTTATAAGGAGGACATAATATTTTGTATTATACAGTAATATAGCCTTAACAAAAAAGAAAAAAAAGGAAAAACCTCAGCATGAATAGTTTGAGGAAGAGCAGTAAGTTTTGTTTTTGTGGTACTTTCCATGACATCAATGCCAAAGACTGCTTTATAGCTTATCCTTGGAGAGTTTTAGCCCTGGACACAAATTAGTCCTTTTTGCAGTCACAGGTTTGTAATAAAAGTGGCTTTTATGATGAAACAGGTAACAAAAATGCTTTATACTGATCAATCTCTATCAATGTTAATATTAAGCTTCATTAACTCCCTCCTTCAGAGTAGGTAACAGACTCACAAAACTATCTACCTCAAAGATATATAACAATCTCAAGTAAACACTGTAAAAGAAATTTACGCCATTCAAAAAGCTTGTCATTAGAGAGTTATACAAAATAGTCAGAGAGTGTTCATATTTACGTCTTCCTTTATCAATCTGTGCTGCAGATTCAGAAAACTTACAGGTCTTTTGCACTCTATGTGTGCAAGCACTCACAGAAAATAATTAACAGGTAATCATGTTCTAAAAGGTTTTCAACATAATTTTCCAATATTTTTAGCTGCTAAAGCACTAATAAACACTTAACTTAGCATGTAACTTCCCCATCCTGTATCTAGTAAACATTCATGACTGCCAATAATTATATTATTACATGGAAGAACGGTCCTCCAATTCCCAAAAATTTACACTTAATTTGAGAAAATAGAAAAGTTTGTTGGTTTTGGTTTTGTTTTTCTTTTCCCGTAATAATGTGCAACAGAAAGAACGTGACTTTTTAGAAAATTTGTAAGTTGTCTTTAGCTATCAGGCTCTGAAACACTTTACAGCTCTCTTAACCTTTCCTCATTTTCAGCTTTAATTTTGTATGAATGAGTGCATAGCTGGGCTATATTTGTAGCAGTTCATCACATATAGTAAGGTCAAGTAACGTTATCTCACTGTTCTGGAAATGAACAATTCAAAACTCTTACAAAAATGTTGTAGAACTGTACCTGAAAATTTCTTCAGTTTAAATTGCTCTTTGTTAATCTACTAAGGACAATTAAGAGAACATCCATTTTTTTTTTCCTGTCAATTTCTGAGAAAATTTGAATACATGCAAGTCAAAACTACCATAATGCAGATAAAACGGTCCTCTTTCATGAAGATAATCAATTAATGACAACCGCCAATAAATAAGTCTATTTGGAAATTCTAGAGAATTTTCTTGCTAAACAAGTTAGTCTTTTTTCTTTTCCATTATGTCTTTCTGTTTAAGCTCTCCATCTGAAAGTTCTGTGTATTTTCCATTCTTTTCCTCCTCTTGTTCTTCCTCACTGCCTTCATCTGTGAGCTCCCGATCACCACTTCCCTTTTTAGCTCCCTCATGCTCAAATACCTCTCCCTCTGTATCAGCTGTGCAGATTCCGTAACACATGATGCTGATGACCCCCAAGGGTAACCCAAAGAGAAAGCATCCCAGCAGTGGTGAGCTCTTGAACACAGACTGTTGAAATAGAAAGTAAAAATCACTTTCAGTGAATATATAAAGTTACTGCATTACTTCTCTTATCACTCTGCGTATTTATTCAAAAAACATCCAAAATGAGAATCAGTGGTCTTTTAGAGTGATCACAGAATCAACTATGTTGGAAAAGACCTTTGAGATCATCAAGTCCAACCTGTGACATAACACCACCACCAAGAGCACAGCACTAAGTGCCACATCCAGTCTTTTATGAAACACCTCCAGGGATGGAACCCCACCACCTCCCTGGGCAGCCCATTCCAACGCACGATTATCCTTTCTGTCAAGAACTTCTTCCTAATGTCCAACCTAAACCTTCTCTGGCACAACTTAAGACTGTGTCCTCTTGTCCTAATGGATGGGTTATTTTGGTTTTCCTGCCTGTTTGGTTTAGGTTCTGGGTTTTATTATTGCTGTTGCTTTGTGGGGTTTCTTTAATTAGGTTCCTTTGTTTGCTTTCTTCTGTAAAAATGGCAAGGAGTCCTCAACTTCAACAATTTCTACTATAAGTTCATAAAAAATGACACAGACGTTCAAATATTACAATATTGCATTGGGATAGTTAATGTTTACATGCCAACTGCATATCCTATGCATTCTTTGAAGTTTCAGAAACAGTTGTTCTAAGAGTGTTAAAAAACACTTTGAGGAAAAAAGTTTCATCTCTTACTTGTGTCTTGTTCTCAAAAATTAGTCTGCAGAAAAATTCTGTTACTTGAGAGCTTCCTGTTGAGGAGTAGCTTAATGGCACAGGAAGAAGGACTTACGGTTTCAGAAACTGGTGGCTAAATATTGCACTTTCACAGAAGTTTGGAAGCCACTCATTTAGAAACAAGTAAGTTTCAACTTAAATTCACATCACAGGTTTATCTGCTTGTGTAGGACAAGTGAAGAAATGGATTTGTGTACATTGTCCCAATAAAATTTTGTTAAGCATAATTAACTTATGAGGAAGATGATAAAAATGTTTGCTTTAAAACTACACAGAGAGTAGTATTTCATCCCCTTATGTTCTAACTAATTAGACCAAAAATGTAACATTCCTCAGAACAGTGAAGTGGTACCAGCTTCAGAAAACGATGTCAAAAGGGTCAAGGTAAAGATCTTGAATTCTCTCTGCTCTATCCCTTAAAATACATGTCAGGCACACAGAAAAGCAGTGAAAAATGAAGCAACTAAGATATGCTGAATATTTATCACACATATTAAAAAAATTAATCAAGAAGTTCATTTGGCTTAAACCTATACATATACCTATAATATAAACCATATAAAACAACTTATATAAAAATTATTTTTAAAACCCTCTAGAAGTACTTGTATCCTGATTGACAAGGGCACCATCCAACTCAATGAAAAATAAAACTTACCACTATAGTAGACTTGGCATCATAGATTATTCTCTTGATTCGTTGCAGAAGTCCATCACCACCTTGTGCCTGAAATTTCAAAGGGAACTATGTCAAAACTGCTGACACTTTTCAGTTATGATTCCAAAAGTTCATTCTTCAGACCTTGCAATCTTAAGTCCCTTTAGAAGGAAATGAAAAGTAAGTAATTATTCTTACATCTCATGATGCCCACACACTCCAACTTGCCAAGCTTGGACAAAGATTATTCAGTAGTCTCATGAAGAAGTCTCACAATTGTTTTAATCAGTGCCAACTTGGACAATGGGCTGACACTCACTCTCTTATCATAAAGAAACACTAACAAAAACTAGCAACTGTCCTGATGTAACAATGGTAAAACTGCAGAGCTCTTCTGAACTTTCCTGCAGCTGCTGAACATCCACTTATGGATTATGACAGCATAGTTAGAAAAATCTAAGAACTAAGCAAAGAGAAGATATGAAGGTGTAAAAAATAAAACCTGTGTCAAGCAATGACAGACTATACCTACACTGCCCTCTAACTGAGCAGTGTTCAAAATAACTACATGAATCAGAAGGCAATCTGTCTGCTGAACAAGACCAGTTTTCACCTTTCTTAAGTGGCCAGAGAAACAAACTCATATTTGGAAGTCAACCAACCTGATCTGACCAAAAACTCTCAAATAGCAAAACAAGTCCCCAAAGATGAGACAGACTCACAAAAAGTTACCTATAGGGTCTTATAGAACAACAATAAAGTCCAGGTGAATAATCCAACACTTCCCAAGGAAGAGAAGGGGGAATGTCAGACTTCTCAGAAATTTCTCTGTGGTTCAGAAGGTCTGCATCCTATTAGTTGTTTACCAGCATACTTTGAAGACTCTCATTCCTCAATAGCTGCACAATTTCATGGGCAGAGAATGCACCCAAAGTAGTGCCATTTTATGTCTACAGACACCTTAAATACAGACAGCTTAAATGAAGTCACATCCTGTACTTTTGTATCGTACAAAGATATGAATTTAGACCAACCTTTAATCACTCTAGCTGAGATACTGCAAACAAAAGATAGAAAGACCTAAGTGACACTACAGCAACAAACAGAAGGCATCACAAATTATTTTCCTCCAAGTAAAAAAAAAAAAAAAAACAGACAGAAACCAATCACATTTGTTGTTTCAACCAGAAAGATACATACAAATAGAGTCCAATAGATGTTGATAACATAATTCAATGCACTTAAAAAAGTATTAAAAAAGCAAGAACTCAAGAACAAAGAACCATCAAGTAAGTTACAGCAATATCCCTCACATTGCAACTGAAAGCATGATCTCTTTCCTCATCCACACAACACAGCCTTCTGTCCAACTTACAGTACACTGAGGGAATAAACATTCAAAAATTATCCAAGTCGTCAATGCAATTGATTTATTTACCTTTGTTAACTTTGTTGTTTTAACAAAAGACAGCTCTTTCTCAGTTTTAGAGCAGAGAAGAGTAAACTCGTGTCCATTTCTAACATTCAAACTATATTCAAAGTATAACATTGTTTTTTGAATCTGAATTTATAATTCATCCAGCTGTCAGATTTATTAATTCACCAGCCAAAAGAAAGAGTGCAGTTGAATTATGCACTATAATTCAAAATTTTAAACAAATGCATTTAATGCAAACCAGGAGATGAATAAAAATCTCTCCATTTACAACTACACCAGTAAAAGGAATATCAAAAGAAGCCCGCTAACATTGTGCTAGAAACAAAAGAAAGCTTGTTTTGTACAACATGCAACAGCGTGACTCCAGAATTTACAATCACATATTCAGTGATAGCACCCAAGACAGTAAGACAGGACAGGAATATAAAACACATGCATAACTATCAGAGTAACCAATTTTTTTCCTTACTTTAGCATCTAAGGAAATAAACACCAACCTATATATTCCAAGCCACAATGAAGACTTACTTCAGCTGTACCATCCAGGATATTGTTAATAAACTGAACCATGTCTTCTGTGCTCTCAATGTACCTATCCGGCAGAAAATACTGCTGATTGGAGGTATTCAATACAACAATAGTAGGGATCGTCAAGTCACTGGAAACGTAAAACAGACAGTTTATATACCTAAAGAACTATCATACAAAATATTCCAATTCAAGTAACTCCTACATAATTTCAAAAGAGAATCCATTAGTCTTCACTTCATGTGTGTTCTTTATAGTAATTCCTTAAAAGCAAGAAAGCAAGAGAGAAGGGGAAAGATAATCACCATCGTATGGGCATGGTATGGTATGGACATGAACGGTATGGGCATGTTTCTCATTAATATTATTTTCCTTCACATCTGTGTCAGTGACACTATTGCAGCTTATAGCATTTGACATACCCAGAGCAACTCCAAATCAGGCATGTTGTGACTTTCCAAATAGTAAGAGACCACAGATAGTAGCCTCGTATACGAAATGCTTTAAGTGTTTTAGTTCACAAAGGCAGAAGTGTAACTCAAAAATTTAATCCCACACAACCATTGTTTAACTGATCACCTTTATGAATCAACCTCTGCTGATCAAGTCAACAGAATAAGCCATACCAAGCAAAGTTTTTCTACAGCTCTTTTAGATATGGCATATGAGCACCAGAGTTTTTAAAGAATTATTACTCAGCAGTTAACCTTCATGTGCATGTGCAATATACCATAATTGGAAAGAAAAAAAAGAAAAAAATGTTAGAAATTATCTCTGGAAACAAACCAGTTTATTCTTCTGTTTATTGTAGCACTAAATTCAAAATTAGATCAGGTTTAAGAAATTTTAATACTGCGTAAGTACACTGTTCAGCAAGAAAGATTTGAATACATTAAACAAGTTTAAAATCTCCTGTAGCCTTTATCAATTTTCGACAGTTCTGTCAGTCATGAATTCAAATACTTCCTTTACAGCAGAAGCAAAGCAAGCCTTGTTTTTCTACATTTTCACTCTTGTCTAACAGTGTCCCATCCACGTACATTTGTAATCCATGTAAAATTGATGATGATTTCAGTCTTACCTGTGGCTTTGAATTAATAGTAAATTCTTTAATGAAAATACAGGTTATTTACTCAAGATGCCCTTTTTTCTCTGAAGTCACTGAAATTATCCTAAATTTTCTCTCACATTTTAGGTTGGGTTTTGGGTTTTGATTTTAATTCAAATGCAAGCCTAAAAGTGAAAAGGTTTAATACTTATATATAACAATTTTGTGAGGCTCTAGAAAGCTGAATACTTTAAGATTTGTGGTTGTCATGGGTTAACAGGTTTTGGAGTGAATTTTGCACTGCCAGGTCCTTTGGGCCAATCAGATGGTTAGGTCCAGCCCCTGAGAACACATTATTTCAGTGAGAGCAGAGTCTGAAACTTCCTCTTTTGCTTCCGGCTTCCGAACAGGTAACAGGAGGGGAGGGAGCCTGTGCTGAGGCAGGCCTCCAGGCTGGGTTCCCTGCCGGGCCGGGTCTGGACCCCTCGGACCATGCGCTGGGCCCGCCACTCCGGCCGAGGCTATGCTGCTCCGGCCGCGGCTGGGCCGACCACCCACCCCACCTCCGGCCGGCCGCCTCCAGCAGCCCCTCCTCCGGGTGCGGGCCAGCCGAGCTGGGCCGAGCCCCCGCTCCGAGTCCAGGCCCACTCCACCGCCACCCCCTAAGATCTTGGCTCAGCCTGCAGCGTGGGGAGCGGCCCCGCTCCTCCCCCTCATCCTCTCTCTCGAGCCTCGCCTGGCCGACATCACATGACCGTCCACCGGTCGTCCACCACCACATGACCCTTCAGACACCGATTCTTTCCCGAGTCAGAGAAAGGGGTGAGAACACGTGAGGGAAGCTACACGGAGACACCGAAGTCAGTGAAGAAGGAGGAGCTGAACCAGATGGGAGGAGAATGAGGAGTTGCCCTAGCCCTGGGCTGACATTCTCTTGCGAGGCTATGGAAGATAAGTGATTGATCCATCAGACTGTTTCCTGTAACTCACGACATTGTATGGGGGGTGGAGTGTTCTAACAGTAGCCATGGGCAAAGGTATTTGTGCTGAAGTAGCAAGCAGATGTTGAGGTGGCTGTGATTAAACAAAAAGCTCGAATGGGGAGAGATATGAGAGAGAGAGAAATGAGAAAACTCTTGCCTCAGAGATGAGTGCCCCAGGGAGATGAAATAGAAGAGAATTTTGCCCCTCAGAGAAGGAAGAAGACATCTGCTCCCAGAGAGTTGAGAGAACTGTTGCTTTATATTAGAACAGCTCATCCTTAAAACTGTACCTAGTAAATTGACATGGCCCACGAAAGCAGCTGTGAGAAGGCTGCAAGGTGTGGGAAGGACTTTCACAGAATGATTAGATGCTGTTAACCCCGGGCTGACTGATCCGCAGTGATATTAAAACCATGAGAGAACTGTTTCTTGTGGAGGAAATCTCCAAGGCATGGTGTCCTGGGGTGACAAACCAGGACACATGGCAAGAGAGACTCCTCTCCCTAAGTGAACTGAAGAAAGGTTATTTTACAGGTGGTAAACTGACTGAGAAAATACCAGGTTTTGTCTCTTTACATTATCAGTGGGGAAATACCTGGAAGAGAAGTTTTGGGGGAGGAGACATGTTCTGAAGGTTTAATCTGATTATTTTTTTCTTTTCTTTTCGTTCTGTTAACAAAGCTTTCTTTATAGTCTTTAAAGTTTGAGCCTGCTTTGCTTCTCCTAATCCTTATCTCACAGAGGGAAATGCTCTGGTGCTAGGCCAGAGCTCGAACCACTACACTTAAATTGGACTGGCGAACTTAAACCACTACAATGGTGCAGACTCTGTTCCCAGTACTGAAGCACAAAGCATTGTGGCACCTCAAAAAACATAAGGGCAATTACAGAGATAACAAAATAATGCCATCCTTTAAATGGAACTTTAGAAAAAACAATCAAATAACAGAACTTTGTACACAGCGGCAACCTGCAACTTAAGAGTCTCTAAATATAATGGTTTCTCTTGAAATTTTTATTCTTTTCTTACTAGGGACAAACAAGAAATCTAAGTAGAAGGCACTCAAACCAAGTCAGGTGTTTCTGTAAGCGCCTAGTAACGAGTTACCAATTTCTGCCAAAATATGTCCTCCCAGTCAAAACAGAACAAGTTTTATTAATGAGATGGAGTGTTTCTGTTGCATTTAACAGTCTGGTAACTCATGTTCTTGGAGTTGGTTGTAGAGGAACTGAAAGATAACCTCCATATACAGATTCTTTATGCTATACAAACATTCACAAAAGCACATTTAATGTGTTACTTCCAAGAGCAGAGGAGAGCTCTACATACACCTATAGCTGACTTTCTCAGTGATATTATACACCTTAGCTTATAAAAAGCTGTATCTTTGCTTTCAGTAAAATACTGAAAAGCATTTTTAAGTAAAATTGTGTATTTTAATTAAAATACATAATATTCTGATTTCTTCTTTTGTGCATGCTTTTAAATGTACCATTTCTAATCCAACAAACGCATGTCCATACTCTGCTGAAAAAACAGAAGAATTATGATGTCTACTAATGGAGTTACAGCCAAGTTCATAAATGTAATTCTGTCAGGGTCTACTAATTCTTTCTCCAGAAATTGTACAATATTTTGTCCTTTGTGAAGAAAACAGAATTTGTTCCTATGTGTATCTAGCACAGTAAAAAAGCATTCTGTGATAAAATCTGAATAGTGGAAAATGTTTCTATTTCCACTTGCTGCCATCTGGTGACAAACCAAAGCAGTTACAATACTTTTTTTTTTTTACTCAAATTATTCATGTAGCCACATGAAGAGCTGCTACTTTCAAAATAATTTGCTGCATTCTTTTGCAAATTCCTAGTTATGCTTGAAATGTATACAGTCAGTTTAGAAAATAATTAAAACCTGGTGAGTACTTGAACCAGAACTTTCCGTATACTACAAATTATAAAATCAGGCATTTTGCTGATTCAGTTTAACATCTCAGCTGAACAGATCTTGCCACTAGATGACTACTACTCCAAGTGGCAGTTCTGTCTTCTTTCCCTTCATTTCCTTCCTCCCAGGCATCTCATCTCCCTCCCCTACTTCTCTGCACATCCATGCTGGTACTCAGTAGAAGAGAAGGGAATAACACTGTCGGATCAGTAAAATAACTTTCCTACTCGCCCAGACAAAAAAAAAAAAAAACAAACACTTTTCTGCCAGATAAACAGGATGAAACACCTCAGCAGACAGACATAAGAGCCTGCACAGGAGAAGCAATTAAGGAAGTGAGGAAGGTCTCACTTTTGGCAATTATAAAGCACTAGCTCACTCAAATCACATAATTTTAACTGAGAGACAGTTGTTTTTAAATTAATCGCATTCAGGTGTTAATCTACAGACATTCTACAAAAATACAGACCTTGTGCTTCTGGGTCCACATAAAGCTTCTAGAATCTTTAGGGGCACGAATACATGCTTAATTGATATTTTGATCCCTGAGAAATGGATTTGGAAAACTTTCAGAATTAGCATACTGACTCCCGGTTTTCCTTTTTTTCAGAACTCCAAAGGCCAGAGGAGAACAAGTAGTTAACTACAAATGCCAAGCACCTCAACTCTCTAATTATGCATTTTTTAGAAAAGGATCAGGGCAAGTAAGGGCAACCATCAAGCATCTTGTTAAACCACTTATATATTTCAAAATGTACCATGTACATATCAAGTGCAGACAGCATCTTCTATGCATTGTATGCTTCTCTGCACAGGTGTATTTCTATGCATGTCTTAAAAATACATCAAGAACGAAAGCCTCACAATTATAATAGTTATTAATTTAACAAAGTAGACCTAAAAGATAAGCTTTGTAGATCAGCATTATCAGTAAGCCAAACGTCTAACATTAAATTATACATTTATACAGTTTAATTTAACAAACAATTGGTACTGTGTTACAGGCTGAATTCTGATGACAGCGATTTTTTTTTAAGTCATGAAAGCCAAGAATATTTTGTAAGATTATTTTCAATTAAATACACTTGGCAACAAATACAAGAGAAGAAAGAATATTCAAATAAGAATTTACTTACTCCATTAGTAAACTATTAATGTAATCATTTCCGTCCATATGGCCAAACTGGAAATCCCTGTAAGAGAAGCGATTAAAAATGAAATGATGAAAAAGAAAACACATTATTAGGTTTCAGCAAAAGTTCTTCCTTAAATTTTTTTCCTATAACTGAAAATGAGAGCACACACTCAGCAATGTCATTCAAAAAAAAAGTCAGCATGATGAAACACAGTTAATGAAATGGTCCTATTAAATATCAGTATAAAAATATAAAAGCAGGCACTGTAATATTTTTCACATAGAAAAAAGAAGTGACTGTGTCTCAGAAAAAGATTAATGCAGAAGTCCAATTAAGACATCAGAGTACCATGTATGCCTACCTGTGAAAGTGATCCCGATAATCTCTAGCGACTTCCTGAATAATAGATTTTAGTCTGGAAGGAAAAAAACTGGCAGTGATAATCCAGGATAAACTCTTTCTAAATATAAACAGTAAAACACTGAGATTTTCCCAGTAAGCAGCAATTTGTACCTCATCAGCAACAAAGACTAACAAAATACACCTTGTTCATCTTGCTTAGTTCCTAAAGGTTGAAAATAGCATACACAGTACTTGAACAGTATTATTTTAGTCTGTGTATGCAACCAGAAAGGGACAAGGGAAGGTCTTGTTCCTCTCAGTCTCTTCAGCAAACTCCAACCCCAGCGGAAACATCCCTTCTTTAAAGTTCCACAGACAACTAATACATAAGCATCGCTAGCTTAATTTTCAATGCGAGTGAGCTGAAGTACAGTCATTTGTTTAAACTCACTGAGTTAATCTCAAAGTCATCTGAACTCAAGCACTTTTGTGTATGCTTAAAAGGTGACACAATAGTTTTTAAAAGCTATGAGATCACCATTTGCTCAAGTGATCTCATTAACAAATGGCAGAAGAATGATACAGGAACTCCCACCATCCCAGTGAACTCACATGTGCTTCAACCAAGCCATAAATTAAGTAAAGTTAGTGTACTAAGTCAGAAATTAAAGAAGATTTGCAAGTTAAACCCACTTCATTTAACCTGTATTTCTTAATATTTAAGAAACTTCCAAATTTCCCTACATCCTTCTCCCACAGTGTCACCAATACTCAATTCTGTACCTGGTATGTTCCACTGAAGAGTTTTTATCATCAATGACTGCAATAGCCACAAGTTTTCCTAAAATAAGGAATAAAATTCTTGAAACCATTTAAAAAGAAACACACATTCTCCGATGGGAAATACATCAACTTGGAAGATCAAGTACTCTCCACGGACAGAAATTAGTTTTTAAGTATAAACCAGCCTCACAGCCAAAGAGCCTCTTCAAGCTGACCAAGCTCTGGTTTTCTTAAAGCTACTGAAAATAAACTAAGATGGGGCTTAATGCCATACCACTAGAATTCTATGGAAAGCCTATCTATAGAAAGAAATTAAAAGGGAGAAAACACAGACAAAAATTAATTTCCTACTCAAGCTGCATATTTGCATATATCTAAATATGAGGCTATGGAGACCTTTATCACGTATCAACAATCACAAACTGATTTTAAGTGATTAAATCACTATTGTGTAGATTTAGTAATGACTATTTTTCACACTGTTGTGACCCATTATGGAAAAAAAGATTGGAAAATTTACTGGCAGAGCCCAGAATTCATGACATCAGAAAGACAATTTAGTTCAATTTCGCTCCTCTGTCAGAGGAGCTTAAAGGTCAACACCAGAACATACCGATCTTTTCAGGATTTACTTTGTGAAGTTTTTCTGATTAAAAGGAAAAAAAAAAAAAACCCAAACCCAAAGAATCCTACGGTCAACCAGATCAAAGTGTGTTTAAAAAGCTGGCCAAAGTTTCTCAAGATCAAGCACCTGCAGTTAGGAAAGCAGATCTGTTAACAGTGCAGTTAACAGATTAACCCAAGGCTCCAGAGCGCTGATTTGTCAGTTCTCTCCACAGTTCACTCAAAACCCTCCCCACCAATCCAAGCAATTGCTCAGTTCCTATCTATCCCTATGCCACAGGAAGCATTCCCCTCAAAAATAGAAAGTTACACTTGTTCAAGTAATACTGAAGAGTTTTAAGGGCAAGAACTACGATTTGTTCCCAGGCTTCCCTGTGAAATAGCAGCAGCTTCTCCCCATCCCACTTCTTCCATACATCAATTCTCATTTTTCCCCATTTCTCTCCACCCTAAGACACTACCTAATGAATACACTAGGAGACAACTAATTACCTTTTAGACTGCAAAAGATGATGTAAATAAATTCCAAGTACTATGTATTAACACATCAAGCTCTTTAAAGTAAATGATGGCTTCTCCAGCATATTAATAAAGTCAAAAATATTTTTTTTTGTAATTTGAGGAATTGTTAGTCAAAAATGTAACAGGAAGAAATATGCTACATTTAAACAACTTGCAACAGCATTTCTGTAAATAGCCATTTAAAATGTAGGTGTAACAATATTAGCTTTACAAACATGTAAGAACACAGGTATTTCATATTCTTTAAAACTGAAAGAACTCAATGTTGATTGAATATAAGTATTTTGAAATGGAATACAGATGATGTCCTGGCCTGGAAAAATCAACACTTACAGTATTTTTTCTGATACCTTAGAGTGTGTATACCTTAAGAGCAGTACAAGTAATTTGCCTTTTCCAGAGATCACCTGGCTGCAAAATTTTCATTTGGCCTGCGGAACCTTTGCTAAAGAAAAGCCGAAGTTTTCTGGGAAAAGTCCACTTCAATGCATGCTTCACTCCCTTCCTTGCCACATCTATTTCAAAGACATCTAAATCCACTAGATGTAAGACATATGAACAATCCATATTTGATACTTCTAAACCTAATTTTAAAATTCCCTGCATGTATTCCAAGAGTTAATATGCAACTTAAGCAAAACGTAAGGTGCTCTTAAATTAAAAGTCCTACTAATTTTTGTGACTACCACAGGATTAGACACATTAACTTTTATGTTGTGAGGAAAAGACTAGTGTAGGCTGTGGATGAAACCTCTTGTCACAGGTCTGTCCAACATCGACAAAAGACTGCCACTATCAGCTCTAACCTGATATTGATTAATTTCTGAAGCTTAAAAACATGTTCTTAGTACTCTTTTGATCTTTCTTACTGTTTAGTACACCATGTCAAAGAGTTTAGTAGCAGCATCATCTCACCTGTATCTCCAAGTTCATACAGTGTAAAGCCATCTACATGAAGGTAACCTTGAAATCTTTCTCTGTTTATCCAGGATGACAAATCGCCATCTTCATATTCTGACATTAAAAAATAAATAAATAAGAAGGATTAATATTTTTTTAGATGTGGGCCATCAGATTTACTATTTCAGTACTATTGAGGCAACCACTAATTTTTCTCCTTTTTTCCTTTTATTCTTGTTAGACCAATTATCACACTTTTATGGGCATTTCAAGTTTTAAAGCTTCTAAAGCTATTTTCAATTGTTGAACAAAAAGCGTATTATAGAAAAGCGCGAAAAGTTGATTTGATGATTTTCTTTTCTAAATCAAAGATAAACGATATCATATTAGAAGCTGTGACCCCGTGAAGAAAGGAACCATTTCAAACTGCTTTTAAAGGTGTGTGTGTGCATAAGTTGTCAAGTTTCAAACAAAGTAGAGATATAAAAATACAGAAAGGAGTATTTGTGAGAGTCCTTAAACAAAACAGAAGATCAAGAAAAAGCAGATGTATTAAACTGACTGTGAATGTAAATGAATAAATAATCATGTATGACTGACAATCAGTTATACTGAAGGCTAGTTTCAGATGCAGATGTTTTAACCTATTAAGAATTAAATTCTAATACGTACCATCAATTAGATCTAAATCCCAAGTAAAAAAGAAAAATGTATATACATATATGTTGCACTTTATGCGAATAAATGCACAATAAATAATTGGTCTTAAATCCTATTGTATAGACTGAAGTATCAATAATTGCAGGTTAACAATTGTCTGCTGTAAGATAGTAGCAAGCAATTCCAAGCATAATGCATCCCGTGGATCTGCATCCATTTACCCTACTACAGAGAAAGAAAACACTCAAACCAAAACTCTGACCAAACACCAGGTCAGAGCACTGAAGTGCATTTTGCTAGAACTTTTGCCTCACAGTGAGCTCCTCATTCTTACGACCAGTCAGAACAGTTGCACATAAAACCTTATTCAGTCTCTTAAACTCAAATCTTCAAGATTTGACTTACAATAATGTTTCTGGTACATAACGAAAAGGTAAAATTTCTACGAAGTAAATTAAAAGCCTGAATTTTTACGGCTTTTGCATTTGTTTTAGAAGGTGTGGAAAAAGCAAGCAGGCCACACAGCAAAAGAAGTGTTCCTCTGACAAGCTTTCCTTCTCCAGAATTGCTAAAAGACAATCAAAAAATTAAATGCAAATCAAGGAGGCTGTAGAGTGAATTTTTATCTGGAGGCAACAAACTGAAGAGGAAGACAAGTACATCCATTCTACGAGGTCACAAAGAATATCCTTGGTGGCCACCTTGGAATATTTTGCTGTGGTACTACTTATCCTCAGAAACTAAACCTGAAGAATAATTTTCTGAGTGGTGTGTTCTCAACTTAAAGTGAAAACTTGCGTTTAAAACAATCTAAACCAAGAGTAGATGCTTCTGCAAATAAGTGGTGTGCTTTTAAGCCCAGGCTATGCAATGTAACTATGTGTATGTGTGTGTCTACATACCTGCATCCAAGTGAGTACAATGTAACACATGTATGGATATGCACACACGCAGATACACACTTTTTACAGAAATAGCAGGTGTACCGGCATTATGTACTGCATATATACACTGTAGAAATGGCAGTGTTAAAAAACACTGCTAGTTTCAAGTGGCCGTTCTACAGCCTACGCAGTGAACAAGCCAGGTAAAGTAGTCTATGTATATGATGAATTTCTACAGTGAGGGAAGAAGTAACTTTTCTAAGTACATTAATGCAGGCAAAACAGTAATATTGGAAGCTACATCTTGCTGAAAACACACAGCAAACATCATCACTTCTACTTCAGTATTGCTAAACCAAATCCCTTGCATTTTGTTCTGTAAGAACTACAATTTTTTTTCTCTTTTCCTTCATGAAGGAGCTGTTGTTTATCCTAAAACTGGGGAATTTCCCAGCACCCCTACATACCCTTCAAAAAATCCCAACTCCCCCAGTTTCTCCATATATGCTTTAAATATCTTGTCTTGAGGTAATGTCCACTTCTACTTACCATCATAAACAAAGTAAGTTCCATCTTTGAAGACCATAACAGCAGGCAATTCAGGCAGTATCACATACTGAAAGAGTCAGGTTTCAATTAATCCATGAAAGATTAAAAGATTTTTAAACAAACAAAAACATCTGAAAACACGTAAATGTCATTCATGGGGAAAATCTCTAAGGACACCTAAACATTCTCTGTCTACATTTAGTAAGATAAATTTATCAGCTTCTGTATATTAAAAGTAACACAACAAAAATGTATTTTTGAGAAGTAGATCTCACGGAACGTGAAAGAAACATGATTTTTCCTGGTATCTGCAGTAGCATGAAGAACAGTTTATGGGTTGGACATGAACTTTAGATAGGAAATTGTAACTTGAAGGTTTTATCAATCATG
Source organism: Cnemophilus loriae (assembly GCA_013397755.1). Taxonomy (NCBI): domain Eukaryota; kingdom Metazoa; phylum Chordata; class Aves; order Passeriformes; family Corvidae; genus Cnemophilus; species Cnemophilus loriae. The sequence goes on from VZTF01008247.1 coordinate 397,360, forward strand.
CTCTCAGTTCCCAATTTGTGCTGTTGTCAGCATACCTGTCACACTGCTACTTCTACTAAATGGACAGTCAATTTTGCAGAGTAAAATATACCACCAGCAACACGCCCCACTAAATTTGGGCTATTTCCTGTGCTTCAGATTGATGGGAATATAAAGAAACAGCTTCAGCACACAGACCTAATTTAGATAAACAACAAAAGCTTGTATTACCATGCTAAACATGATATTTAAAATGGTCAGCAACATACTAAAAAACAAGCTGTAGAAACTTTCTCCTTAGAACTCAAAATAATTTTATTCAGCTCACGTTTTTAGTGATCTGCCATAGAAAAAATACTGCATCTACTTAGAATGCTTGCTAGCATAAATTTTAACTTAGAATGCTTGTTAGCATTCTAAGTTAAAATTTTAATAGCACATGTGGTTAAGAAAGAACTGCTTTAAGAACTGGCTAAGCTTAGTTTTGATCATGTCATCTGAATTGTCTGATTTACATTTTGGAAAGGTAAGGACAGCATCATTTCCAAATTATATGTCTTCTGTCACCATTCTGCATTACCTTTCACGGAAATAAATGTAAAAGCAGTGATTTCTAATATAATAGCTGATATGAATAAGCAAGAGGGTAGTCCCAAATAATGTTTTTTTCTCTTACTTGCCCAAAACATAATTTAACATCTTTGAAGGACAAGTCAATCTGTGTACAGCTTAAAGCTTGCAAAAGATGCCTAAAGCTTGGAACAGTATTACCTAAGGTGATACAACAAAGCCTAACAATGAACTCTGTAATGCAAAGGCTCATTACAACTAGCAACCAGAAATTTCTTAACATTTTTGCTTCTCTACAGAGAATTCTGCATACCATCACTACTTCAGCTTAAACGACACTGGTGGGAAATTACCTTCTGTAGGAAAAAAAAGCTCACAGCTTACATCAGTGTGACCACAGAACCTCAAAGACTTCCAGCCCTTTTTACACCCTTTCCACTGCACAACTGAACTTCTCTTGCTTTCCAAGTACTTTTCTTGCTCAGCTGGAGCTGAAGTGCAAACAGCAATATTTAATTTAAAGGTAGCTTTTGATATAAGGCTTCCGGAAAACTAACAATACACTATTTATAACGAGGCCAGTTCTACTTATGGTGTCGTAAAATGCAGCTGCCTAAAAAAAAGAACCAAACAAAACAACAAACCAAATTATGCTAGCTCTCACCCCATTAATCACCAACTAATTTCAAAGTCACATGTTAGTAAGCATGGGGCTGACTTAGGTCCCACTTGGAGATAACTATAAATGAAACAGTGTCCTAATTTTGCTACAACAAGTAAGCAACAATGGTTAGAGTAACTACAGTAGTATCAGTTTCTTTCACCCTTGTGACAAACTGTAAATAATTTCCTTGTTACAGAATCCTCCCAAGAGCCACACGAGAATTCTGCAGCCAGTAGATTGGATTGGCTGATCCCCGGGCAGACTAATGTTTCCATCAGCTGTATTGTACAAGATGAAAATAACTTACCTCTCCACTGACTTCTGATTATTAGGGTACCAGCAGTAATCCATGCTACAAACCCCCTAATTAGCTCTAAAAGTGTTTGGTGAAAGGACTGTTGGGAGCAACTAGAGTTTTGCATTGGCTAAAAATCCAACTATCTACTTTCTTGAGCAGGTTGTGTGGTTCACATTGAGTTCTGCACATCTTCTGATAAATTTTATTCATATGACTGAAAAAGTAATTTGGCCAAAACAAAGCAAGGACAGACTGAAATTTGGGTTGTATTCTTTCCCTATATAGACTCAAAAATTACATGTTTCAATGTAATTACTTGGAAATCTATGAAAGCCAAACATACTATAAGAAGTCATCTTTGTGCCATCAAAACAACAAAATTACATAGATGAGGAGAAAAATGCCATTTCTGGGGAAATGGTAGGAATGGAAATAGCTTACCTCAGGAAGCACATCTTCTGAGGCAGAAAAAAAGTATGTATAAACTATTAGTTCTGAAGCAACCTCAATGTATTTTTCCTGAAAGAATACAAATTATGTTTTTTTTTAATTTCTGAACTTTTAGTATGCATCAAACAAAAGCTTTGTGACATACCTTATCTTCAAAGAGCAATTAAAAAATATGGTTATGGTGTAAGATTGTAAAAACACTTTAATAAATGCAAAAGACCTCAAGAATTTGTTACAAGCATGCACTTCAGTCTTTTAAAAGATTTTTAAAATTACTCCCTTAATAATCAAAAGAAGTAACTTTATTTAATCAAGCTTCAAACCTTTAAAGGAGATTCACCACCAACATACACAAAAAGTACACGATGTCTCTTTTGCACATGTTCAAACATGTGCTGGCTAGGAAGTGGCCTGATAAGAGGCCTGGAAAGGAAAAAAAAAGAAAAAAAAAACCTCAGTTTGTGCAACCTGCAAAACCCAAACAAATAAAAATTCACAAGAAAATGTCATATAGTTTTTTGTGTTGTTTTTCAAAAAATTAAATTCCAAAATGTAAATTAACTTAGATTTTCAAGTTATTATTCTATCTTATACCAAAAGAAAAAAGAAAAAAAGAACATTCCCACTCCCCAAATAACATGTTATGTTCCTCAGATAGCACACTTAAATGTAAAATTCAGATCTTACTACAAAATGCTGCTAACCATGTAAACACGCATGTCTTTTACTAGTCACAGAGTCATGGACTGGGCTAGACTGGAAGGGACCTTAAAGATCATCTGGTCCAACCCTGCCACCATGAGCAGGGACATCTTTCACCAGACCAGGTTCCTTAAAGCCCCACTCTAACTGGCCTTGAACATTTCCAGAGATGGAGCATCCACAACTTCTCTGGGCAACCTGTTCCAGTGTCTTACCACCCTCACAGTAAAGAATTTACTCCTAATATTTATTCTAAATCTATCCTCTTTCTTTTTAAAACCACTGTCCCTTATCCTGTCAGTATAGACCTTGATAAAAGCTTTCTTAGAAGATGTCTTTATATAGTGGAAGGCCACAATAAGGTCTCCATCATTTGAGAGAGAAAATTCTGAATGTAAGCACAGCAGTTAGGAAATGTGGCCTTAGAAATAAATAATCTTAACTCAGCACCAGTCTCCCACGAAGCCTCATGTATAGTACATATAGTTTTTAACTTCAGTATCTTGTTCTTTGTAAATAACTCTTGGCCCACCTCAAAGCCCCACATAAGTTTTAAGTCACCAGAACCAGTCTCAGAGAAGAGTATACTTACCCTGCCACTCTATTAGCAAATTCAATTATATCATCTTTGGTTCTAGGTCCTCTGTAGTTGTATGCCAAGTCACCTTTCAAGCTAGATAAATAGCAAAGACGAAAAAGAACAGAAGAGCAATCATCTAAACTACATTTGCAGATGGAAAATTTCTCAACCTTCACATGTTTACTACAGTCACCTTTTAGCAAGTGATAAGCAAAAGAAGTGGTCAGCAAAATATAAAACTCAATAATGCAACACAATACGATTATGGAATAAAAGCTTATTTACACAGTATCTGAATTACTGACCTGTTGAAATAGTTAACATTCTTTTACAATTATTTTTTTCTAGTGCACAGCAGTCATTTACTTTGTAAGTACACAGATAATTTAGAACACTTGTTTATGACCATATTAAAAAGCCCTCCAAAACAACAAAACACCTCACACTCAAACCAAACCCCAAGGACTCAACAGGGATTAGTAATACTACTCAGGGATTAGTCCTCATAAAAGGCAAGGATATAAACTTCTTTAATGCTTTTTTATAATCGAAACATATAAAATAATCTGCAAAACATTCCAAATTTATGTATTAAGCTTCAGTGAAGTGTTGGTCAACTTATGGTACTCTGCTGAGAGGGGATGTAGCATGCTTGCATTAGCAAAGTATTCAAGTAAGTTTTACTAATTCTAATAGGTTTTCTTTGAATCCATATAGGTTTAGGAAATTCAGAGGAAAAAAATTAAATCCTATTTTCAATGCCTCTATATGCCAATAAAATTTTTCATCCTTAAAGACGATCAAGCTGAACGTCTCTGCTGCCCTTTCTGAGAAAACTAACTTGCCAAGATTTATTATCACCTATTAGGAATACTGTTTGCTTAAACAATAACCTGCTAAAAACCCCAGCATGTCCACAGTAAAAGGTACTCAAAATTACAGAGTCTTTATTTAACATGACATTGCATTGGACTATACATTACATGGGTTTGAGATTTTTAAATGGACAGGGCTATTTCTAATCTTTTTGTCATGAAATCATTGATAGAAATTCAATAGAAAGGATCAACTTACAGCTTAATTGTTGGATAGCCTCGCACTCCAAATTCAGATGCAATACCTAAAAGAAATGCATTAATGCCAAAGCGAACAAAGACTCTTTTTTCTCTCCTACCTTAATCTTTAAACATGGTTTACTATTCAGGCCAAATAAACAAATGAAAAAAATACCACTTGGCTCAATATTAATTTTTTTACTTGCTTTCAAGGAAAAGCTTGCTATTATTAAGCTACATCATTAAATTTTGGACTTCTTTCAGAGGTGCTGCAGGGTCCCAGGATAGGCTCCCAATTCATGTGCCACAACTCAAATGTCATGAGAATCCTCTGGACAGACAAGCTTGGTCTGCTTTCACCAAAAGGTAGCATGCACTGAATATGCACATATAATTGACTGAAAATATAAGAGGCAAGAATTAAACATCAAGGATGTAGAGCTGTAAATACTAATGCTTAAAAGAAACATAGAAGACACTTAACTACTCATGTGCTACAGTAATGGCTAACGAGAAGTGCAGTGTCATCCTGCAGTTGTTACAAAAAAGGTTTTAAATCATATTCCACACAACTAAATGTCTACTGTCATAAACCTTACCAGAAGTAGGCACTTTCTAAGCAGATACTTACCTGCTGCTTACTAAAGCGGTGAAAAGTAAGACAACTTCAGAACTTTTTCCCCCACCTCGGATTTGTTTAAAACCTTCTATCTTGCTCCCATCAATTGGAGGAGTACAATTTGCAACCACCCTTCCATGTGTGAACATAGCAACTGCCTCCTTAAACTACACTTTCCAGCAAATTCAGTGTTTTCCAAAAGTTAAACTACATAGCCTCAAAAAAGGATTAAGTCTAAAATTGTGGCAATACTTGTGCAATTCCCTGTTGAATAACAATCCCTGCACTCAAAATGCACCTAGAGTCAATACCTCCACTTCTACCATTCTGAAGCTACCAGCCACATGCCCCACCAAGCAGATGGTGGAGGTCTTGTGTGCAAAGCTCTCAGTAAGAGTTTAGAAATTGACCCTAAGGTTGTTCACCCGGATCAGGTGCAAGTGCCTTATTGCACAGCACTACAAATAAAACTAGCAGCTCACCTACAGGCATCTAACCAAAGACAACTGCTCTAAGAAATATGCATACAAGGACCAATTTGATTCTGATCCTTTTCTCTCACAGCTCTACTACGTAGAACTACAATGCATTAAAATGTGTATTAGAACATTCAATCAAAAGAGCTGTCAACAGGTTTATTATTATTAGACAGTTTATTCTTGTGCGTGTTTAGGAGAACTAGAAGAGACAATTTTTAATACGTTTTTTAAACATTCCAGCCATAGGGATTACCAAAATCCCCCCAACTTCGTGGAAATGACTTATTTACATCATCACCTCCACTTCTTGATATGAAGAACACAGTACAGGCAGACAGCAGCAATTGTGGCAGCCCCCGGTGTGATGTATTTCTACTCTGCTCACACACAGTGGACTCCTAAGGCTAAACCCCCTGAAAATTTAGCTGATACCACAGCAGGTGACTACTCTGTTAATGCAAGAGCTGTATCCTCATTCCACAGAGCTACCAGAGGCAACTTTTACTGGATGGTTTGTATGTTCACCTGTGATCTCAGCTCGACAACAAGCTTCCTAAAGTTCATATCTTTCACACTACTCCATATTCCTATTATGAACACAAACTATGCGGAGCAAACCACTCATGTTCCTTCCTAGTGACATGTACATCTTACAGCTGCATTTCCTTCTGATATTTTCAAGATTGAATTACTTTGATTTCAGAGGATCTTTAGATTGCAAAGATATTAAGCAGAGTTGACTTGAGCTTTTCATATTCAGATGTAAAATTTCCTCTTTCAAAATGAAAGTGTAAAACTATTTCAAAAGATTTATCAGACACTATAAAACCAGTAGCCAATCCAAGCAGAAAAGCTTTTCCAGGGCACAAAGGAACCCTTGCAGCTTTTAGTAATTTTTATAAAAGTAAAAAGGAATTACATAACAAAAGCATAGTACCAATTCTGTTCTAGATATAAAATACAAGATTTTAACAGGATGACAGATGCAAATATTTCAGGGTAAGGGTTTATAAAATTTATATGATTTAGAATTTTATATACATGACTGGAAAGCTAGAGAACCATGAAACGTATTCCCAGTCTTGAAGTTACCTGGTTGCATGAACTTGAAACTCCTAATTCTCCAGACTTACTTTTCTATAGAAAATAAGTATCTTTAAGATGAAACATGAAGTCATATTTATTTGATTTTATAGAAAAAGATTTATAGAATAAATTGGTCTTTAAGACAAAATCATTTGAATCTAAAAGAGCAAACTCTCCTATATCTAAGCACAGGAAAAACTAGAATACTACTGAGGAAAGTATTCTGCATAACATTTTAGTCAAATAAAACAAACCAGAATAATCAGATTTAACAGATATTAACTAAAAACACTACATATATTTACAAAACTTTATTACATATAGATCTCACTTGGGCCCCACTCCTCCCTATACCTTTCCTTTTAAATATCCTCCTTCAACACAGATTTAAGCAAATTGACAATAAGGAAGCACATGAACACAAAAAAAACTACTGTTAAGCATTCAACAATCCTCTCACATCTACCCAAACCACTTCTCTGAACATCCAAGGTTTGCGGTTTTCTCCAAAAAGGTCGATACATATGAAAGGCATCAACAAAAAAAAAAGCATTGCAAGAGCTGAATTTGGTTCTTTGAGAAGACATTTACAAGAGAGGAAATCGGCTGAACAGTGATCACTGATGTAATGAATTCAGTGATTTCAGCAGGCTTTGTGTAGCAGCTTCAGGACATTTTCAGATTATCTGAAATGAGTAAGACCAAGAACACAGGCACTCCTCCAGCAGTAATAGAAGGAACCTAAAACTGGATGCTCTCAAGAGACACACCACATAAAAATGCTTATATAACAGTAGTCTAAGAGGCATATCAAAAGCAGATCTTTGAAAAGCTTTTACCTTCCATTTGTCAGGAAGAATTCTCTACTCAAGCAGAAACAAATGGGATAAAAAACACATACTACAGCAAGCTGTCACTTTTAGAAAGAAAAATAATCAGGAAATTTTTCTCCAATGACTGTCTGCATATTTGTGCTATGACACAGAAGAACAACTTCAAGAAAAAAAAAAGTAAGACTAGTTTCAAAGCAGAGGCTGTGACGAAACTACCCCTAAACAAACCATACTTACTAGAAAAGGAAGTTGCATCCATCTTCCCAACTTTTACCGGAGAACCCATGTTTCTCATTTCTATGCCCACTTCATTCCACACAGGCTCTAGTTTCTTGCAGTGGCCACACCAAGGTGCATAAAACTGAGAAACAAATACATTTCATTAAAAAAAGTAATTAGTAGAAATTGGTTCTACAATTAACCCTCAAATCATTAGCAAGACTTATTTTCCAGTCACAGTACTCCTTACGTCTTAATAAAATTGCAAGTCAGTTACAAGGTTAGCATGACAAGCAGCATTTATGATTTAGTCCTACTTTTAATATGAAAGCACAAGTTTGAAAAGAATACGTTAAATTGCTGCAGTATTATATGATTTCTTATTTAGGAACAGACTATGTGGTAACTTTTTTTTGAAAGTTAAAAGATAATATAAACAATCTATCCAGGAATATGAATTTGTCAACAGGCGAACGATATCAATGTTTTGGCATAACAAGATACAAGGTCACAATTTGACAAAGCTGAATTTTGTTTTGCTATACACTGCTGATAACTCCAAATTAGCACATATAGTTTTTCCCAAACTCAAAAATCACAAATCTGGGTAATACAATTTTGAGAATTACAATACATATTTGGTTGAGAAAAGGAATGTTATCTCATTCACAAACAAGCTCAATCTTTTTAATAACTCTTTGTCCCTGAAATAAGGGGCACCGAATCTTTCAAAATAATTTAGAAAAGAGGGCTCATATAGATGATCTTTCAGTGCTAATAGAAGTCTAGAACGCAAATCAGCTGATATAATTAGTGAAAGAAACTATAAAAGTTCTCAACAGAGGTTATCACCTGAGTGTGTTAGGTAATCTGCTTTCCTTTTTAAGGACTGCAAAATATAGATTGAAGCCTATTCAGCAGGCTATTCAGCCTGTTCCTGGTTCACCCTGAACAACAGACAGATTGCTTATCTATCCTGTCAGAACTGCTGTCATGAAGTTTTTCTGCATAATGTACAAACAATTTTCCAAACGATGAAGCAGCCTGACAACAGAGTGTAGAACCGTGCATTCTGTCTTTGGATTTCCACCAGCACCATCTTCCCGTTTTTCTTATATACTCACATCTACAAGCCAAATATCATCTTTACGGTTTTCTTTAAACCTAGGAAGAGGAAAAAAATGAAATCAACAAATTATATATCTGAAACTAAACCAGTGAAGTGCATGTGTGAAACATGCAAAGTCTACAATAAGGTTCATATAAAACTACAGATACAAGATTTCTGTTTTATTTCTTTCTTTGAGGGTGGGGAAATGGAGCAGATGCTTATTTTTTAGTATTAAGATTGCCCCTGTACATGATACTACACACACAGCTGTGCCAATTAGGTTTCTCTATTTCATAAGACAAAAAAAAAAAAACCAACAAAACAGAAAAACAGCAAGAAATAAGAATACACACCAAAACACACAGAAGATATTTGATTAGCATGTGGAATCTAAGGGGGAAAAAGTATTTTGCAGTTGTCTTAGTTTTATTAAATACATTTGTTGTTGTATTTTTATATACCAACTAATACAAACGCTTACAGCATTGGTTTGAACTGTTAATCTTAGCTTTACTAAATGTAAACTAACTAAATTATCTTTAATATTAACATGCGAAGCAATTTTAGTTCCACCTCCTTTAACATTCTACTATAGGTGTGTCAGTTTGTAGTCTTATTGAAGTTGCACACAACCAAGAAACCAACTTAGTGGTGTAAAAATGATCAAGTTATTGATAAAACACAGAGATACACGGGGTACTACTGAATTTTCTTAATGCTAGACAAATGGCATTTAAATTAACTGACTGGTTTTATTAACTGTAAATCTGTCACTAAATTCTTAAACGTCTAATACAAAACCAAGCTTGATAAATCAAAGTTCTTTGGTACCTCCCAAAATGCTGCTTACACATTTCACTGTTGTCACTACAAGATCATAAGAATTACTGCATTAGTTAACTAGTCCTATGCAGAAAATTAATTTAGCTAGAACTTTAACCTAAGGTGTATTTTTGTAAAAGACAGGCTTTGCAAAAGTGACTAGGACTAAAGTCACACACTATAACATACACGATACTACATTCTTGCTGCACCACACTTACTGCGAAATGAGATATTTACATAAATTATGCCGTAAGTGTGGATCTACACTCTAAGATCCAATTAATAGAAGTTATAGCCCAACTCATCAGTTCCCAATATGCAGCATGCCTATAAATGGCTCATAAGCAGTAGGCAGAATTTATTACATTTCACTTAAAGTTGAATCTGTAATAGTCCGTAATGGTCTTGAAGAAATACTAATGCTGATATTGGCTTACTGTTTGAAAGAAATAATTCAGAAATCATGAATACAATCTAATTACAGTGTTGAGTGTTTGAAACTTAGAATTGCAGCATTTCACTGGTAAATTCCGGCCTATTTTATTGATGGCATACCAAGGCTGCAATGCCTGTACAGCAGCAGGAAAGGCATTTGCAGAGACTAATACGGAACTGCTAAAGGAAAGTAGCATTTTTAAGTCACAAAATTGCTTAGTTGACAACCTCACTACAAATTTACTTCACCACCCTAAGCATTGTGGAGCTAATGAAAGGACCAGTGAGAGTCCAGCATCTCTTCAGAACTCTAACAGAGCTACAGCTAACTTCCAATTACAATGCCAAATAATTGGTTATGATGCAAGAGGCAGAAAGCAGTTACTGAATCATAAGATCCTGGGCCATGCTGAAATTTAGAATATCACTTTTTCTTCGTATAAGAAGAATTTACAATTAAATGTTCTCCTTCCTCTGTCACAGTACAACTGTTATGGCAAATTGCAAAGACCATTAATGTACTGAGAAAGGTAGACTGCAACCTTGTCACCAGACAGAAAGAAAAGAGGGAAAGAATGAAACATCTGGAGGCTAAGCTTTCTAACAGAGTTTAATAACTTTGACCTAAGATTGTATAAAAAAATACTGTAGTTTTTATAATAATAAATTTCAACGTACTTCTCATTTACAAGCACTTATTTAATCAACTTCCACAGAAACTAAAATCTGAAGCGTAACAAAACCCCAACTTTTGAAACTCACTCTAGTTTTCCTAACGTCAATGATTAAATTAGAAGACAATATTAAGAAAGTTCAACACACTGCTGAAGAAAAACAGAAATCTCTCTACAAATGAGTAGTCAAGCGTTTTCTGAAGGTGCTGTTTCTAAGCCCTATAAATATGTTTTCTGAACACAAAATTTCAGTGTTTCTTTATAACTGTCCTATGCAATCCTCTGTCAGCTGACAGAGACACAATCACACTGGTGGAAAGATGACATAAGTGTTGCACATCCTTGAATCAAAATCATTTGTCTCAACCCCATACATCTTCCCAACTACATGATCGAATGTACTCTCAGCCTCCACTTAAACCAAGCACTCCACTTAATCATGAACACTTAAAAGAAACCAGCATGAAGCAAAACTGAACACCAAGGCCACAATTCCAAAGGCCTTAAAACAACCCCGCTGCTGTTTCCCCTCTCCCTCCCCCTTGCACCATTTCTGATGCTTCTGATCCTACTTTGAGCCATCAATGCATCCCCACAGACAGAAAAATAATTTCTTTTTCAGTCAGGCTACTTATCTGTTTCATTATCACACTAGAACAAGCCCACAACCATCACAAGATGAGTACTGACCTGAGGCAGCAGATCTGTTATCAGAGCACCACAAGCCAAGAGGAACCACACAGCTCATTTTGTGCATCCCTCCCGCAGCCCAGCTGGGCCACTGTCAGCTCTGCTCTGCTACTTGTTTTCTCACATCCTGTAAGCTTAGGAAAGCAACCTGCACCTTTTACTAGTCCACATTGCCTACAACTACTAAAATTCAAATAGAACACAAAGCTTTCAGCAACAGCAGAACATCCATAAAGTTCGGGCATCTATAAAATGGAAAACTTGAAACTTCACCACTCACTGCTAACCAGCTTGGAGCAAAATTAAATTAATATTTAAATTGTTGAAATTAAATTTTGATTTCAATAAATTAGAATTGTTTTCCTGACCTTTCTCAACATTTGCCAATTAGCTAAAAAAAAAAAAATCCAAAAAACCCCCCACAAAACCTGCCCTGAACAATTCATCAATTCTTACTCTGAACTGCAAATACAGGCATCTGTATAGTGTCGTGATTGAAAAATTCAAGTGTTCTAAAATAAGATTTTCTTTTATCAGTTATTTAAAAAAGTTATGTGACAACAGAATCATGATCCTTCACTTCAAAACAGCAAACACATTTAAATACACACGTGTAGAAACATGATACGGGAATGTGATGCAGGAGCACAAACACGCTAACTGAATGCATCTTCAGTCCATGAAAATATGAGCATGTTTTAAAAACAAGCTTTGAATATCAAGTCCAAACATTTCTCATGCTTCAGCTGTTTTTTTCACAACACCAAACACTGCTGCATCTCTCCCGAGAACTCCTTCCATTTCTTCCCATCCCCTCACCCATAAATTCACTATGCCTCATCTTATGATTAACAAGCAATACTGTGAAAATGTGAGTGGTGTCCTGACAGTTTAGCTCTTTGATGTAATTTACTGTGAATTGAACCCTCATGAAAACATCACCTTTAACTGGCTGAAATTTATCCTAGAGCAGTCATCTAGTGTCACTTTCTCCTTCCCACTAGCTATTATTCTCTATACCTTCTCTTTCAATTTCAATAATTGTGCTGCTCTGTAGCACTTGATGTCAACCTGCTAATCTGACCAAAAAAAAAAAAATATAGTGGGGTAATTTTCTTGGGAAACAGCAACTATGTAGCTATCAAACTGCTACAGCAAACCAGTACACCAACAGCGACACTAAACAACCAAATTCACAGCAGGACTACCCTTTTCAACTCCTGCACAGTGTCACGACTAATTCTGTTGTAAAGGCACATTTTCACACTGGAATATTACTGGCACTTCAAGCAGCCATGAACTAGTCCTGCAGGCCTCTTTCTCTCTTCCGTTTCTGGCCATGCGTGAACGCACTCAGACTCATTCTCCCAACCCCTCGTGGCAGCCACACCGCAAATTCTAATGAAGAACTTGGTTAAATGCAATCAGCTTTTATTTGGGGCAGGCACCAACACACGAATATATTTACCCTACCAAAAAGAAAGAATAAGAAAGGAAGCCCAAGAACATTTTTGGCAACACCACCACAATAACAGCTTTAAAAAAAGCTGAAAAATTAAATTGTTCCTCAGCTTCATTAACTGAAGCTCCTTAATAGATGAGACTGAGAGGAGACCTCACAGGAGTCTCCAACTTCCTCAACAGAGGAAGCAGAGGGGAAGTCACTGATCTTCTCTCTGGTGGCCAGTGATATGACCCAAGGGAACAGCATGAAGCTGTGCTGCTGAGGTTTAGGTTGGATATCAGGAAAATGTTTTTCACCCAGACGGTAGTTAGGCTCTGGAACAGGCTCTGCAGGGACGTGGTCACAGCACCAAGCCCGACAGAGCTCAAGAAGCATTTGGACCACACTCTCAGGCACATGGTGTGACTCCTCGGGAGTCTTGTGCAGGGACAGGAATTGGACTTCAATGATCCTGGTGGGTCCCTTCCAACAGAGGATATTCTATGGCAACTCAGGCCACAATCTTTCTGTCCTTCCTGCTATAAAAACACCACAATCTTTTCCAGTGTAGTTTTCTTGACAAGCACACTACACACAAAGTCTGGGGTCACGCTCCCCACAAAAAGACAAACAATATCTTGGCAATTAGGCAAGACACCCCAGTACTTACGACTCATCTAGATCCTCCACAAAACCCGCACCTGACGCCACCACGTGTGCAACCACTGCGAGGCAAAGGAAAAGCGTTCCGTGAGTGATGCCCGAACCAACCCGGAGTGCTCACCCACACCAGCTGACAAGCTCCCTTCCCTCCTGGCCCCTCACGCCCCCAGCGCTTCCCTACAGTCCTGCCTGCCCCAACGCTGTCCGCTGTCTGCTTCCCAGCCCCACCGCTTTTCCGCCCCTCTGTCCTGCAGCCCAGCCCGGCGGAGCCGGCGCCGCCCGCCCGTCACCTGCCGCCCAGAGGAGGCAGCGCGGCCGCCCGCCCGGCGCAGCTGCCATGTTCACGGAGCCGCGGCACGGCCGGAAGGGGAAGCGCCGACCTCTTCCCCACGGCGCAGGCGCGGAGCCGCGGGCGGCGGGGCGGCGTGGGGCGGGTTCTGG
>VZTF01008247.1:411480-660926 GCA_013397755.1 Cnemophilus loriae
GCGGCGGCGGGGCGCAAGCATGGCACCGCCTTACGGTGACGGAAAGCGGAGTGGATGGAGTCTGTCATCTCCCCAGCGGGGAGAGTCTTGTTGAGTGGAATCAATGCTCTGCTTCTTTGGAAGAATAAGCCTCGTCCTCCCTCCAGCAGCAACACATATGCCGCTCGTCATGTTGCCGCTTGTCTGCCGTGGGTAGGGCTCACCCCCTACCTTGCTGCTGTGTCAGCAGCCTTCCTTCAGCATGGACGCGAAACTTGCTCACTTTAATGTCCGTGTCATTCCCTTGTTCGTTCAGAACTGCTACAGTCTTTCCTAACTTGAGCTACGGTGTTTTTTCTGTCAGTTCAGAGCTGCAGGTCCTGGTAGGGCAAGTAATGCTGCTTGTTTAAAAACTTCAGTTAAAGCAGGTCTGGGATGTTCAGCCTGGAAAAGACAAGGTTCAGGGGAACCTTATTAATGTGTATAAACACCTGAAAGGGGTTGCAAAGAGACCAAAGCTGGGCTCTTGCCAGTGGTGCCCAGTGACAGGACAAAAGAAAATGGGCATAAAGAGAAACACAGGAGGTTCTCTCAGAACGTGAGGAAACACTTCTGCACTTCGAGGGAGACTGAGTGCTGCCCACCAGTCTCCCACCTCACAGATACTCATAAGCCACCTGGACATGGTCCTGAGCAACCATCTCTAAATGGTCCTGCCTGAGCAGAGGGTTTGGACTAAATGACCTCCAGAGGTCCCTCCCAATCTCAACCACTCTGTGACTCTGTGATCTCTTCCAATTCAATTTTGGTTCCTGTAGTGTAAACTCTTACCCTTTCTCCCTATACTAGGATTATTTTCCTCAGCTGTACGTGCAAATGTTTGAGATCTGTGTCGGAAAAGGATAGATTCTTTCCAGGCACCATGCAGTTCCTCTGAATTAAGTGTTTAAGCCTTTTCTGCTTGTACTTACATGGATATAGATACATGTTCTCCTCTTGGCTACTCATTACCTTCTGCACTAGGCCATACCTGGTCTGAAGATGTACTATTCACTTAATGCTTTGTGGGTATAGCCTGTTGGATTCATCAAATAATCCCCAGGGTTGTCCAGCCCTTTCGAAAAGCCAACTCCCATATCATAGGTTCACTGGCTGAGAAATAGGTCAAGGCCTGAAAGTATATGCAATAGCTCACATTAGAATTCTAAAATATCTGACTCTGGCCTATGGTAGACATATTTTTTCCCTCTCACATTTTACTGAAGGATTATGCAATATTAAGACTATTTCAATTTTTTATTCCCCCTCACCCCTCAACCTCCAATGATGGGAGAAATAACAAATTCCTGATACCTGTGTTGGATAAACGGTGACAATTATTCACTGAATGCAGAGAATTTCTGTTCCACAGCTTTTCACCTTCTGTATACCACAGTTAGCTAAGTGATGTCTGTATGCCTGACCAAATAAGAAGTGGCATCTTTTTGATCCTAGTCTAACTGCTGTCTAGACTGAGACAATGAAAACGATTTACTCCATCAATCCGTTAGTGGAAAATCCATACGAGATAAAATGGGCATAGCCAAGTAACTGTTAAATTAGTGTAATCCTGTTCTCTCACTCAGACAGTTCATGACTGACTTTAAATAACTTTTAAAGGGAAATAAACATTTTATATAGCTTTGTATTGATTTGAATGAAGCTCTTTGTACACCCTTTAGGTTCTATTTGTCAGCTTTGAATTTTATTCTCTTTGCAGGTAATGGAATATGATTGGTCTAACTTTTGCATTTAGTGAGCCAGAGTCGTCTCCTGCAAAAACCAGCCTGTACACTATTCTTAATCTATTTTATCTTGAAATTGAAGGAGTTGCTGTATATTTACTTCTTTGGAACTGAGTTTATGTACACTCACATAGACAACTCTATGCTATATTTATTTATACAGTTTTTGCTGAAGCTTTACTGCGTAAAATCTGTATAAAAGATAGTTCTTGCACTGCAGCCGAGTAAAAGTATCATGGGAAAAGCATGTAACATGCAAACCAAATAAGCTGGGTAATGATAGATGATATCCAGAGAAATGTCAAGAGATTTTTTGTGGTTTTGTTATTTTTACTATGGACATTTTGTTTGAAGAAAATACAGGATTAATGTATTACTATTAATAGATTATTAAATTCAGTGGAGAATTCCGTGTAGAAAAGGGATGATTTGCTATATGAACTGAACAGGAGATATGAAAAGAAACAAACACAGTGAAGGGTAAGGAGCAAAGAAGCACAGAGAATACTGTTGAAATCCTGGGAGGTACTGCAGGAAAAAGTGGGAGTTATAGGGAAATCAGCAATCAATAAACATTGGAAACATGCAAGGGGTCAGAGACTCCTTCCAATCCATATTGTGTAGGACAGTTGAATGATTCTGCTGTCCCATTTTTTTTTGAACCTGATAGATGGGGAAGTTCAACAAAGACGAGAGCCAGGCTTTGCCTTGTGGCCTTGCCTTGGAGGGGGATTTGCAGAGCAATCCTGCTGTTGCAGGATTTTCAGTCTGTTTGTGCAGGTTGTGCACTCTTCTTGCCCTGTGTGAAAGGCAGGGAAAAGGATTTATATGTAACTCTGTCTAAATTATCCAGCATGGACTTATTTTTACTGGCATGTGTGCACTTTTGCTTTAAGAGAAATAATCCTTTTCAAATAATTTCCTGTTTGAGTTTCATTAACATTGTAAACAGAATGTCCAGGTTGATTTCAATACACATTTGCATAAATAAAATACTTAGAAAATAAAAATTCTTGGTGCACATCTGTATTATTATGCAGTGGATAACATGCCCATGACATCATATTGAAGGAGATTCTCCTGGGGGAAGGGCCCAGGAAAAACAAAGGCAACACAATAAAAAGGGTAGCTTAAAATGAGACGTGAGGGAAACATATTTTGACACTACCTCTGTCCCTGTACTAACAGTGCTAAACCTGTGGCTTTGTGAGCTTGGTATGACTCACCAGAACAGTTACAGAATCACACAATGGTTTGAATTGCAAGGGACCTTCAACATCATCTAATTCCAACCCCCCTGCTCTGGGCAGGGACAGCTTTCATTAGACCAGGTTGCTCACAAGCACCATCCAACCTGGCCTTGAACACTGCCAGGGATGGGGCATCCACAACTTCTCTGGGCAACCTGTTCCGGTGTCTCACTACTGCCACAGTAAAGAATTTCTTCCCAATATCAATTCTAAATCTGCCCTCTTTCAGTTTAAAGCCACTCACCTCGTCCTGTCACTACATGCCCTTGTAAAAAGTCTCTCTCTCTTGTAGGTCCTCTTCAGGTACTGGAAGGTGCTACAAATTCCCACTGGAGCCTTTTCCAGGCTGAACAATCCCAACTCTCTCGGCCTGTCTCCACAGGAGAAGTGCTCCAGGCCTTTAACCATCTTTGTTAAGGCCCAAAGGTTATTTTGGCGTATAGCCTGCTCCTGATGCCTTCCTTCATTTCTGAAAACCATGAAAGCAGCCAGTGGCTAAGTCTGGTACATTATTTGTTAGTGTCAGTACGCTCCCAGCCACCATCTTCCTAGGGCAAGTCAGGAGCACTTCAGGACATGTGTGTACTTTTTGCAGTGAATTAAGCCTGTTAGTCCTAGGACTCTGATCCAAGCTTGTGTGCATGCGTCCACTTTTTGGCCATCTCGGGCACATTCATCTCCTCCTTTGCCTTGGGAAAACATTCTGTTTCTAGTTTGGCCAAAAAATCTGTGCATCCATTTTCTATGTTGTCCCTCAAAATTAAAAGATCAAAAGCTGAGGTGCTTGGTTGTAGAGAACCCAAAATAACTCTAACAATCCCACACATAACTGAGGACTGTCTTAGTGTGAGTATTACACAAATTGATAATGTCTTCAGTCCTATCTCTGTCATGCACAACAACCAGTAGACTGAGCTTATTTACTAGCACTGAAAGAACCAAAGAGTCTCAATTCTAGCATTTTTTTGATGATAAATAGCAGCAAGTCACCCTGATGATAAGAGATGAAGACAGCAAAGAGTGTTATGAGAACTCACAAAAATTACTAAAATTCATATCTCAAATTTCCTTATTTTTGATCTTTCGGTAACTAAGCTAGTTTTTTTGATCAGTTCATTGGAAGAGTCGAACTCAGTGATCCTTCTGGGTCCCTTCCAACAGAGATGATTCTGCAACCTGTACCATGGCACCAACCCTCAAGTCCCTCTACGTGTCTGTCCCGTAACACGGCAGCCTTTTGCATGGCTGCCGTGTTACGGGACCCCAGCAGCCAGGGATGGCAGCTCTCCCTGTGGATCACCGGGCTCACACCCTGCCTTTCCCATGGGCACCCTGGAGGCCCTGACCGAGCCCTCCCCACTGCACTGCCTGGCCACATTTCCCCCAAGGCCAGGGCACATCATTGCCCTTTCCAATGTCCTCGTCCTCTAGCCAGGGCCTCAGTGGTTCTGGAACAGAAGGCATTAGCAGGCCCAAGCCTCCCTCCTGGCCCAGTGCTGTTTCCCTTGTTTCCCTTCCATTGCCAGGAAATGTTCAGGAGTTTTTACAATGTTCAGGAGAGAGGGCAAAAACAAGCCCTGTGGCAGAGGTGAGTAATGAAGCTTCCACCCTGGGCACACCTGTGCTGGCCCTGCACATCCCATTGTCCCCCATGGCTGGCCTAGCTCAGCCCTCCAGGAGCCTGGGAAGGAACAGCCACACCTCATCCTCTCCAAAATAAGGCAAGGCAAGGCAAGGCAAGGCAAGGCAAGGCAAGGCATTTTTTCCCCTGTTCCTGCTGACAGGGTTTTGCTGAAATGATATCCTGCTGTGATACAGGCAGAGGAGAGTGAGGAGCATAAGGCACATGTGGGCTTATAGAACATATAACTGATTTATTGTGGGCAGCCTCAGAAGTGACTCTGACCTTCAGCACTGTCTCTGAGTGTGACAGGACATTCACCATTAACCACTCAAGAGCCTATCAACAGATGAGGGTGAGAAACAGAAGACGGAAAGGACGGCATGGGCAGAAAGACGAGGTGGAGAATGAAGTGAATTGCTGAGTTTTGCTCTTCTCTCTCATTCCTCTTTGCCACCAGATTTTTTGTGCAAGCTGAGAGATCTTGAAAGTAAGGGAGGAGAAACATTCTGGCTGTGATCTCCCAGCCTACAGTATTTTAGGGAGGATGAGACCTGTATTGAAGCCTGGTGTAGGAGAGAAGGATGCACAGATGTTAACCTTAGCTAGTGACATCTAACTGGGGACCAAATGGGCTGTGGATGTTCAGATTATGTACAAGTGTGTGTGTATGTGGGAGGGAGAAATGTAGTGTGGGGCAAAATTGTCTGTACATAATTCCTTCTCAGCTCCTGCATATCCTTTAATCTAAGTAGGAACCTAATACCCTTCTAGCATTGCCGCTTCTTACATCCTGAAACACTGAATTTTGGCTTTTGGTGCAACTCAAAGCTCAGTACAATCTGTCACATATCAGAAAGGGAGACATGTCAGGGACTTGTGTGAGGATTTTTGAAAATCGTTTTCTTATAACCCGTGGAAGTTTGATGCAATGGACCCTCTCTCCTCACTCGCAGCGCTTGGTACCTATCCCATTGTAATTACTCGTGACCCTATGCTTTTGCCAAAAACTTTCTTAAAGAAGAATGGAGAGGAAAGAAATATCAGAGTTTTCTCAAGTGAATTCTTGTGACCCTGTCCTTCAGGTAAGGAGACTGCACACTAGAAGGTTGTGTTCCTTACCTGTTTACAGGTTGAAGAGCGGAGAGGTTTCAATCTCTGTCTTCTTTGCAGTGATTTGGGAAGTTGCTAATCAGTTAGGAAATAGTTCAGTGACACAGCATGTCACAGACACTGAGTAGACATTTGACTTCATCTCGAATTTTTTTTTTTTTTTTGCCTGCACAACTGTTTTCTTTAAATGCCTGGGGAAAAATTCCAATTCCAGTAGGTTCTGGACCAAGTTCTATCATATCAAGCACTTGCTAATAATACACTGCTTATTTATCAGTTTCAGATGCTGACATACAAATATGATATACTGCACAGATTTTGAAAAGAGAGTGGCCTCCTTCAGCTTGTGATAAATCCTGTTTGGAAACAATGCATAGATAGCCTCAAAAGGAAACTTGAAGAATGGGGAAAGGCAAGCACCCCTTCATAGCCTGTACAGCCCAAGAGAGGAAGCTATGACCCCTTGTAACACCAGAACAAAGAATACCATGCAGACATGATTGTGGGCCTGCAAGGGATCAGCCAAAGTATGCACAGGCCTCAGAAAAATATGCTTTTGTAGTGTTTCGTATGAGCAACTACGCCCTGCCAGCGTGCTGCAGAGCACAGCGCAGAGACTGGAATGCATCAGCTGTGTCCGATGTGAGCTCTGTGGATGTGAGGTGCCCTGCACAGCTCATCAGTGTGTCAGCACATCCTCCCATGCCTCTGCTGTCAGGATTTTCCCACCACCCCGAGCACCTGCGCTCCGCATTTCAACTACAAGCTGACAGCGTCCCTGTTCTTGTAATTTGTGGCTCTTGCCAGCACATGGCACAAGAGACTGAATGGGTTGCCTACACTGCCCAGACTGAAATGGACTGCCTTCCTAAAATGTCTGTACAGCTGCTGCCAAGTCCGTGCTTCAACACCATCAGGGTTGTATTCCATAAGGAGGGAAGGTTCTCCTGATTTTTTATGGCACAGTAATGATGTTTCTTTACACACACGCGCAAAATGATTGCATGTGGATCAGACTGTGTGGGTAATAGAAGGTGCAAGGAAAAGGGTGGTGAAATGCCACTTTTGCAAGTAACAGAGTGATAGAGGAACTTGTGCTCGTGTCAAAAAGAGTAGTTATCAAAAATCAGAATCTCATGCACAGAAATGGCACCTTTCCTGCAATTAAACAGGAACAGTTGGTGACATAGTGAATAAGGACTCATAAATGCATAAATACATTAATACAGCTGGGCATGCAACTGTGAGACTGGAGCATATTGCTGGCTCAAAACATTTTGGATGCGTGTGTGTGAAGGGAAGGGGCAGGTCGGGCCTTGCTCTGATGAGGCGATACCCTGTCCCACACACCCTCCGTCCCTGGGCCTGTATCCCAGCCTGGCAGCGGCTGCCAGTTCCTGGCCAGTGCCTGCCACACCGGAGGCAATGCTCCACATACTATTTCTGAACATTTACACAGAGATTTTTTGCAAAACGTTTTCCAGCTATTCATGGTTTTTTTGCTGTTGTGTGAAATCTAAGAAAGTATAGAAATATATGTATTTCAATTTTAGTAATAATCCAAGAGTTAATATACTGATTTCTAAAATAAAAGATATTTTGAAAATATAGAAAAATACATTTTTTTCTCTTTAATTAGGTAGAGATGTTCTGTACTTTTAGACTATTCACCTCCTTGGTATTTACCTTGTGTCAAATGGTTAAGATTACAATGCTCACAACTAAGAACTGCTGTCAAAGACATGTTAAGCAGAACAATAATCTAAATAAATATTACTCAAATAGCTTTTCACATGTATCAGCCTGCAACAACGAAGGGGGAAGGAGGATATGTACTTTAATTTGAAAGTGGTAAGTGCACATTTGTGAACAACTACTTCTTGTGATGTTATATTTTTATGCACTTGTATAACTACATGCCACCTACAAAGTGTTTGTCTTCATGTGCAGTACCAGTACTATCACAAAGTTATCAGTAATTGCATCATTCAGTTTTGAATCTTTTAATAGAAATATGCAAAATTATGCTGCTATATGTGTTTATATCAGTGCTTATTATTTTTTTCACTACAAGAATAAGCTATACTGATATGTAGTATCTTTCCATAATGACTTTATCTATGATAATGGATTTGTATCACTTTAACTGTGTCAGTACCTAAGTCTGTGTGTGCCATAAAATTAACTAACCAGTAACACATTTGTCATAAATCATAATTAAATTCAAAGCAGTGATAAACTTGTAGTGAGATAAATTCACGTCTAATTAGAAGAACAGATAATTGCTCATGATCTGGTACACTTTGGGGATTTTTTTACATGCTTTAAGTAAGATTCCTTTCAGTTTTTCAAGGTGCAACATAAATTACAATCTGAATTAAAGGCATAATTTTGAAGGCATTAATACTGCTGACACTAGCATTAGGATTTGCCTGGTCTTGCGTTAACACTTCACCTTTCCGTATAACCCTAGTTTTGAAAACAGTTTGAACTGATCACTAGAGGTTTTTTTGGTTTGGGGATTTTTTGGTTTGTTTTTTTTTTTTTTTTCACTTGGGTTTGCGTGTGTGTGTATCTATGTTGAAGAATGAATTTTTTTTTAAACGCGTTTCTATACATTTCTTTTATTACAGAGACACCTGGTGGTCTTTGGGTGTATTTACGAAAATAGCGTTTTCCTTTTTTTATGGCTGGATTTGTTTTAAAGTTTGCTTTATTGTTTATAATATATCACTTATTTAGAATCTCCTACATTATGGGACTATTTAATTTGAAAATCAGACTGAGGATGCTTACATGTTATCCAGCATGTACTAGGTATTGATTCTCATGGCTGATCATGGGTATTTTTCTTCAATCTTTCCTATCAGAGCTATAAGGAAAAGAGATTTGAGCGTATTGTTGACTAAGTGGTGGAAAAATATATTTCTTCCAAAATTTAGTTTTTAAAATAATGGGTATTTGGGTTTCATGTTTTGAGCATTCACTTTGTGTTTTGTTTCTGATTTGTCTCTTCTAAGAGATTGAAATGATGACCAAAAGGTTATGTCAGAACAAGTTTAACGTCCAGATCAGCGCATTAGTATATAAAGGAAATGCTTTCTACACTAGAAACACTGACAAGAGCAGGACTATGCTACCATAGGAAAATTTTAATAGTACTTTATGCATACAGCATTTTTTAAACAAGAGGCAATTACAGGTAATTACGCAGTATAATAGGTAATTACACGGGATGCTGACGTTAGATCTCGTCTCACACCACTCCCAGACTGTCAGGCAGACAGCGTCGATCAGGTCCCCGAGCAACGCCTCTGGTGTTACAGCAGCTTCTCCCAGTTTCCACGGCTGTGGCTGCCCTGCCACAGCAGTCCTGACACCCACCCACAGCAGGGGCCTGCTTACACAGCTCCAGCAGATTCATGACCTCCTTGTAATGCAGCTGGGCACAGCCACAAGCAGCTGCACTTAGGTGGACATGTGCTGTCATCCAGCCGTGGCATTCATAACCAGCAGCTAGGTTTGGATTTTAGGTAAAAAAATCCTCCCACTCACTCTTTCCTCATAGGCATGTTCTGCAAAGTAAGTTTCAAATGCTAGGTATCTATATATTAGTCCTGGTGGTGGTGGTGGGAGTCAAACCGATTTTTTGCTGCTAAACAAACTCTATTCACTTCAAGAAATACAAGTAACATAGGAACATTCTTATCCAAATTTGGAAAGTTCTTTTGCAGCTTTTACCTTAGTGAAACAAAATTACTGTTGTGCTTTTGTTGGTAATTATCCTTGTGGGGTTTTTTTCTTTCAACAGTTATCAGACGTGTGCCCATGATGTCATTTTATTAATGCATTTTTTCTTACTTTTTTTTTAAGAAACATTTACAGACACTTTGAAGTAATTTTTTGCAATGCTTACATTTACATTTCAGCTGAGGAGTGGTTTCCACATCTGAATTTCTGTTATGCTTAGTGCAGTGATTTTTCGGTATGTTGCCACACTGATTTGTTGTAATTTGAAACTCCAAGAGAATAATTAATGCAAAAGAAATGTATGAAACTCTAGGGAGCTGTCATCCGCAAGATTTGTATTTAGCTTTACTATACTTTAATTTTCACTCTTCTGCTGGCTGCCAGAATGCTTGCACATCACTATAAGAACCAGAACACATTCTTAGTATTTTTAGGAGATACAGAGGAAATGTAAAGATTTATTCAACAGTATTTTCTTCCTAACTTGGCCACATCTTTTTATAGCAAAAATATTCAGCATAAAGGAGGCAAGAACGAGAAAACAAAAGAAAATATGCTTTAAATTAATGTTACTTAACATAACTGCTGGTGTAATTTAAGTCAAAGCACATAAGTAATAGTGTGGTCAGATAAATTTAGAAGTATTATTGGTGTGCAGCAGATGTTACCTGGCAAATAAAAACCTTGCAGCTTGAGTCAGTACACAGACAAAAACTTTAAATTACACATGGACAAAGTAATTAGCGAATTCTTGAGGACCTGATTCAGAATGAGTTAAACAAAGATTACTGGTACATCTTGATGATTTTTAGACCTGGCCCAGAAAACTGAATGCATGTATTTGCAAGTATTGTTTTTCTTTGACAGATAAAGATGATTGCAGACAAAGAAATAATCCTTTTGGAATTTATGTCAAATTGTTTGGCAAGTTCTTTTTTAAGTGATGGAACTGTGCAGAATCCAGCATCTGAGCAAGCTTCCATCTTGTCACTCAATAAGGGAATGTCTCCCCATGGTACAAAATGAATTACTTATATGCCTCATACACTCAGAACCCACATGGAATGTAAAGTTAAATTAGAATACACTTTCTTGTTAGGTTTTTTCAGTTAAAAAAAAATTTTTCGTTATTTCTTAGAACTAGTAGAGTTATCTTTCCCCTTTCAGACTTTTCAGTTGTCTGTATTTGACATGATAGTGTTCTTAGAGCAAAGGTTCCCCATTGATAACAATGTTACACAGCTTTTCTCTGATATCCTGATGACTCTCTGGTTGGGTAGTGTCCTGTAAATGATGGCACTTGCATGTCAGAAAGTTGGAAATCTAAAAGTGGAGCAGAAACCATCCTCTGAGTGCCAGAAGTAACCAGCTTCCAGCCTCCATCTTCATGGGAGGCTCCATTTTCACACCTGATAAGCACAGAGTCTACCTGCACCCTCTTCATTCCTTTGTTAGGTTCTAGAAGCTGCAGGTCTTGGAGATGATCCAGATGTTATGGGATGTTATAAGTGACCATCACATCCATCAGCTCCCAGTACACGGGCTCCTCCTGCCTGGCTACTGAGGAATGCCCCAGTGTGCCAAGGCAGACAAGGTTCTCTGTCCCACGCTGGTCCTTGGCACTGTCTCTATTGACCCTTTTTGTGACCAGGTTTGTGTCTCTGTGGGCTCTTGTTTATGGTTTCCTCTTTTATTCATTATTAAGTAAAGAATAGACAATTTAATGAAAAGGTTTTTGAAGAAGACGCTCTCCCCATCCATGTGACCTTACACCAAAGTATTTCTCATTATCTCTGATGCTGCACAGTCTGGGGACCTCCTGCAAACACTTTGCTCGGTGACGAGAGCAGGCAGGCAAGGACCCCATCTCCCTTGTTCCAGTCTCAGCCAGAAGCCCCAGGCATCCCTGAAGCCAAATCCCTGCAGAGCTGAGCTCCTTCAAGATCTCACTCTGGGTCAAGGCCTCTGCTGTGCAGGATCCGTTCCTCCAGTGGAATCTGGGGACTATGCCATGTAGGATGTCAACACCACTGCTGAGCACAGGAAGGCTCTTCTCAGCAGAGCATCTGTCCCCTCCTTTCAGTGCACCCTTCTGTGCCGAGTGGTGCCTCCCCGGGCAGTGTCCTGTGTCTGGTGGTGCTGCTCACCAGTCACACCAGAGCAGATCTGTAACAGCTGGTCATGAGGCCAAGAAGCAAACACACTGGTTATGGTGCACTGCGGGTTACATAAAGATTCCAGTCGTGGACTAGGGACAAGTGAGGTTGGTGGAGAGGGACTAGTGCCATTAAAGGGACTAAGATGGACATCAAAGACTTCTGGGATAAATCATGTTCTGGTCAGCTGACAAATGGTAATGCAGTCAGAAGCAGGTGCTCTTGAGGTACAGCCTTTACAGAAGGGGAATTCTCTCTGCACGAATGGTCTGGACATGCTGAAAAGCATTCTTCTTTGTTTTAGGACATCCATATAGAATTTTCATTAGTCAAAACAGAGTTGCTAGCTGATGTTTACCTGATTCTTTAGGTGCAGGGAATATTTCCGTTTTTTCAAGACTCTTGCTTTCCTCCTTGTTCCCATAGAGGTAACAATATGTAGATTCCATAACAAAAAATTCTTAGAAAATCTTAAAACATTTTTCTGATTTAAGGATGGGAAATCTGAGGCGCATAAGAAAAAGTCAGGTGCACTGCAGCTTTAAGAGATAACCGAGGCCCCTGTAATACAACCGTGTCAAAAGCCAGAACTAGCGCTTGGGATGCAAAATCACTAATTGTAAGAAGTAGCCATTTGGCTAAATGTTTGGGAAATACACTGCATTGGTAGTAGGAGCCCAGGGTGTCTTCCAGGAAAAACATAAATCTACAAAAATTATACCAAAGACTTTTTCTTCTGTGATGACTACACTGCCTTGAAAATAGTCACAGCATATGTTTACAGCTTGCCTATATTGTATCTCAAAATTAGTGACAAACACATTTGAAGTATGAAACCTATATTTTCTAGTTTGAAATACTGGATTTGGCCATATATGACTTCATTCTTATTGCACGTATGCTGGGACATGGACATTTTGCTTGTGCAGAGTCCAGCTAGTAATAATAATGTTACTTTATATAATTTTCATTTGAAAAAATTACTTATGCATGTTCAGTCAAGCAGACAGCTTTAGTACCTAAGGAGCTAGTAGACTCTGGTTATTTATTTCTTAAATAATTCTTTCAGTACAGGGTGAATAATGAGATATCCTAAAAGTTTTCAGTTATCATCAATTTGCTTAAAATATACTTTTAACAATTTTGAAGTATTTTATGTGCTCAATTTAATTTTCATAATTAGTCTTCAGAAAGCAAATCTACATAAATGTCTGAGCTATTGACATAAAATGTA
This sequence comes from Cnemophilus loriae, assembly GCA_013397755.1. Classification (NCBI taxonomy): domain Eukaryota; kingdom Metazoa; phylum Chordata; class Aves; order Passeriformes; family Corvidae; genus Cnemophilus; species Cnemophilus loriae. Next base: position 424,368 of record VZTF01008247.1, read on the forward strand.
ATACACTGGCACTTATATTAGAACCTGGGTTTCAATTTCATTTGATCCTACCAGCCAAAGCAGTCAGTTACTATTCACAATTAACTGCATGCTCAGAATGTAAACTAGAAAGTGCATAGATACAATTTTCCAGTTATGTAAAGGATAAATGGACTGAAATCTTTTTTAAGGAAACCACTGTAAGTAAAAGCAAAGAAGAAAAAGGTCAATTTTCTTTTATTTAAATAATTTGCTATTTGGTGTTATCTGATACTGTGAAAAATCTGATTTTGTCCCTCACATATGCAGAAAATACTGTCAATGAGACACTATGCAATATCTGCAGGAAGAATAGGGACAAAATGTAATTACGGTTGTTCTGTAGCTTCCTTAGTCTTTTTTTGGTAACTCCGGGGTTAAAATTTTCTACAGTTAAAATGGAAAATGGTTTTAGTTTCAGGGTAAGGTGCCTTATCAGATTAAATGTGAGTTAAAATAACTTCATCATACTGACCACTGTAATTTTAGTACCTATAGATCTCATCAACTACACAAGAATAAACACAGTTAATTCATGCAAGTTTATGTGTCACTATGCATATGATGACCACCATACTTCTTGACCTGAATAGATTAACTTGTTACTCCTGGTCTGCACCAAGTACCTATGTGCTTGCTTTCTCCTTCTGATGGAGGGGGTTTATATACATACTGTAGCATGGGTTGTAATATGCTTGCATGATAAAAAAAAAAAAAGAAAAGAAAAATAAATTTTTGTTCTAATAAAAACAATATTGTATTGTTTTAGATGGACATCCAAACACATTTTTATTTTTTGCAATGGTTCTGACATTTTTTTCTTTTTCAAGGGCCCTTTGACAAAGAGGGTGATTAGTTCCCAGGGCTCTTTCTGTCTTTGGTGAAATAGTTTCTAAATTGTGGATAATAGCAAACATCTGCAGAGCTCTATTTGTAGAGCCAACAGGATGCAAGTAGATTGTGGGGTGCTAATGTAATAGCTGTGATAAAAAACAGACACTGTGTTAAAGAAAACCAACCTCTTGAGCTGGTAACTATTATGATTTTCTGTATTATATCTCTGTATACTTTCCACTTGAGAAGGGTTGTCCTCTTTTAAAAGAGAGTCATTGCATTATGTTATGCAGAGCTTAAACCATGGCTCAGCCATCTTACCTGCAGGACATCTTTCCCTGGTTGCAGACGGGTTGGAGAACGTGCTGCCAGGGCATCCAGTGACAGCCCAAGCCTCTGAGACTGTGAAACACCAAGGGAGAGACCCTCAGGCCACTGTGAGGGCTGGTGGCCCCGGGGGGCTGGCAGGGCAGGGGGAGCTCCCTGTGGGGATCTGTTAGGGCAGGGCATGTCAGCCAACGCCTGTCCCACTGCCTCAGCACTGGGCACCTCCTTGGACCCATGGGTGGGCTGAGCAGGGCTGTGAGAGGTGGAGAGCAGCCCTGCTGCAGCAAGTGGGATTGTTCTGTGTGGATAGAAGGATACAGCAGAACCCACAGAGATCATTCTCTGTATTTGAAACATCCAAGCAAACATAACAGTACCATGGATTTTCTGTCACTAAACATCCAGTGCTGCACTGTGACGGCCTTTGCTCTGTCCGTCCTAGCTTTGTCATCTTCCTTTGTCCTGAGGTTGGAGGCTTAGGATTAGGGTTTATGTTTTCTCATGGTTCAAAAAGTAGGATTTCTTTTTCTTTAATGTAATCTGAAGGTATTAACACATTATCTATCCCTTTTGGGGTTTGAGACACAATTAAAAATGCAAAAATTCAGCATTTTTCTAGACAAGAGTTTCAACAACAAGCTAGAGAGATTTTTAGGTTTCCAACCTCATATAGTTGACAAAAAAACAATTACAGAAGAATTTTCTAAATGCTGTCTCAAACTACCAATATTTCAAAAGTAACATACTCATCAGAAAAACACCTGCACAAGGTACAGAATTAGATAGACCATAGACATGAATAAAATATTACTGTTTTGCATAACTGGTAGTGCACAAAAGCGACACACAGCTGGACACCAGGCTGAGGCCCCTAAGGAAAGCTTTCTCAGCCTATTTTTTTACAGCCTGTGTAGAAAACAGCCCTGTTGCCAGATGTTTTGTTGAGGTTAGATCTGTGATATCCTTTCTGGAATAATGGCCAGCATCTTTGTAACGAACAGCATAGCTTATGCCTTAGCTTTCCAGCCTCCCACTGATTTTCACAGAACTCTATGTCCTCCTTCCAGGCTTTGAAGCTGCAAAAGAAAGTAATGTTTTGTTGGCTGGTGAACCAGTCTGTCAACATCTTGGGACTGTAAATTACAGCATGCTTTCTATGGTTTGCTTGGATTGGCAGAAACTAGTTGTACACATGTCGGCATCTTGTGATTATTAGCAGCATCAGAAACTGGAAGAGCTAACATAATATGGGAGTAAATGAGATAGCTGGTAAAAATATTTTTGAGGGTTGCTGTTATCCTGTTCTGATTCTTCTGTTGATGTGAGAAATTATTCTGCTTTTATTGACCTGAAAACATTATGTTCTGGCAAGGAATCATACAGTCTTGATTGAATTTCTAGAATAAAAAGACCCTCCCAGCATTTTTACTTACAGTCTTTGAAATTTATTTGCTTGTTTTGGCACTGTTTTTCTACTATATCTGAGATTTGGGGTTCTGCACATTTTTTAAAGATTCTAATCTGATAGCGTCTAGTAGTCTGAATTCCATATCATCTGTCATTTACTTCCTGTGTGACATAGATTATATGAATTTACTTCATCTGCAAAAGGCATAGAAAATATTATTATCATAAGGTTGTTATGGGATCTAATATTTATAAAGGGTGCTGCTCTAAACCCTTCCACTGAAACATCTCATGAGAGAAAATTTATGCTGTTCAGAACATTAGCTCTGAAGGATATGAACATATAAACCAAACATCTCATTAAAAATTGCACTATGAGAAGATTTACATTGGCTTTAAGTAAATCAGTATTACATATCTATTATAGATCTATAGATACTCCATGCATTAGATCAATATCAATATGAAAAACAGTACTGAGGAGCCTAAGTCTTACATAGTGAAAAGGGAATGTGGAAAAAGTTGACACGTTATATGAAAAAATGATTTTTGTAATTTCTGTTATTCTTTTATCCCTTTATATTCTCTTATTACTTTTTCCCTGATACCATTGTTTATAAAGCACAGTTTAACTTCTATATCTTTTTTGTATTTGTAATAACATCTGTCTTTATAAGTATAGTTTTATCATGAAACCTCATAATACGAAATGGATGAATTTGAAATATTCATGAACATCAGGGAAAATGTGAGAGGTGGGTGCCCCACGTAAAATCTGGAGTAGGATTTAAAGGACAGACTTAAATAACCTGCTATGCCAGATACTTTCCTTGTGAGAAGTCACAGTCACTGTGTTTTATGGTCTTAGTTTCAAGAAAGGGAAACAGTGTGCTAACATTAATTTGCAAGAATTTAGATACTCTGAGAATCTTATGTTTCCATCTACCTGGTGGAGTTTCTTAACAGGATTTCATCAAAATGGTGTGAATCACTTCATGCTGATTTAGATGTACTTTTATTAGCTGCTTCCATGGAGAACATAGGTGCCTGTAACTGAAAATTAGTTTCTGTGTGGATTCTTCCATAGTGTTGTTAGGTGGCTATTGAGAAATTCAGTGTTCTATGGATAGTATGCCTTAATCTTCTCTATTTTAATGGAACACCCACGCCAAATCCAAATAGATAGAAATGTGTTTCAGCAAAATGTTTTTTCACTGAGAATGCATGTCAGCAACAAAACTGTTGATGCAAAAGTTTTGTCTTCAATTAATGTAATGGGTGCAGAAAAAAGGGGGCTTAAATTCGAAAAATTGTATTATCTTGAATATTAATAAAATATCTTTATTTTTTCAGTCACCAACTTAGAGTTTTGAGATGGCTACATAAGGACATTGAGTGCTTTCATTTTATCCTTTCTAAATTTCTGCTCTGTATTTTTACATTTGATTGTTAGAAATCTCCAGATAATAATTGCTTTTTAGTTTAATTTCTCATAGGACAGGAAAAAAATTTTTGCTAACTGTACCATAGCCCCAGCATCCTTTCTTAGATACCATAAAACCCTCTTTCATCACTTCAGTTGGGCAGCTTTCACCATGAGACTCTAGCAAGATACAGCTGAGGGGTATCAAGGGGTTTTTTTGGTGGAGAATACATGTGACAGTAGGCCAGAAGTAGTAAGCTCCTAGGTTAGGTGTTTTCAACCCCTTTTCAAACAGTTGAGTCCTCTTGGACAAGACAAGCTGTTTTTTGGGGAAGGGCCAGGCTTCTCCAAATGGGCTGACCTGCACTGCTGCTGCTTCTGTTGCTGCTGCTGGGTTATTGTCTTCCAGTTTCCTGGAGCTGGCAGGAGGAGAAGGTCTTACCATTTTATTCAGTACTTTTGAGACCTGGAGATGTTAGCTGTCGCCGCTCCAACAGTTGCACTTCCATCTGTTTTTACTTTCCATATCTTGCTTATTTTAGCTCTCCTGCTTTCTCACACCTCAACAAGAATTTTCTCAGTGAACCAGAGCCAAGGTCAGGCAGAAGGGCTGTACAAACCAGGGACAGCTGAACCCTGCAGCAGTCACATAGCTACTAATGAGAAAAGTTTCTGTGAGAAGACTACTGGTATAAAAGCCAAGAAGGCAGTGAAACAAAAAATCAAAGTCAGAGAGGGGTAAAAAAAGGGCAAAAGAACACAGTATAAACTTTTAAGACACTGGATTCATCATATGAGTATAATCTATTCAAAGTCTAGCTTGGAATTTCATGTCCCTGAATGCAGGTATGAAGTCATGACCAAGTACCAAGGTAATGAAAGGTAACTGTCAAAGGTAACAAAGACCAAGAATATATTTTTAAATTCCTGCATGCAAGTAAGTTGATTTCTGTAATACAGTTTTGGTTTATATTCATTTGATTTAAAATATCCAATATTGACTGAATTGGAAAAAAATACAATATTGTCCCAGTCTCATGGCAGGTTCAGGCTGGGTGTAATTCTGCAAACAATTTTGTTCATCTTCACACTTCAATGTCTGCTCACAGTGTTCGTTTCTGGAAATTAACTAGGCAAGATTTCTGGGTTATTCATTATATTATATTTGATTTTTAAGCTTATTTTGACAGCACAAATGTTTTATATGATCATACAGTAATGGTGAGTTTGGATACCATAGTCTGACTCACAATGCATAAAGTACATTGTGATCCACAGAACAGAAAAACATTGCTACTAATTTTTAAATCTGGTAAACATAATTATAGATAAATAATTTATCAAGTTACTTATCAAAATTTCCTTGGTGTCCTCCATTTTAAAAATGGTTATTCTTAAGCCCAAGTGCCTGTACCATTGTCTCAACTTCACTAGTCAACTCCAATCAGGACTCTCTTAACTAAACCATAAAAATTGTTGATATAACTGATATAGGAGCTGATTTAATCTTTTCCCATGCAGGGGCCACATAGAATCAATTTGAAACACAATTGTTTCCAACTACGTGGAAATATCTGTGAACAGCCCTCCCAGAATGTAGCCATATAATTGAGCAACAAATATCTGAAAATGCCAATATGTTCAAGCCCAGCCTTCAAAAGGTGACAGAACAGATGTTTTTCACATGGCTAGAAATGATAGCACATGTCCCGATTTCTCCCAGGATATTTTTTCTGCTGAGTCAGTTTTATTGAGAAATAAAAAATTTTCCATATACAACATTTTCTCTTTGTATTTTGCCATGGTGACAAAAGCCACCATTTTAGTATAACTATAGCCAAGATTTCTTTGTCAGAATCCGAAACTGTAGTTTCATACCTTATTGGATTTATAAAAAATTATGTCAGCAGCACAATTATTGTTCCAGAAGCAGATATTTCCTAGAGAATGTTTGGTCACATCAGAACAAACAAATAAAGATAAATAGATAGGAAAATATTTTAAATATTCAATAAACAACAATATAAATACAAAATTATTCTCAAAAATTCTAGTTGCTTCCATAACTCAATGCAGTTCAGTTTTACAAGCTTGCAAATTATTATCATAGTATATACAGAAGATTATATTGAAAAAATTACTGACTTGAGTTCAGCAAAATTTTAGATAGATAACATAAATACCTGTTAAACTGCTTTATTAGCTATGTCTATGAAAGTTCTCTGTTAGTTATATTTTAGAATATTAATATTATTAGCAGAAACTAATTTGAGCTAACTGTAGTTATGTGCTCACATAAAAAAAAAAAGACGTAACAGAATTGCTTTTAATTTTAGTTGTAGTCTACTTCAGGAAACATATACAGAAAGTCTAATTGTAATCTTATCCTGCTTGATATTAAGATAACCTATTCTCTTTCTTAGTTGTATTCTGTTGACTTTTATGAACCTCAATTTTGTTTGTAGCCAGATCTCAATTTGTTAGTATGGCAGCTGGCACACCATATGTATGTTGAGAGATTTATAAAATACATAAATGCGTAAATTTTGAGTAACAAATTATTTACACTGGTAGTTAATATTTTGTGATAGACATTTTTATATTGTTGGAAAAAAAATCTTTTTGGGCAAGCCTTTTGAAGATATGTTGCCCCTCCCAAAGATCTTGCTTCTCCCATGTATTTAGATGATAATGCATTTAACAAGGCTTTGATGAGCACTTGAACAGGGCATCTAATCAGAATATGCATTAAAAATGCAAAATTCTTCAGTGTCTTCAAGCATTAAAAATACTATACTTAGGTAAAGTAGGAATAAGCTACCATCACTTCTTTTCTAGTTGCAGTTGCTGGCGCTGGTTGACAGTAATTCCTTTGTAGCATAAAACATTAGCAGAATCATAATACTTTCTGCTTTTTAGCCTCAGTTAGGAGTTAAAATGTTTCTATGTATGTTCTTTCTGATTCAGTTTAATCTAGTCTTCCTCTGGCATAGAAAATACTTAATTTTAGTCAAACATAACTGATGAAATGTTACATGCTAGTAAACTACACTAGTACAAATTAACTGTGTGCTCAGCCCTTTATGAAAAAAGCATAGAATAGACTTAAGGAGAGGAAATTTTGTCATGTATCTCCTTGGTTTCATCTAAACATTGCACAAGTCAGAGAGAACAAAGGGGATGCATAAAGTGACTGGAAGAGGATTGGAAGGAAGTAATTTTCTATTCTTGTAGAGCAATCTAGAGCTCTAGTGCAAGGCACTCAAGCCAGGCGCCTTTGGCATTTTTACCCTGACAGAAAGAATCTTCAATTGGCTGTGTCCTCACAGCTGCCCAGAGAGACCCGCAGCAGGAAATGCAGTTAAAGCTAACACTAGTGCAGGTGTTCTCACTCAACATGACAATCAGACCTCCACAGCATTATAATCTGCTGAAAGCAGTTTTTCCAGTTTCTCTATCCTGCTTGCTAATTAAACCTGTATTTTCACATATTGCTCAGAATTTCAAGCTGTGGAAGATAATGAATAATATTTCAGATCAGATAAAATTAGGATTTATAAAGTTGGAAAAGGCTTCTAAGATCAAGTCCAACCGATAACCCGGCACCACTGTGTTCACCACTAAACCATATCCCCAGGTGCAACATAGAATGACAGAATATCCTGAGTTGGAAGGGACCCACAAGGATTATTGATACACTGACATATCCATTTGAAAGCATCTAAGGGTGGTGGTTGTACCACTTTCTTGGCAGCCTGTTCCAATGCTTGACACCCTTTCAGTGAAGAAATTTTTCTTAATACACAGTCTAAACCTCCCCTGGTGCAACTTGAGGTCATTTCCTCTCGTCCTGTCACTTGTTTACTGGGAGAAGCAACCAACTCCTACCTCCTTTAAGGCAGTTGTGGAGAGTGATAAGGTCTCTCCTGAGCCTCCTTTTCTCCGACAAACAACCTCAGCTCCCTCAGCTACACCTCACAGGACTTACTTACCCTTCACAAACTCCATTGCCCTTCCTTGTTTTAATTATATGTGATGTTGAAACTGGAAAAATCAATAACTAAAGACAATAATAATTAATAACAATTTAATTTAGATTTATAAAGCAGGATTCATTATTTATTAGCCAGATCTCAGTTTACATAAAGAACAGTTTAAAGCCAAAAGCATTTAGGGGGTTTTAAATAACCTGAGGTCACGCGTCTCCTCTTGGAATCTAGCACTTGCTAAGGCCAATAAGGAAGAAAAAAATTATGTCAAAGATGAGGTAATTTTGTTATTTCCTGAGTGCTTTCTTGACTACGAAAGCCCATTAGTTTCAGGTTTATGGATCTTTTTTAGTCATTTATGTTGTCTCTGCCTTATAGTCTTTTATATTTATACACACAACTTTCAGGAATGGTAATCAGCAGGTGGTAGGTTTCATCTCCTTTTTCAGTAAATATCACTTTGCTGTCTAATTTATATTTTCATATAAATTAAAATAATTTGTAGCAAGACTATAGCATTAATTTTAACAAAAATATTCCCACAGTCATATACATGAGTGTGGGGGTTTTTTCCTACAGTGAAGAGATAATTTTGTCTCAAAATACATAGCAGGACACTGCATTTAATTGTGAATAAAGACCAGGTCAAAACCATTTATAAGTTAAACTAACAAGTTTAACTTCTTCAGGCTGACCTCAGTGGTTCAAAACAGCCACAGATACAAAAAAATAAAAGTAAACATAGAAAATATGTGCATATGAAAAAAAAAAATGGAAAAAGAAGTGGTCTATCTTAAATTTGTTCTTTTAGTCGTGGAACTGTTAACAACTAGATCACTCACGTTCAGGGTTGCCAACAGATATACTTAGCCAAAGGCAAACTTTTACCACTTACATTCATCAGCAGTAATTCCTAATGCCAGATGAATAAAAGGAAATATTGACAAGTTTAACAGAAAGCATCATTGTTTTTTTTCTGAAGAAAAATGTTATTATATCCGGTGTTCTGAAAGCAGAATTATAACTGCTTTTCTAAACAACATATACATTAGACAAAATTATCACTTACTTGGAAAGTTTCTTGTTTCGCTTATTTGAAAAGTCAAAAGACAATTTCCATCTCACTTGGTCCTATCATTCCTTCACAATACTGTTTACGTTTCAATTTGTCTGCTTTAGCATAAAAAGATAAATAAGAGAAATTGTCACTAAATCTTTTCATTGTAGTAAGCTAAATTGTTACAATACAATAATATATCAAAATACCAGAAAAGTATAATGTTGGAGTTTTTTGGTTTAGAAACTGCTTATGTTTTCCTTTCTTACCACCTTTCTGTCTTTATTAGCTCTCTCGGAGGATGAGCAGAGAGAAGAAAGACAAACAATTGAGCGGGAAAGTGCCAAATAGATGCTGTATATTGAATATTTCTTAGTCTTCAGAGACATATCACAAGCGACCATTTTATACAGATCCTTTGATCTTTCTAGATAAAATCTCTAGATGTACAGATATGATTACAAATCTCCTTAAGCATTTCTGTAAGAGTTTTTGTAATTAAATTTAATTACTAACATTTTTCTTGACTATATCACCTGGAAAACTTCACCTATGACTTAAACTTCTGACACAAGACAAAGTGATACTTGGTTAAGCCAATCACTTACAATGAAGTTGGCCTTAGCCCAACTCTGACAGGTGAAAAGCTGGTCACCTGTTCAGGTATAAACAGGCCTTAGCTTTCAGCCTCTGTTTGCAGAAGAGTAGAACTCAAGGCACTAAGAGATTCACGGCTTATCACTGTGATAGGCTAATGATAGGCACCACCCATATATAAAACTAAATTTATCAGTAATCTAAGTATACTTGAGTTAGTATTATATTAGTTTATAGACAGTTTCTGTTTCTAAATTGATATCTAAATTGGCCTGCATATTTCTTCTCCTTGCAGATTCATATTTTTAAAGCATGTTTTTCATTAACAACAACAGTTTGATTATTAAAGTTATTATTAAAGCTGAGTTCTTATAGCTAAATTAAGAAGGGTAGAGAACAGAACTCGTTTTGTGTTAGGAAATTATGTCTCTCAAATCTAGGCAAGGAATGGAATGGAATGGAGGTTTAAATAAACAAGGACTGGAAAGGTCTCACCAAAGAACAATTTCTGACTGGATGCTTTCACTGTAAGACAAAACTGTTTTTCTTAGATTACATGTAAAAATGCTGATGTAAGGGTGAAAGGATCCTTATTTATAGATATTTTCATACATAAATGTGGTTGGTTTGCTTTAGTTTCCCCTCCTGCACACAAAATTTCCATATATTACTCCCATCTTCATTTAATTGTCTCAAATATTTGAGTGAGGGATTAAGTTACTAATATTTTATATTTTTTAAACGAACCTTGTAGCTGCTCACATTATCTGTCTGAATTGCATTACTGAATGAAGTTTCCACAGAATGGTTTTTATTCTGTGTCTCTTTTGCTCTGCCCTTTTCTTCTCATTCAAAAGAAATGCTAGCCATCAACTTAGGTCAAGTTAAACAGTACAGAATGTATTTCTTTGGCTTATCTATGACAGGATCTTGGATACTGAGAAAGTTCATCCTTTCATTTCTGCTGGGCATTCTTGTGCTTAAGTATGATGGAAAGTCACTAAGAATAGAAAGAAAGAATTAGATTAAGCAGAATACATTAGAGAGAGGATAATCTGAAGCAGTACAGAATTGTACTGAGCAGTTTCTGAAGTTGTTGAAAAATGTGAAGAAGTTAAACTTTAAAAGAAGGTATTAAGAGAGAGAGTAAATATTTTTTAATGTATAGACATCAACCTTAATATTTCTTTAGAAATGAAGATACTTAAGTCCCTGACAAAACCAGAGCACAGGTAATAAGCAGTGTCCTATTCCATTTCTGTAAAAAAGTTGTACAACAGCACAGCCAAAGCTTTAGTCACAATATGGAAAACAAAGTTTAAATTGGACTCAGGTTTCTCATTGATATGTTCCCATTGAACATAACAATTTAAAATAAAATTCAGTCAATTCAGTGGTAATCTTTCCTGTGAAATGGATATACTTTTCAGTATAACCCATAGCAGTCCCTTGCATATGTGTTAACTTTAGGGCTCTCAAGGGTATAGTTAGAATAGCTTCGTTTACCGAGGGGCTCCTCGTTACTGAGGGATTATGTGTAAGAGTTTTTTTAGAATAGATGTACTGCAAGAAGTGTGGGTTATCTTAGGGGCATGACATTTGTGACAGTCTTGACCCTCAAATGTGTCCTTTGTCTTCATGGGCCTTCCTCTGTTTAGACCACTGCTGACAGGTAAACATTGAAATGTTAGTAAGTGTGGCTGTGAGACTGTATGGAAAGAACCACAAAAAATTGTGCATTGTACTTTTAATAAGAGTGTACTTCTAATTATATTTTTTTAAAAAATTTGGGTCTTTAAATGAATGTCAGCTCTTTTTAACAACCTCTTCTAGTTCTTGCAGCCGGTTTGCGACATACGAGTACATCCACAAATACTGTTCCTACGGTGGTAACTGAAAGTGATTTGCACCACAACTTTAATTCAAGACATCTGCCTGACACTTTGCCCAGCCCAATGCTTTTTTTTTTTTTTTTTCCCCCTCCCCAATGCTCTTCAGTAATGCTGTTGGAAGTAGATGTGTATCTCTTTTTGGTACTCTCTTATGTTGTATATAATAGTCTTAGGTGATTAATAGTATTTGTTTCGAAGCTGTGACTAATTTTTCTTACAATAAAACGTAGGATAACAAAAAATAGAGTAAAAATTTGCAAGAAGAGATTCTTGCGAACCAAATCAGCCGAAATTACACAGATCCTATCCAAAACAAAAAAAACAGACACATACTTGACTTCCTACTTATAAATATGTTCTGGGTTCCTATTTCCATTTAATCCTGGGTAAGGACAACTGTCCTAATCAAGATAATCACAGGAGTGTAGAGAAGGATCGTAAATACTTTCTTGCTTTTAATGGCCTCTTTAACTGCTGTTAACCTATAAGTAGTACTAAGACACTAATTTTCAACATCTATATGCTGCTGATGTTCATCTTCATTTTGGACTACAGGAAAAAATCAGGAACACATCTTTCTTCGGATGTTATTTATAATCTGATGATTCAAAGACCTAATTATTACAGCTTCTTTTCTGAAATAGATACAGATGAAGTCCAGATATTTAAACTTAAATAAGAACAGTCTTTTTATTAATAACATGGGAGCATCCATCTTGTCAATTTTTTTCCCTTAAAGTGCTGAAGATACAAAATGTTTCTGTTATTGAGAATGGCAGCCTTAAAGACAGAGATAGCATTTCATGTAAAAATGAGTAAATCACTACTTTTTAACTCAGTAACTGTTTTTAGAGTGATTAAGGTTTTTGTGGCAGTCACTGTTGCTGTTTGAATATTGAGTACCAGCAGTAATGCTATCCTAGTAAAAGAAATAACTACTTTTCGATCAGAAAGGAAAATTATGAATGTTCATTTACTGTGAAAAATTGCAATTTTTTTTTTTTTCAGAATGGGATAGGAAGTGTTTGTAGTACTAATTTAGACATCTTTCCTGCTTTAGGTACGATCAGATGACACACTAGTTACATCACGCTGCTGTTACAATCACTTCTGTAGAGCAGGGGTATTCTTGTGGAAGACACTGTTATTCTTAGGATATAGGAGAGGGGGGAAAGAAAAGGTTGTTTCTAATGCTGTACTTATTGATATTACTCACATTCCAAGAATACAAGGTAGCATCTCATCCTGAAGCCTTCCCAATGTGATGCTGGAAGATACATATGCTTCTTGTACACCTCATTGCGGTATTTGTCAACTTTTTCTGGAAAAAAAAAAAATCTATTTTATGACTGATATCTGAGGAGGAAAAATTGCAAAACCTAAGTATATGAAAGACTCATCAAGAAGTATATTTTCCTTAAAACTATGAGGTTTCAAAATTTTTATTTTAGTGTGGGACCTTTTGCATTTTTCATCAGAAATATATGTAGAAATTACTTGATTTCTTTTATAGGAACGTGTTGATTAGTATGATTTATTCAAAGTAATATTTTTGGGTTTGAAGGTGATGAAATGAAAAATCGTGCTGTGCAAGTTGCTGTCAATCGTCTGTGCCTTCTTTGCACCCACCTATGCAAGTCTTTATAATCAGCGCATTTGTGGACAAACCTAGACACCACAGCAGCATCACACCTGTGTGCAGTTAATAAAACATTTGGCAGGGTGACCTCTCTTTACACTCAGGTTACACTGAAGTGCAAGAACAACCATATCTTTTTGATTTAATTCCTTTCAGTTTTTCGTATTGAAATATCAGACTAAAAGCAATTTTTTTCTTTCATTAAAAAAAAGGAAAAGTCTTAATTTATTCTTAATTTATTTTCTTTTTATTTTCTTTCTTTTCTAAATTCTTCTAGATTATGTTACTGCTATTTCAACGTTACATTACTTCAATGTTAAACTGTAGCCATAAATATAAATTATTAACTTTTTCCACCAGATGTACCAGAAATTTGTAATGGTAGTTTCCAAGTAGTCTCAATAAAAATATCTTGCTGAGTTATTTATTTATAAAGTATGGAAAGGGTAAACATTTAAGTAGGCATTCAGTAGAAAATAATATGTATCTCACAAAAGGACATCAATTGTTCTTGCCTTTTTGCTTCCATTTCTCATCTTGAAGCTGCTGGAGTGTCATCCCCTTGCAAGTTCCATAACTTCTTTTAAAAGTCTTAGAATAGTTTGAATTGGAAGGGACATTTAAAGGCCATCTAGTCTAACCTCCCTCTCACAGTGAGCAGGGACATCTTCAACTAGATCAGCTGACTCAGAGCCCACCCCAAGCTGACCTTGAATGTTTCCAATGGGAAGGCATCCACTGCCCCTCCAGGCACCCTGTTCCAGTGTTTCATCACCCTCAATATAAAACAAAAAATTAAAAACCCTCTTTCTTATATCTAATCTAAATTGACCCACTTTCAGTTTCAAACCATTGCCCCTTGCCCTATCACTACACACCCTTGTAAAAATATCCATCAGTTGGTCAGGAGACACCTGGAATAAAATCAGGAACAGACAAAATAACTGAAGTAGCTAGTCTTGATTTTATTTTTTTTCTTAACCAGAAAACACTGAAATTCTGGTATCACGTGGAAATAACTTCCAGTGAAGAGGAATCTTCAAATTTAGAGCCTATTTTTATAACCTGCTCTACTAATATTTCTTGTTGAGAATAAGTAGTAATTCTGCCAAGCTGAGGCTTTTTGAAGTATACTTTTCTATAATAAGCAATCCATTTTCAGGTGTTATGTGTTAATTTTCACTAAAGAGTGTAAGGAAAAACAGACGGTGAAGCTTATATTTACAGAGAATCTTTAAGCACGTAAGTAATTTTACCACAGCTTTGCTTACCACATTATTTGCCACCACAAAATGTGCTGAAAAGTATTAATAGCCCAACACATCAAATGTAATACATAGTTATTTCCTGTTTCACTTCTAATAAGCAAAGTTCAATCAGCAGCATAGATCTGTACAAGATGAATCGTCTACATTTATCTCCTATCATTGTTTGCACTTGTGAATCAAATTAACTTGCACAGGCGAAGTCGGAACTGAAAACTAACAAGCCGAGTAAAGTATTAGCCCTAGATAAACTTCTTCCTGTTATGCTTTATCACTACTCTAGATTAAAACTAAGACTTATTTTTTTTTAAGTCATTGCTGTTTAATGTTGCTTTTAAGTTTTATGATTTGTTTTAAAGTTACTTAGCTAAGAGTGAGGTGTTACGTACATAAATAGTTTTATTCGTGAACTGCTGCCTGCATGTAGCCTATTCAGGTGGATTGACCCTGGCAGGACACTAGGTGCCAACCAAAACCAATGTATCACTTGTCTTTTCAGCTGGACAGGGAACAGAAGGTACAGTGAAAGGCTCATGAGTTAAGGACAGGGAGAGATCACTCAGCAATTGCCATCAGGGTAAAAGAGTCTCAGGGAAATTATTTTAATTTCTTACCAACCGAATAAGAATAGGGTAATACGAAGTGAAACTAAATTTTAAAAACCCCTTCCCCCGACCCCTCCCTTCTTCTCAGGATTAACATTATTCTTGAATTCTTCCCTCAAGCGGCACAGGGGGCTGTGGTGAATTCGTCATGTGTTATCTCTGCCGCTCCTTCCTTCTCAGGAGGAGGACTCCGCACACTCTTCTCCAGCTCCAGTATGGGGTCCCTCCCATGGGAGACTGACCGCCATAAAGTTCTCCAAGATGAGTTCTTCCCATGGGCTGCAATTCTTGACAAATTGCTCCAGTGTCAGTCCTTTCTACAGGATGCAGTCCTTCAGGAACTGTCTGCTCCAGAGTGGTTCCCCTGTGGGGTCACAAGTCCTGCCAGCAAACCTGCTCCAGCACGGGCTCCTTTCTCCACAGGGCCACAGGTCCTACCAGAAGCCTGCACCAGTCCAGGCTTTCCACAGTGTCACAGCCTCCCTTGCAGATCCACCTACTTCAGCACTGGGTCCTCCACAGTCTAGAGGTGGATCTGTGATCCACCATGGATGTTGGTGAGCTGCTGGGGCACAGTTTGCTCACCATGGTCTGCACCACAGGCTGTAGGGGAGGCTCTGATTTAGTGACTGGAGCACCTCCTATCCCTCCTTCTACTGACCTTGGTGTCTGCAGGGCTGTTTATCTCACATGTTCTCACTCCTCTCTTCCGGTGCAATTGCTATTGTGCAGGGTGGGGTTTTTTTCCCCCTTAGCCACATTATCCCAGAAGTGCTACCACCGTTACAGATGGGCTCAGCCTTAGCCAGCATTGGGTCCGTCTTGGCTCTGGGTGAAGTTTCTGGCAGCTTCTAACAGAAGCCATCCCTGTAGCCATCCCCTCCATACACACAATATTTAAACCTTGTGAAAGCAAAGCTTTGCTACTATCACTTGTTTAGTATGCGCTAGAACTTAGAAGAAAATGGGAGGAGAATGTTATCCCTTTCTTGCATTTCTAATTTTAGAGAGCTATCCTTGGAAATAATTACCCTGTGCCTTTTTCCTAGATTGTCTATCAAATGGAACTGCACTATGTTTTCCCACACTGAATAGTCTGTCGTGAGGTTCAGTGGAGTCTCAGTTTTGGTCATTTTGTTTGATTGATTTATCTCTTCTGTAACTATTTATATCTTCACAGGTTTGCTTTTTTTTTTTGTTATATAGGTTTGGGCTTCGCTAATGCTGCTGTAGAGATGGGATTCAAAATTATATGATTATTTTGTCTCTATTTTCTCCTTCTTCATGCCTTGAAGGTACCTTCTACATCAAATTCTCTTTTATGTGTCTTTATCACCTAAGGAAGCATGTCTGGGTTGAGGTGCAGTAAATAATGACCTCCTATTCTTATATATTTAGATGAAATGTGATGTTTATTGTTTCACTTGTATGAAATTGTGTGGAATAGTATGAAATAATAAAATTAAAAATTACTTCCATCAACCAAAAAGAACTGGCATATGTATGTGTTTTTTAGAATACTTTAGGAAACCCAGTTTCAAAAGGTTACAATTTTACTGCTTCGTACCCCTCTCTATTTTCCAATTTCAATAGCAGGAATGTTCTGTTTTATTGCCATTTGTATTTGAAGTGCTTTATTGTTTTTGGCTTGAATAATAATTTCTTATATCTGCTAAGGAAATTGCATCAATACAATAAATATTGTAAACTTCCATGTTTTGAGAAAGACTTGCTCTAACTTTCCTCTGAGACAAATTATTTAATCTTCTTCATTGGCTCAGTAATCCAGAAAAGGATCGGGTCTCTTCCTTTGTGACCACAAAGGGATGAGCCTTGACATTTAAAAATTCAAAATTTGGCTTTCATGTTCTCTTAATGTTTCTCTATGGATCTTGGGAAAAGCAGGTCAGGAATGTTGCCAAAGTTCAAATGTACTCAAAGTGACGGGAGTCTATCCCACCCTAATCAAGAGTGCAACAGCACAATTGACAACTGAGGCCATACATGAAAACATATGTTCTGGATTATTGGTACTGTCTCTAGTCTTTAACATATTTTCTCAGCACAACTTTCTTACAAAAATAATGACCAGAGTTGCTCATCATTCTCTTGATGAGCATATATGAATGTTCTTAGTATGAACTAAGAATTGTTTACATACATGGAGACTTCTAGGAAGACAGTTCAACTCCATATGTGAAAGTCATGTGTTAGCAAACTTGCAGGTTGGCAACATCTGTTCTGCAGTTATTGCCGTGACACAACATCAAGGTATTTGCTCTAAATGAGCTCTAAATAGTCCCTAAATGAGACTAAAAATGAAGAATATATTTGCAAGAAAAGATAAAAAATAGGATGGTAATTTCCCAAATTTACAGTAATTTTTTTAGTTAAATTTGGATGCATTTTTAACAATGGTATAAAATCCAGATTCCTCCAAGAATTGCTGATAACAACAGAATGCAACAGAATAGAAGCTGAATTTTGTTTATAGCTTTACTATTTACTATTGGTCTATTATACATAATTCTTTTTTGTGCCCTTTTTCTTGGAGAGTGCAGTATTCCTTCCCAAAAGGTACTTAAATGGCTCTTCCAGGAGTACTAGTTCCTTTGCATGCTGTACTGACACTTTTTTCTTTGTGTTTGTTTATTTTTGAATGATAAATTCTCTGTTACAGATCTTCACTTGGAAAGACATTTTCAATTGTGATCAAAGTTACTTCCCTTCCTTTCAGACAAAATAAATGTGCATCAATTTCTTTAGAAACCGTGAGTTTGTTTGAATATAGGCAATGGAACAGACTTCTTGGATGTGCTCAGGGATTGCAACAAGTGAAGAATGGTGGAAAATGAATGGGAAATCTCATTAATGGGTTGAAATGTGAGTAGTTAGAAGCTGAAGTTATGATGTTTATGTAATTCGATTTTTGAAAATGTGAAGTGATTTCCTTCAGTAAGGGTAATAGAATGTAGCAAGAGAGTATTTTAGTGGGAGATGGGATCTATTTAGTTGCTACAGAAGCCATGCAAGATGCATAAAGTAGCTGTTGCCTTATTTTATTGTTTGGATTTAGGTTTTGTTGGGCTGGGGTTTTTTTGTGTGTATGTGGTTTTTTTTAATTTGATGCAGACTTCTGGTTTTGTTTTGTTGTGGTGTTAGGTTTGGTTTGGGTTTCTTTGCTTCAGTTTGGGGTTGTTTTGTGTAGAGTAATTTTTTTTTGCTTTGAGTTTTGGGGTTTTTTTGCTTTGGTTTGCAGCTTTTGTTTGTTTGGTTTGGTTTGATTTTTTAACAGAAATATATAGCAAGATTTTTTTCACCTATTTTACTTTTGTCTTTTGGAAGATGATGTCTTTTGTTTCCCGGCAGTGGAATAGATTTTGTGAGTCACGGAAGAGTGGGAGGATTTGCTAGTTCATTTCCCTAAAATAAATATAAGAAAAAAAAATGTAAAAGTCCTAGTGTCAGACAAGAGAAGAGTCATGCAGCTATAGCTACTCTTCATGATGAAAAGACTATCTGCTATAGTGCTGCTAAAAGTGTTGGGATATTAGTAGGGAAGTAGAGATATGTCCCTTAAAGCTAAAGGAAATCTGGCTTCTCAGTTTGAGATTGTGACACAGGAGTTGTCAGTATTCTGTACATTATGAGGGATTTTTTTTAATGAGAAATATTTGGCTTTTCACAGCTATGGCAAACCATTCCAGCTGTGTCTAACTGTATCAGTTCTATGTCTTGAGGACCTGCCAGTTAGGTAGCCTGTGATATCAGGCTTGGGACAGTGGTGTCACACTTTGTCATGTTGTTTACAAAAGTGTTGGAGTTTGTATTCTGGAAAGAAATATTTCTTGCCTTATATTTTAATATGTAACTGTAAATTTTAATGCAAAAAGAGCTTTTCAAAGTTTTGGGGGTTTTTTTCTAACTTTCCTTGCCTTGGTCTTTTCACCTCTCTGATAAGCTAGAATACTACAGTTTTTCGTAATAATTTTCAAGAGCACCTGGCTAATTGCTGAGCTAATTATGAAAATGCATGTATTTTCAGGGTTGTATCATGCAGCTGAGTGAAAAACTAGTCTTATTATAGGCTATTTAAAACTCAAGAGGGATAGCAGGAGCAAGTAGTGGCATAAGAGTCCAGCCAATTTGGTTGAGTACTAGGACCTGGACTTAGGTACTGTGATTCAAATAACTAATTTCATCTTATACATGATATTTGGATGACTGTGGTCACGGTCTTCAGTTTAGAAAGGGAGGGAGAAATAAAAATTGCAAAAATAATGCTTAGTGAATAACAGCATGACAAAAAGTTTTATTTTGTATAAATGACTTGTACTTAAAAGAAAAATGTGGTTTTAGTTTTGATAATGCCTGACCAATGAGAATCCTTTTCAAGTTACTGTGGAGTGGCCTTAATGCTGTAAATAATCCAATTGGCCAAGTCCCAGT
Organism: Cnemophilus loriae; assembly: GCA_013397755.1. Taxonomy (NCBI): domain Eukaryota; kingdom Metazoa; phylum Chordata; class Aves; order Passeriformes; family Corvidae; genus Cnemophilus; species Cnemophilus loriae. The sequence continues at coordinate 443,870 of VZTF01008247.1, forward strand.
ACAGTGCAGATGAGAAAAGGATGCAGGAAATTCTGTTGTTTACACATGTCTTTTACACTGAGAAGCAAGAGGAGCCCAGCAAACTCAGAGGGTAAGGGGTCTTAAGCTTGTGGATTTAATGTTTAATTTCTATAAATCTCTTCAGGGACAAAGTATGAGTTACTCTCATGCTGATGATAAGGAGGAAAACAGTCTGCAATGCCCAGCAAAAGTACTGAAGATCATAAAACAGTATTTGAAGTATGTGGCTAAGCTATATCTAGCTAGATTTTTCTCATCTATGTTTTTTGCTACTATTGTGTAAGATTAGTTATAATATCCCATTAAACATAACTTGTTTTTCAAGTATAGTAGAATCCTTACTTACCATAACCAGGTAAGTTTTTAACATTTGCTGAGTGACAGTTTGTTAAAAAGTTATTTCTTAGTTTTGATTTGAAATTAGTATAAATGCAGAAATTTCACAGATTACACTGTTTTACTACTACTTTGTGAAATGCATATGTAATGGTATAAACTGGCAAAGCTTTGGTACATTTTAATGGCTGTGGTATTATGGACATAATAAGTGTCATGAAAATATTGTTATGAGTTTGCAGAAATTCATACTGCATTTTTTTGTTGGAAAGCAGTGTTTTCACAGTGTTTCTATTTTCATAAGTTATGCAACTCAATAATGAGTTGTATAATCCTAACTTCCTTCAGAAAATATCTGAAGATGGAATAAGAAAAATGTGTTCTTAGCAGTCTGGTATGATTCTAATGCAATGAAATATATTTTTTTGATACTATGATTTGTTGATGCTGAACAAAGATATTCAGTCTGTCATTATTTTAAAGGCAAGTATCAGAGATGGTGTGAGACACTGGGGATGATCCTTCAGCAATGAGAACCAAGGGTCAAATTTCAAAAGCAATATTCATGAGTTTAATTAGCATATATGGCAAATAGTAGTGATGGACTTCCTACTGGCTATCCAGATAGTTGCATTTTGTTTGTATTAGTTCTCATTGATTCTTACAAACATTTTACGAAGCAGACTCTGCTGTAAATAATCACATAGCTAGACACCTAGTTTTTGGTTTATTTTTCCTGTGTTAGAAAAATTACCTTTATGTTTCTGAATGCAGTTCTTTGTCTATTAAATGAAGATAAATGGATTTCCAAAATATATTAGGTATCATTAATAGAACTAGTCATATCACTTCCAGATATATCTACAAAAAATTAGTGAAAAAGGTGAAATTAGATGTCTGGGGGTGTTTTTTTGTGTATTTGCATGTAGCCAGCTTTGAACTGAGGCCACTCTTTCACCTTAAATATAAAATACTAATGTTAACCTCAGGTGAATCTGAAAAATAGATCACTTGAAAACGAATACGCTGAAGGAGCTGGTAATGAACAGACTTAAAACACTGTCATTTACTTTGTCACCAAGAGGGGTAGATATTGGAACCATTTGAAGTGCACAAATTTGATATTCATGGAATCATAGATTCATAGAAAGGTTTGGGTTGGAAGGGACCTTAAAGATCATCTACTCCTAATCCCACCACCACGGACAGGAAAGTCCCCCAGTACAGCAGGTTGCTTAAGGCCACATTCAACCTGGCCTTGAACACTTCTGGGGATGGGACATCCGCAGCTTCTTGGAGAAGCCTGTTCCAATGTCTCACCTAATCTGTTCTCTCTTATTCTCTTTTTAGTCCATACAATGGTCTTTAACTGACTGATTTATTACGAAAATGATCCTTCTTGAACAGCTTGATTCTGTGCTCATGCTGATTAAGTAATTTAGGTCTGAAATACACTGAGTTAAATAAGACTGGGTTTTTTACCAAGCCCATTCTTATTTAATGTCCATCACGTTACTGGAGGAATACCAGGGAGGAATTGTCATGCAAGCTCCTATTGTTTTGATTCTTTCTTTTTTAAATGTATTTTCAGTTGACTTGAATGTTTCTCCATAACTTTTGTAGGTATCCATTTTTGCAAAAGGATGCCAACTTCTCTTCTGCCACGCTGAGTAGTCACCACTTATTCAAATAACTTTTTCACTTTTAGTGGGACTACATATTGGCCTACAGTGAGTGGGCACTGAGAGAATAAATAGACCTGCTTCTCTATGCATTTAAGTGACATCTAGGATACAACAGATGGTACTTCATGATTTATTTTGTTTGACCCCTCTAGTAACTGTGGAATCCTGGTTAAAGTCACAATATGGATTATTCCTTGGTTCATTTCCCTCAAGGATGATTTAGTGGAGTTGGAGTCATCACAGGATAATATCTTACAGCATTAAATCACACAAAGCAGTCCTTGAGCTGTTGAAAGACGAGATGGTGTTAAAATACTAGACTGGTTAGGGAAAAATAATAATTATATATAAATGTCTAAGTAGCAATATTTTGTAAAGAACATTCTTAAAAGAATTACTTGTACAAGATACGGCTTCTAAAACTGTTCTGGTAAAACCAAAAACACCTCCACACAACAGAATTGTTAATTCTGATACAACTATATCAGAGTAGTTGAACAAGCTAAAGGGATATCCTCTGACCCAGAGAAAACAAAATATTCATGAGTGTTCTTACTTGTCTACTAATGTGGGTGGGAAAATCACTTGTTTCTCTACTCTGAGTAGGGTTTTGAAGAAAAATTGGTTGGTGTCCTAATAAACATTGGAATGTATTATATCTTGGTCTGAAATAAATCATCAGATATTTGTGATTAATTTTCCCTATTCCCAGTGTTATGAAATTTATTTTAAAAGTAGGTCATGTTTTGAACAGGAAAACATTGTAAATGATTTCAACTCTAACAAGACAATTCTTGATCTCTCATATCATAAAGCATATGGTTTTAAGATACTGTTATGGGTTTTAAAAACCTGAAGAATTTCTCGGAGTATAAGCAGGGATTAGAAACTTAAATTTTCTGGGGATGTGCCATTACATCTTCACACTTTATTGAAAATGAAATGAAATGAAATGAAATGAAATGAAATGAAATGAAATGAAATGAAATTAAAAACCCCCCACCCCCCACAGAAAAGCCAAAACCCCAAAAAAAACCCCAAAACAAAACACCACCACCACCCCCCCCAGCTCAGTGGGATTTTATTAATAAGAAAAAAAAGGCTGTAAATGAAAGTGAAGCTATCCAGTTCAAAGTCACTTTCCAAATGAGTAACACAGAAGAAGTTAGAAAGGAGGTACAAACTCTAGAAAATAAACTTGTGATGATTTTGTCTAAATAATGAAGCTTCTCTATACATTTAAGTGACCTCTACTGTTTGGATTAACGTTTTAGCACTGCGTCTGACCTAATTCTTGTTCAGTAAAGTGCTCTTCAGAATTGTTAGTCTGTCTTCAGTTTCCTTTTTTATAACTTCCTTTTGAGGCTAAAAGAAGCCCAGCTGACCTGACCTGTAGCCCAGTCTAAAAATGTGGTAAATATCCCACAGATCTATGAAGTCCCCAGTTGTGTTTGGGAGTAGTTGAGCCTCCTCGACTATATTCAATAAGAAGTTACAGTGGCTGTCACAAAGAGGTGAATTTGGCTTTCAAACGTAAGTAAATGAAATGTTAAATAGTAGAACACTAATAGTATCAATAGCTGGGAAAGCAATTTAACCCCTGGGAATTCGACAAAATACGATGGTCTTTAGTCTGAATAGTGTGCTATAAGCTTATTTATAGCTTACTTGCAAATATTTATGTTTTATATATCTTAAATTGTTTAACTAGTACTCTGGATGAAAATCACCAGCTGAATAAGATGTTTTCAGTTTTCTTGTCTTCTTTGACTTTTAACTTACAGCCGGCTTTAATGCTTGTGAATATTAAAGACTTCTAAGGATCAATTATGAATTGCATACTCAAAGGCAGATCTAACCTTGTGGATGATGTGTACCTTGGGTATTATTTCCCTACATTTCTATAGTCTTCACTCTTTCTGGAAAGTTCAGAGGGAATCTATGCAAGATACTCTTCTGTGTCATGTTAAAGGGCTGCCTGTCAGTATAAGCAAGACAGTGAATGCGTGCACTGGCTGAGCTCATATCCTATAATAACACACTCACAACTCAGATCAAGCTGAGTCTTTGGAGATTCTCTGTTGTGACTGACAATTAGTTCTCTTGTAACTGAGCTGAGTGGTGTGAGAAGCTATCTGCTTATCCTCCTTTTTCCCAGTAAAGGGGGTTATGACCCCGTTAACACTGCAGCTCATTTCAATGTTGGTTAAAAAATGTTTGTCACACTAAACACTCACTGAAACTAACTTACTCTGCTTTCTGTGGAAACAGGAGGAAGAATCATGCACTTGGTTATTCTGAGTCTTAGCTGTGGACTTCCTGAAAAACAAACCAAACAAAAAAAACAGATACCATTTTAATGTGATTAAGAGCAAATTTCATTGTGCCTGAAGTATAAGATGCCTGTAGGTGTTTCTGTAAATCACAGGAAGAGTTCGCTTGTATCTTTAGCCACAAGCATTAAAAAAAGATAGCGTTTCAGTATAATGGACTAGTATTAACTAATGTGAACCCTATTCTTCTGAAACAATTACCTGTTTCAAGTTTGAAAAACAGATTACTACTGCTCTAAAGAAATCTCTCTATGCTATTCAGAAGATATCTATTAGACCAGACATTTAACTGATATGAATTATTTTATATGAATTAACCATTGCCTTATTTTAAATATACTCTGGGTCTGTTCTCAGTTGAAGTTATTATGAATATTCTGATTCATAACCTGTTTTTCCTAATAATAATTTATACAATATATTCTATGGACCTTACCAATCTTCACATAGAATCAATGAGATTAGATTAGAATTTAGGAGAGTTGGCTACGTGTTTAACTCAGAAGTTTATAGTAGGTTTTGTAAGCCTGTTTGTGAGTCATTTACTCTGAAAGGATCTAAAACTTTGACAGTTCATACTTATCCTAACTACCTAGGAAGTTTATTTTGCCTCTTTTTTTCGTTGATCATATCCTAATAAAAAGTGGTAATCAAATCTCAAAGGAGAGCTAGCCAAGCAAACTATCTCAAAAGCCACAGCTACCAAATTTAGTTGGATTGTGCTTCATTTAGCTTCTTCTTAATACTTAGTTCTTTTCGAGACTGTCTGGGAAAGTTTTTGGTTTCACACTCCCTTGCCTCCCTGCATAATCTGATTATACAATATGTTTTTTCAAGTGTAGTGGCTAAGGAATGAGTATCAAAACTACAGACTTGAATGTATAAAAAATATGGGTGAAATATTATGAAAGTTTGTAATCAAATGAAACATTCTTGGGGAAATGAAGTTACTGTAAATTATATTTAAAGCAGTACTTCAGAGCTTCTTTTGGCCATATGGGTAGTAAATGACAACATCTCTATGTACAAATATTTATGTTACCCATATTTAACCCTAAGGATTTGAATACAACTTCAAAGATGTGAAGAAACATCAGCTTGTTGCGGTAAAAGGCTTTGAAAGATATTGCAGTGATATGTAAGCACTTGTATTAACCAGTAGACTTAAATCAAAATATATCATTCTGATTCTCATCTGAAGAAATAGTATCCAAACTGTTTAGAGTTTATTAAAATTGGCAGCCGAAAAAAAGAAAAAAAAGGGAAAGAAAGAGTAACATTTGTTTAGTCTTTACATTTATTGTAATCTGTGACTATCTTCCAAGTTGTCTTTTTTATGAATGCAAATGTTTATAGTATGTATATATAGTATGTACAGTATGTATATAGTCTGTATAATATTATAAAAATATATTATATGCATGTGTTTTAAAAACAATAGAAACACTGAAGAGGATTTTTCTTTAAAATGGATATTTAGACATGGAGAGAAAATGGTAAAAGGAAAAAAGGAAAAACAGTGCATAGAACCACAGTGAAGTGGACCACATCCTTTTTTTGGTGCATCCTTTTTTCAGAGAGAATTACAACATTTCATTTAGAGCAAGAAGCTTTAAGACCACCCCCGCCAACAATAATGTAAAGTATGCTGTGAAAGGATTCTTGTCCTAAATTACTGCTTTTAACTATTGACACATTTTGTCTTAGTGTAACTTAATAGAACAAATTCACTTTACCTAGGGGTGTTTTTATTCTGTGGAAAGAAATAATTACTCAATTCTTAAAAGCTTTGAGCCATGTCAACTTTGCCAGTCCTGTGGTCAAATTCTCTGATTGGCATGGAAAGTTTCACTAAATTTTACAGAAGCAATTCACACATTGTGAGAAATGTATAATACCTCATGGTTAGATGAATCATGGCATAGGTAATCATTTCAATAAAAGCATCAGTCCAAATATAAAATTTTGTGAAACTTCAGGAAAAAGTAAATGTTTCCTGCAAGACACTAATTGTTGCTGTTACCAGCATATTTTTTCTGGATTGTTTCCACCTGTGCTTAGAACTCACCTTCAGCCTGGAAAGAATCTGGGAATGCTTGATTATCTTGTTCACCCCTTTCCTTCTTACACAGTATTCTCATATTTGCAGTTTCTGTTGACAGAATAGATTTGGGGGATAAAGCCTTCTTTCTTCTTTTTCCGTGTTCCTTACAGCTGATTCTTGACAACAGAGCAGAATTGCTGCTTTTAAGGCAGTTTAGTGTTGTCACAAAATGGGTTTATTTCTTGTGGCTCTTCCCTACTTACATGGTGTTTTGTGACCCATTTGGCTAAAAGTTACATACTCTGAGGCTCACAATTTGTGATATTAATTTTGTCTCATTTCCTGGATGTCATGGCAACCTTGTTAAAACTGGGAGAAACAGGCTTGTAGAGCTGCTCAGAAATCACACTGCTCAGAGAATCACGTTAGGGGGGACCTGTGAGATCATCTATCCATTCCCGTTGCTCAGAGCATTGTATTTGACTTCTTTGACTTCTACATAGCATACCCTTGTTTCACAAGAATTTCTATCACACTAGAGATTTTATTTTCTCTAAAATGAGTGGGACAACTTACACCTGGAATTTTAAATCTTATTTCAAAGGATTGAAATAGGTTGTGAAAAAGGATATCAAATGAGGACAAACTGGCAACGTGACTGGCATGGCCAGCCTGAGGGCCACTTAGGGCTACTTCGTGTTTCTTTTTTGAAGATATAAATTATATATATTCAATTTTACCCTACATGCCTTCATGTGAATTATTAAAACCTTCAGGAGAAGCAAACTACTATTAATAATAGAAAGGATTCCTCCTCTGGAGTCAGAGAATATCAGTTATTACAATGAATACTGGAATATCAAGAAGCAGTATACTTAATCCTGTTGCATAGTGTAAAATGCTTATTTCAGCATTATGGAGATTGCTTTATTTTCCTGTGGTTTCTGGATAGTCTACTAAAATAGAAAAAAAGATTAAGCCATTTCTGAGCCCTCCTTTCACTTACTGCTTCCTCTGTAGTTTATTGTCTTTCAGTCACTGTCTTTACTGCTCATCCTTTGCCTCTTCTCCTGGGAATTTAGCTGTACATGGACAACTAATATAATAATGCAGTTTCTGGAGGTACTTCAGAAACCCCTTATCTGTCACGATGTTTTGTATCGTAGTAAAATGCAATTTGCCCTGCAGAGCTACCATTTTCCTGAAGTTACTTTCTAATTTTTAACTTTTTAGGCCTGATAGAGTAGCTGGCAAACTTTGTTTATGGATTTTTTAATAGAAGGCCAAGTTGAAACTTGGGTCTCTGCTTTTGCCTTCTTTCTCTGTCATATTATTCCATCTCATCATCTAGTATTGATCAACTCAGGACCTGGATCAGACTCCAGTTTTGCATAGATTTTACTATCAAGGCCTTACTTACATTCGGTCCTACACCTTTTCTTCCTCTGGAATTTTTTAGTGTCTCCTGAGATTAAATTTATTAATTTGTTTTCAAGGCAAAGGTGTTTATACCATAAAGAAATAATGAGGAAAATAGTGATATTCTGTGTTCCCAAGATTATAAATTTTTTCAGACCTATAAGAAATGTAGAACACTACTTAGCACTTCCGTCTTTCATTATTCCTCTCAAACTTCTCAAATATTTTGGGTTTATGTTCTTCAGTTCTTTCTTTCTTTTTTTTTGGTAGAGCATTTGAGTTTTCATCCTGTCCTTTAGGAACTTTGACAATTAAAGAACTTGGAAACTAAGCTTTAGGCCTGACATCGTCTCTTGCACTTAAAATATTCAGGCTGATGGTATGGTATAGAAGGAAGGTGAGATTGAATAATTTTAGTCTTATGTATCAGGACATTAACGAATTTCCACTGTGATTTCATTTTATCTCAAAGAGACACTAAACACATCATACTATCCAAATTGATGTGTTAAGAAGACCAGTTTTTTTCAGGCATTTTTAAGATTTTCTAATTGGACAAAAAAGCGCATAGCAACAACAGCAACACCACCTCACTGAAACAAAACCTGGCAAACCCAAAACCACTTCTCTTTGTGAAGTTAAAAATATAACTTTATACTTTATCGTTTTCGTAGCATAACTGTTTTTAGTTACTGGATAGAAGAAGAAAATAAAATAGGTTCTGTAAATAAATTAGATCTTCACTGACTTTTTTTGTTAAAAGGAAATGAGAGAAGTATAAATAGGAGGGAAAAAATTATCACATAATTCCTAATAGGAAGTAAACAATTAGCATTATTTGTCTCTTCAGGTTATTTTTTGGCTGATTTTTAGTTATGACACATATAAGGAATGCAGTGTTTGGAAACAGCATAATTTAAAAATATATCATCTGGTTTTATATTGTTAATATTGTTTTATAGCTCTGGAAAAAAAATAAACAGAACAATCTTTGGCTGTGCATTAAAAAGTCTTGAAAGCACTATCTTTTCATTTTCATGAAGTATGATTATCTTCATATGATGTCATGGTCTGTTTGGATCTCTCATATTTACAGCACAGTGTACTTTGAAAATTAAACTTTATTTTATGAGCTTATGAGCTCATTAAAGAAAACCAAACCATGAGAAAATATAAATCCTCTGCCTCAAACAACACCACCCAAACATAAAGACATCAAACAATAGTGGAATCATCTTTGTACAGACTAGTCCAATGCATGAACTCACTAATTCATTATTTCCCTAATTCACAAGCTCTCTCATTTACAAGTTCTCTGAATCATATTTTCTCTATGAACAAACTAGTTACCTAGCTGCCAATGCCAGTGCTTATTCTTTCTCCTCTGTCATGGAGTAAATATTCCCCATACCACACTGACAAGCACAAAAGCCTCATCAGTCAGCCTGCTGTTGGATGTGCTACAAAAACACTGGGGGTAAGCTTAGGCATTTACATTTTCCAACTCAGAAGTTTGGTCTGTAGCATTTCCGTGAGTTAGCGTAACCTGAGGAAGCTGCCAGGTGTTGCTTTTTGAAGATGCAGGAATTGTTGGCTGCAGATAATGTCAGCTCTTATCTCTTCCTATCCACTGACTTCTATATACAGGCTGCTCTGCCATTGACCACTCACATTGGCACTGCTCTCAGGGTATGTTAGGATCTTTAGGATCAGCTGTGTGTTCATTATTACCATATTTTTACTTTTCTTTCCTTTAAGAATTTTCCAAGTCATTCTGGTTATCCCAGCTTCAGTGTCTCTTAATATCAAGATATTTATTTGCTAGGATTTTAGTGTCAAATTAATTTAGTTCATATATACCAATTTCACCCAATAGGGTCTGAATAATATCTCTTTAACCTCCATGTCCTATTGGCGAATTACTTTGTAGCCACTATCATAGAGATGGTCACTATAATCCATACTGGTTTCATTCTGTGCAGGAGTGTATACATTGGTTACGTTCAATGTATATTTATTGCCATTAATTTTGGAGCCATAATCATAGGCTCTTGTACATAATCACAATATCACAACCAAGTACAGCTTCATGTCCAGTGTTAACTACATATAGGTAAATTCAGGTAAACTTTAGATTTTAGTGTTAATGTAACGTTATCAACCACCGTCAATACTTGTCCTTGTGATGTTGCAGATGATATTACTTCTGTTACTAATTTTCAAGGTGGGTTATCATGGAACTGCAATGCCTGAGTTGTTCCACAGACAATGTTAAAAATGCAGGATCTGTTATAGATAAGTTCTGGGTATATGTTCCAAGTATCAGTGTTCCCATGGTGATGCAGTAGGGTCACGTTTTCTGCAAGACAAGGCTCTCAAGTCTTGGACATAATCCTAACCTCAGTTGTTGTTAACTTGTTCCTTTCTTCATTGTATAAGGAGAGGCACACAGATAACTCCTGAGTTGGGCGTTTAACTGCAATCTCATTTTGTGGACTTCAGAAGGGTTTTATTTCTGTTTGAACAGGATTTTGGGCAGCTACTGATAGGAATTCCTTATCTGTGGTTGTTGTAGGGGTTTGTCACTTGTGTAGCCAACTTACAAGTTCTCACAGATAGACTCCCCGCATACAGTATTAATAGACCCATTCTTGTGTAGTTGCAGGTTTAATAGTTTATTCCATTGATCTACTGCCCCACTATTTTGAGGTTGATGCAGTAGCTGGAAAATCCATTTAACAAGATTTGAACCAAACAAAGCTCATCCTACTTTATTCTTAAAATGTTATCGATGCTAAGATTGTATTTCTCTGGATAAGGGAGAAGTAGCAAACCACTGACTTAAAGCAGTTGTGAAACCAGTGATAGCTTAGGCAGGGAACATATTCTGAATACCACTATTTCAGCTCCTATAAGGATTTCTTTGCACCCTCCAGGTGTTTGTTGTAATACACGAGAAGTTTCCCAGATTAGCTTACCTTCCATGAAGTTGGTAGAATGTTGGTGGTGTGCTGTACCATTCTTTAACAAAAATGGCACGAAAATACAATTCGTTTCACCAGAACTTTTGCCACTCCTCTTTTCTGACATCGTCTCTCATTGCCTGTTGAAATAAATCCTGCGTCCCTGTATGTCTCAGCCACTCCTGTAATTGGTACTTGTTCTGCTTCAGAGTTTTGTGCTATATTTTTTCTAACCAAATGATCAGCCACCTGGCTCTGTGTTGCCAGGATTTTTGGGTTTTGGTAATTAGATACAGTTTTTATGGATATATTTTCAGGCTGAGCTATATCGTGAATCACTTTCCAGAGCGATTTTTTTTCACCATAGATTTCAATCATTTACTTAGCAATATTTTTTCATCTAGCCACTGGGTGGAACCCCTAAGGGTGACTAATTCAAACCAGCTTTACAACAAGAACAGACACACAAAATTTGATCTCCTCTTCTTGGGTTGATACCTTGGTAGTTAGCCGCCCTTACTGAGCAGCCAAGCTTTCAGAGAGTGAGTTAAATCACTTCCTATATTCTTCCCATAATGACTACATCACCCCTGCCCATTTTCTTTAAGCCTTCTCTCTTTGTCAGGGTTTGTTGATTGGTGAACTGCAGCAATACCATGGAAAGTTCTGACTTTCCAGTAGCACCTACAAAAAGAACGTGTACAGTTCTATGATTCATTTTGTCCTATTAAATTTATAGATTGGACAAAAGAAAATTAACTGGTTTAATCTGAAGCAGACATTTTCTGTAAAGACAGAATGCCTTAAAAAACTTTGGCTGATGTCTTAATAATTAAGAGACATGTAACTAAGGATTAAATCATGCAGTTAGTAAAAGGATGTTGAAACTGTATCCTCAAGCACTGCCCTAGATCCTGAACTGACTGAAAAAGCTGAGTTCAGTGAGCCGGTATTAACACAAGGAAACTGCAATAATTCTTTTCTCTCCTGGTGATTTTGTTAACTGTGCCACCAAGGGTGAATATACTGCTGTTTACCTAAAACAATAGCTGGCAATAATAAATCAAGAGCTCTTTCCTTTCCTATTGGTGTTCAGGATCATTAGGTAAATAGCAGAGGTTGCAATATAATGAGATATGGTCGAGACCTATGTTCCTTGTCATGTTCTCCAAATGTCTGTCTTTTTTTTCCTCTGAGAATTGTTATCACTCTGTTCTCACTCTATCATCATACCCCACTGACATGATGCAATGAATGTTGCTTCATATATTTTGTTCATATTTATTTTAAATTATTCCCTTACAAAAACAACTCTAAAAGGGATTTTGTGTTGTTTCTTATCCCTCAGTTGTTAAAAGTGGAACTATCAGAAGGCTTCACTGATCAGAAAACCCCCACTTTCACCAAATTCTCTAACTTTATCTTTCCATTCAATTATTAAGCAATTATTCTCACTGAGCTCCATATGCTGTGCTAACTACTCTGCTGCTGCAAACTCAAGCTAGCAACTTTAAAACTAGCTGCACACAGTATTTTTTTTTGTCAATTTTAGACTTGTGAAATTTGTGGTGTTGAGAGGTATGTGTCTAACAACATCCACGCGGAGCTTTCTTCTTTTAGTTATCTTTAACATACAAGTTAGAAATTATTCTTGTTCCCCGTGGAACATATATAATATATAGATATTTTATAGATGAGAGTTTTCTCATCTATAAAGTGTAGATATATGTAGATATATGATGTTTTCTATGAGGTGGTCGTATACCAGAGAAGAGAATTTTGGGGTTTTTTTAAAATACCACTATAACTATAGGGATGATTAAAGATTCAGTATCAACAGATTCAATACTACAACAGTCTTCAGCTGGACTGTTGGACTTGTTTTTATTATTATTAGTGAAGCATTTTTGAGAACATGAAAGAGTGTTTTTATGTGAACTGTAAATAAAATAAGTCCATCCTAATCGTCCATCTGGAACTGTGAGATTTTTGACAGTTTCAGAACTTTTACAATAAGCAACACATTTTTCTAATTTTTAAGTCTTTGCTTTGTTTCAAACTAATGTTTTAGTCCACTTCTTTAAAAATAGATACAAGCATGAGTCTTCATAATTCATAATTTTAATAAAATTCCTATTTCCCATTTCACTTATCAAACAAATATTGCTATTATTATTTTTTTTTTAATCTGGAGTCAGCCAGCCACTGAAAAGGATTGCGTTGAGATCTGTCTCTTTTCATGACAAAATTATATTACTCTACCTCTTGCAATCTTAAAGAGGATAGCTAAAAAAACTGTTTTGATTGGATTTTCTGAAAAGCACGTAGAGAAGTCAATACAGATAGAAACACCTCCTTTTCCCTATCACCTTGGAGTGAGACAGCACTTCTATTTTCTGGAGGACTAATGACTTATTTTAATTCTTAATTTTTTTGAATTTTAGGTACAAATTTGGGATCATCTATCCATGCTGAAAAGTGCAGGCGAAGTTCAGCCTATCAGAAAATTATTAGAAGCCTAAGAGACCACTAGCTTACTGTACAAGCCTACTTCAGTTATTACAATAGTGAGTTTGGTCTGACTGACAGTGTCCCAGCCTCAAGAACACTTAGCCATCCCAGTGGAGGGGAGCAAGAATTCATGACCAGTTTTCTTTCCATTATCCTGTGATTTGTGAGCTTAACACTTCTCCAGCTTTGGAAACATTACTGAATATCAAATGGCAGTCACCTCAAACCTGTAGTGAAACGTCAGCAACAGGCTATTCTGATTTATTAATATCTCTCAGGTCTTTCAAATTTTCAGTCAAAGAAAAATATTGCCATTCTTATTTCTCCATCTTTTAAGTTTTGTAAACTGTGCATTCCCCAAGTTCTCCCTTATTTTAATGAATATTCACAGATGCTAGCAAAATCCACTGAAAAAATCTACCGATTATGAAAAGTGTAATAAACATTTCTGTAGATATCTACTAGTTTGGGACAGACACAAAAAAATGTAATAAAAATTTATTGTACTATTTAAAAATCCAAAAGTTTCAACTACTTCATTATACATTTATTACATTATGTAATATGTTTTATATATATTATTATGTATTTGAAATTTACTGTTGTTTTGGTTGGTTGGTTTTTTAATTACAGCTTTAGGAAACAAAGACATTACCACAACCCAGAAGTTAAATTAACAACTGACTGCAAGAGTTTAATATTTAGTTACTTTGGCTCTACTGGGCCTCATACAAGTTTGTGGGTGGCAATATCTTAGTATTTTGGATAAGGCTTATTCGAATTAAATTGCTGGAAGCAGGTCAAGAATCAAGAAAGTCTTAACCTTGATGAAGCTTTGGCAGCAGTTCTGCTACATCTGTGTAGTGTTGTTGTGGGGCTTGATGATACTACACCAGACAGTGATAATGAAGGCAACTGGAAGTCCTTCATTGTCCTTTTCCTCCTCTCATATCCATACTCTGCTACAGCAGTTCCCCATAAGCTTCTAACAAATGGCAAATAAATGTCCTGAAAATCATGGAAAAGTTGAAAACAGCTGGAAAACTGGAACAAAACCTGCAAAAAGTTCTATTCAGTTGAAATGAGACATAACTGAATCATAATGCTAAAACTATCTACTCCAGTGTTTTGTTTGCAGCATTGGCCTTCTGCATTTCAAGCGCAGGTGTTAGCACTAATTGCTGTAACATATAAACATGGTTTTTTACAAATGGATATCGCAATATAAAAGCAATTTCCTTTTTACATCAAACAACTTAGTCTTCTATTGAAGTAGCAAGATTTTTAAGTTTGTTTATTTGTCTGTATTTTGTTTGGTTGGTTGCTCTGTTTTATTTTTATCATAACCAAGAGGAAAAAAAAAACAAGAAGGTACAAGTGGCTAGTCTCTACAGACTGTCCACAGCAGAATTTTCTCAGCACTGGAGTAGGAAAGCAATTTCTGAGAAACCGTTTTTCTTCCGGGCCAAATAAGTAATAAATAATGAAAAGATAAATAGTGAAAAAGAATGCAGCAAGATTTACTAGCTGAGTCATATCACTACAAGGTAGGTCATACAGTACAGTAGGATAGTGCTACACTCTTAAGAATAATATAAGAATATACTACGTGGAAGTCTTCTGGAATGAAGACAGCAAAAGGAAGCCCCATATAAAAAATGCTTGATTTTTCTCATGAAACAAAGAAAATACAAAGGTCACAGGGGTTTTGATAATATTTTTTTTTTTAGGTATGCAAATTATAAGGCAAGGTTTGCCTAGTTTCAAATTCCACAGTTTGGGAAAGAAGGCAAGTGATTTGTGATTGTAGTTCTAGACAAATAACGTCCTCTTATTAGATATTTAAATTATACATTGATTCAATTCAATCTTGTCTCGAAGGAAGAAAGCTTTTCTCTGTTTTCTCTAGACTCAAACATTTTTGACAGCACTGATTATTTGATGACTCTTCCTTTGCTAGCAAATCCTGGCCAAGTAATAAGTATGTCTGTTTATGCTGTACTAAAAAAGTATTAAATAAAAGATATTTGAATAGCTATTTCTTGCTGATAAAGCACATTTATAAAACATGAGCAGCATCATTAACTCACTATTATAGCAGCAAAAAACCCAATTGTTGAAGGTTATTCATATCATATAATTAATTAAAGCTAAATTATTGTCTGTCTTTGTCTTTTTTAGGAGTGAAATTAGATGATGAATCAAAACACAAATTTAGACTCTATTCAGAGACAAATGGAAGAGATAGAGGTTTTTGGGACCCAACCAACACAACCTGATAAATTAGATAGATGTTGGCAACTAGGTGACCATCTGCGTCATTCAAATCTTCCATCTCAAAGTTTCTACCCATATTCACCTCATTATGCACATATGCATTCAAATTACAGCAGTGATTGGGAAATTTTTGAAGCAGTAAAAATTCAAGAACTGGAAGAAGTCAAAGCCAGAGCTGCCCAAATGGAGAAGACCATGCGTTGGTGGTCAGATTGCACGGCTAATTGGAGGGAGAAATGGAGCAAAGTTAGAGGAGAAAGAAATAAAGCACGAGAGGAAGCAAGACAACTGAGAATCAAATTAGACAGTGCCATGAAAGAACTAAGTATGCTTAAAAAAATAAATCAGGATTTAGTAAGTGAGAAGGAAAACTTAGAAAATGGAGCTGCTTGGAAAACAGAATGCAGTTGCTCAGAAATATCTTATATTGAAAAAGACCAAAACCCATTAATGTTTCTGGAAACAGAGCCTCTGAAAGAACTAAACAAAATCATCAAAATTCCTGGAGTAGAAGACACAAAGAAGGTAAAGAATGGGGTATCTTTTTTCTGGTTCATGAGGAAGTGGCAAAGTATGGATGTATATGTAGAATAATGGATTTTTCAAGCATTTTGACCAAAATGCTTCCTGATCCACTAGCATAACCCTTTTTTATCCCCTCACCCATCTAAATATTCCTAATACAGAAAAATACAGAAAACAATTCATACCGTTGCACTATGACTAGACATTTAAGTAACAGAGACAGACTGTTATATCCAATGCTTTATAATATTGTTTTGGTTCTCTCTTGTGTTTTACAGTAACAGATTACCTCTCTTATCTGAATTAACTGTGTTTTGTATACTTACATTTTTTTCCCCTCCAAAAAAACAAATTAGGTTCTTGGCTTCTAAAATAAAGTCATTTAATTCTCCCTGAACTTCAAGCGCATGGGAAGAGGTGAGGCAAATTCTTTCACAAATTTGCAAGGCTTTTTGTTTGATAAGGAGAGCAATTAAGTCGTGACATAGAATTAAACAATCGAGTAGCAGCATTGTTTAAACAGCTCCTAGTTCTGTACAAAAGATCCAGTTATAGTCATCAAAAACAGAAGTATTTTTTCATGTTTAACTACCTTTAATTCTGTGTCTTGGAATGCACTGTACAGTCTTCATAGACATCAACATGTAAAAAACTGTATTTGTTGTCTGATAGATGGCAGTCATGGTAGAATTATTTTTTCATGTATTGCAGGAAAACGTTTTTCTGTGCATTGTTGAAAGTAGGAAAATTTTTACTTCAATTCAAAGGAAATTGCCAAGGTCTTAGATCTGAATGTATTCTGTTAGGAAATTTTACTCTCTAGTGCGTATTAACGATGTTATATTCCTGCGAAATCTGAAAAAAAAAAAAAAGGAAAAAAAAATAGTGTTAGTAGCAAGAATAAATTTTGCCAAAACGCATGCCTTTCTTATTTTCAGGCAGACAAATGTGCCATTGGAAGGAAATACCACAAAATATACTGCAACTATTTCTCCTTAGTATAAAATATTTTCTACTTGAAAACTGAAACTTTATTTGTGAATGGGAAACATTCTTATCTTTTCAGTGGTTTCTCGTATTTTCTGATGTTAACTTTGAGCATTCTTCTAAAAACTCAAAAGAACAGAGTGATGTGAAAGAAGACTGTCAGTAATCTGCTAAAATGAGATTACCTTTTAAACAAAATTCCTCATATGTGGTAAAGCAAATACATTTCTAAGGGAAACGTGTTTATAAGAGACATTCAGTCTTCCTCAAAAATGTGTATTTTGTATTTAATTATTTTTTTCCTATTTTGATGTTAGTTTTGCTTATGTTTTTTGTGCAAAACCTGTATCTTCAAAATAGATATCTATATACTTTGTTCCTTATGAAAAACTTGTATAAGCCTACTTCAGCATACTTTACATAAAAAGTTTAAGAGTTCATAATGTAGAGTTTCTTAATACATTATTTATATGGATAAATTGCATTGCTGGTTTTATTAGTGCCAGGATTCTGTCTTCACCATAGTTATAGCCAACAAAAGATAAATGGAATATATTTCCTTAGTAAAGACACATCAGAAATATTTTGGATATGAAGCTTGTCATAACATAAGGTGTGAGATATCACAAAACTACAGTGATTCAAATATAGTGACTTTTTTTGCACCTTCTACCCACATACAATCCAATTGTGTAAGATGTTACCTGTTTCCTTTTTTTCTCTTATGTTCCTTAAATGTCTAGAAGAGCCTTGGTAGGCCCTGCTAGAACTGTGTTAGACTTTTTACTTCGTTTATGTTTTTCTCAGGTGTCATATTTTTGTTTTCTCAGGATGTAAACAAAGACCAAAGAAATGAAAATAAAAAATTCACCCCAAAGCCTCCCAGTTTCTTCCGCAACGGACTTCCCAGCACCTATTTGGAGGAACCCAAAATAAGTTTGGGCACAACAGCTAAGACAACAGAGATTGATTTAATACATGTATCAGTCTTGAATTTGCATTTGGCTGAGATGAAGAAAATCTTACAGAAGGAAAGAGAGTAAGTGCAAAATATATCCCACTTGTGGAATTCTCATAGAGGGGTTTAAGACAGTTTCTAAAATAGGTATGGTGATGTTTGCATTTATAGCTCATATGTTCTAAGCTTTATTCATTGCTATTTGCAAGGCTTTAATAAGAATTTAGAGAAATAATTCAGCATAGTGTGTTTATTGTTTTCTTTGCCTTGTCTGTCATTTAAATAAGAGATGTTCCATACAAATATATACTTATTAGCAATTTGGTATCAATGCAGTGATATTTAATGTGTGTTATACCTAGTTATTGGAGTGCTTTGTGCCTAATCACAAATTTTCATATACTCTGTATCAGCAGTCTTTGGTAACAGAGGGAATAACACATTTATTGTACACTTATGAAGCATATAAAATTTGCGTCACATAAATACTAAATGTACATTTTGATGGCCTAAAAGAAGTCTTATAAATGGTCAATATTGAGAAAGATCGAATCTCACCAGAAAGGCTTTTCAAGGAAACATGCAGCATGTGATGTATGACTATGTAGTAGCAGACTTCAGGCACTATGTGCTTGTAACTTCAAAATCAGTTGAAGTTAGTTAGAAAAATAAAAGGAAGAAAATTCCCTGCCTATTGCAAATTTATTCAACACTTTCAGTTCAGAGAGTCTGTAACGGTAAACTGCGTTGAAGAATTTCCTTCCAGTCAGTTTATTTCACATTTCCTGCCTGTCAGTTTATTTCATAATTGTCCTGTAGATAGTACAAGTCTTAGGTAAAAAATCCTTTCAATTCCTAACAAATATTTAATGTGTTTCGTTATATGAATTTGATGGCTGTAGAAAGCATACAATAATTCTCTAGTTGAATCATATAGCAGAAGATAACTGTGCTCTCTCTCCTTAAAAAGTATTTAGTTTTTCTGTGGAAGCAAATATTTATGTGAGGTAGGAGACTGATGCCTCACATATCCATTTTCCTGGGGTTGAAATATTTAGGGGCCTAGGTACTTCATCTTTCAACAGCAATCACAGTATGCATACATATATGATAATTTTCTTTTAGAAAATGGATAATTTTTCAACTCGTTTTTAGTCACTTCTCAGGTAAAACTTTAATAGGTTTTGGTTGTTCACATGCCTCTCTAGCCAATTTGTAGCTGTACTTCAGAGAGACAGATTTTTCCATTTATTCCTAGATATATACCGACTGTGGTATAAGGTGATAAATTTACTGGCACACGGTATTGGGGCACATCTATAACATGCAACGTGTGGCAATGCCAACCTCAGGCAGCAAATGCTCACAGAGCGGTGATTTCCACGTAATAGCAGGGATTGGTATAACAACTCCCTCTCCAGGAAGGCAACATTTCTTGCGTGCAGAGATGTTATGTAAGCAGAATATATGCAACCTCTAAGTATGAAGCAACTGTATTTGGCAATGCACACAGTAAATAGCTAGAAATAATGTTACTAGGATAAGTATTATCATAGTCACCAGTCTCTTGAGATAGCTGATGAATCTTTGTTGGGCAGGCTGTCGCCTGCTAGATCAGAAAGGGTTTGTCTCCACTGCGTAGCGGAATTGGCTGATTTTACTGAATTTACATCTTCAGATTTCCAGTTTTCTCTCTAAGGTTTTATTCTTGCTCATGTCAATATTTTTGCTCCTGGATTCTGGAGCTGCTAGTAATGACTATCTCAACAATCTCACCCGTGTTTGCATTTTTACTTCACTTATCTTGTATGGCTCTATCTTAAGTACTTTCTCACGGCTTCTTTCTCACAACTTAGCAATTTTCTCAGTGAACTGGAGCCAAGGACACACAGCTGTGTTGCATCAAAAGCAAACAGATCACAGATAGCTTGAACCCCAAGGCCAAAGGTTACTTTAGCGGTCAGTATGATCTTACTCATACAGCAGAAGACTTCTCAGCAGTTTTCTGGTTTACATGCAGCACTCTGAACTCTGACTGCATTTTTTCTAGAGTCAAGCTAGCTTATGCAAATCCGGTGTTTGGATTTGCCCCTAACTAGGTTACCTAACAGTTACCTAAGTAGCAACCTTCTTGTTTTCCTAACTAATCTCTCCATAAGATGTTTTGCTTCTTCACCCTGAGAGGACTTCTGCTTATTTCACTCTGCTTAGAGCTATCATCAGTAATGTTGACATAGCCTTATGCATACAGATCAGGCTTTGCAAAGGACAAAAAGAAAGAAGGTCTGAAAAAAAAAAAAAAAAGAAAAAGTAAAGAGATGAAAATTTATGTTTTGACTTTCAAAAATATCAGGGTTGGGTTTGTAATGTAAAGTCATATACCAACATCCTCTACTAGGTACTAATGGCTCATATCAATTACACATTTGAGGTCCCATTGACATGAATGGAAATTACAAACCTAATGAGTTGCTCAGCATTTCGCATAATCATTTGCTTAAAATAGCTATCTATTGTCATCTTTTGGATTAGTGTTCTCATCTAAATGTCTTCTAGTCTTAAGATCATAATTCATTCTGTTTTGAACTTAAAAGTGTTTATTTCCGCTAAAACCAAAAGCGCACAAACTAGCCCACTGCTAATTGATAATATCAAATAGGAGATGCTTAAGGCTGGCTGGGTAACACAGACAAAGAATACAGAAGGCTCTGCCTGAACAACAAGAAATCCTTTTTCTTTTTTTAGTTCCATGAGGGTCACTGAACACTGGTTTCCCAGAAAGGTTGCTGAGTCCGCATCCTTGGAGACATTCAAAAGCCATCTGGACATGGTCCTGAGCAATCAGTTCTAGGCATTCCTTGAGCAGGGGGTTTGCACCAGATGACCTCCAGAAATCCCTCTCAACCTCAACCATTCTGTGTAATTATGTGATTTAATTAGATAATGAGTTAAAATGTCTCATTACAAGATCCACAAAAAATGCTCTAAACTTGATTCTTTTACCTAGTAATAAGCTGCGTCTGATCTCTGCTATATTCTTTCTTCCACTATTTGTTTTCTTTATTTAAATAGTAAACTCTATGTAATCAAGATATCTCTTTCATTTAGTGGTATCAGAGGGACCTGATCTCACTTAAGAAGTACTGTAACACAAAACAAAACTAGTGTCTTCTAAATAAGCACCACATACTGGACATTCCTCTTTTACTTTCAGATTAGACCATTTCTGAGGACTTTCACTGCATTCAGTACAGTCAATAGGCTATTATTCAAAGTATTAAGAAGTCATCTTCATTCTTTCACTTTCTGCTGTATTAAATGTCCCACTTAATAATTCTCTTAGTTCTCCAATAAAGCCATTATATCATTCCAATGAGATATCCCATTACTTTAAAAGAAAAACTGTTGAGTTGAAATGCATGAAGTACATCTTGCTCCACTTTGCTTTGTGAGTGATGACGTTTATTTTATTACTGTAATGTTATGTGAGCTCTAGGTGTTTCCTAAGATAAGCTGTGCTATATGCTAAATCCAGGCAGAAAAAAGAGATCCATGATTCAAGAGTATTAGTTTAGTTATAAAAGAAGAGAGAAGAAGATATGTCACTAAAGTAGATTGCTTTATTAATGTAGCTGACATTGCTTCCAGGACCTGAGCCAGTCCAGTCAGAGGGAACTTTTACTATCTCTGTGCAAGCCTGCAGTCTGCTGCATAGAAATGCCCCAGACAAATCACATCAATACACTTTGCTTTAATAGATGAATATTTAAACCAAATATTTTCAAAATATGGTTCTAGTAAGCCTGGCAATAACATCTTCAATAAAAAGGTTGAAAAATTCCATTAGCCTCCATTAGAATGGCAAATAACTACTGTGGCACACACTAGTTTCTTTAATTGCCAGTATTAGAATTTTCTTTTCAACTATTTCATGTTTTTCTTATTGTGCAGGTATAGTACTTCTACGCTAAATGATACATTTTCCTAAAATTCTTCTAGCATTTTCTTCCAGCAGCAATTATTTTTTGAAACATGAAATACACATCTTTTAATAATGTTTTTTAACATCAAACATCAATCATCTTTGGTTTCTGTACTGTCTTTATAGTGTATCTTTTCCTCTGTATATGTTTGTTTAATCTTCTGTTTATACCAAATAAAAGTGATATAATACCTTTTCTTTGAGGATCTTCACTAACTTGTGATAACTTAGGTGGCCTGAACCACTAACTGAGGTCAAATTTTCTTCAGTTTATCCCCAAATTTTATTTCATTTAAAGTTTTAATTCTGTACTGCTGGATTTCTGTTTTTTCTTTAGCTATTATTTTTTGATATATCTTTTGGAATAATTATGCGATGATAATATAGGTTTTTAATAAAGTCAAGATACACCATTGACAAAGACAGCAAAATATAACTCCAGCTATGAGAAGGAAATTCAAAGTAATTTGTCTTCTGTCAGCTTCAAAATTGTGCAATGCTAAATTTTAAAATACTTTTTCAGAATGAATGTATTTCTGGAGAAGGAAATGGAAAAGATGGAGAACGAATTATTTCTTTGGAAATGGAAATATGAAGAACTGAGACAAACCAAGCTGGAAAGCCTGAAACAGGTATGTCAGCAGTACATCGTTTTCACATGCAGTAAGAAAGAAAATTTAGACTTCTGATTTCCTGTTTTAGAACGAAGAGTAAAATTGTGTCCACGGTTTATGAATGTGAAAAATCCACCATTTATCGACTATTATTCTGTGTAGCCTGATGGGAGGGACCTGATGAGGGTGAGAAGCCCAGGCCTGGATCCTGCCATGGCAGCACTGGTGCTGGGAAGCTGCAGGAGTGGCACTGGAGTGGCTCCACAGCCTTCCAGGATGGGACTGGCCAGAGGAGGCAGGTTCTGGTGCCCCATCCCCGTTTGTGGTGAGGCTGGTGGTCCTGACGTACTGCAATCTGTGATCAGGGTCCAGCAGGGCTTCTGTTCAGAGAGAAAGGGCCGATGTGAGGCAAGGAGGTGTCCAGGAAAGCCCTGCCACCCTGAAGGTCCCAGGGTGTTATCAAGTGGGCACAGTGGGGGTATCAACCTGGCAAGGAGGGAGACAGCATCCTCGGGGGTGGTGGGGACCTGCCAAGGTCTCGGCTGTGGCCAAGAGAGGTAACTCCTGGTTTAGGGAGAACCGCTGGTTCCGGCACAGCTGGCAGGCCCAGCATGCGTCCTGTGTCTGTGGGGAGCAGTGGCTTGTCCAGCAGTTTGCGTGCGGGAGGGGGCTGGGAAGATGCTGATGGAAGCACAAGACACAGCAGCAGCTGTAGCAGCATGGCCTGGGACACGGCCCCCGCCACCAGCTGGGATTGCTGCTGCTGGCACAGCAGAGACCTCGGCTCAGAGCTGCTGAGGGAGGACGCAGGTGCCCAGACCCTGGGCTGCAGGCAGTGCCCGACACCTTCCTGTGAGGCTGGAGCAACAGAACAGTGCGTCCCTGCCTACAAGAGATGTAGAAATTTGCTGAAAAAATGTGCTGTCCCCATCGACCTGGACGAGGAAGTAAGGCTGGGCAGGATCAGAGAAAGCAAAAAGGAGATTAACAGGATCTTCACAGGGACCCAGAGGTAAGAAAGTCTGAACCAACCACACAGGAGGGGCAGCCAGAGACTGTGAGTTTCAGAGTGAATAGAGTCCCACAGTAGGAGGGCTGGAAACGTATGTTCTCCAGCAGCTGGAGGATGGCTCTTTTTCCAGATCTGCAGTTCAAAAGTTTCAAACACCTGGTAGTGAAGTGAGAGAAGAAAGCCGTGACTTGTGAGGCATCAGAGCCAGCTTTAACCCAAACCATGCATTAACATAGGAAGAAGCAGTGAGTGGCAGTAGTAGGAGGCTTGCTCCTGTGGGGATAGAAACCCCTGTGTTCACCACTTGCTTTTTTGAGGGATATGTGGCTTGCTGTGGGCCAGGATCCAGAGCCTTGCAGAGAGTGCCAAGGTCTGTCCAGCCCTTAGGCTGCTACACTACTACTCATCCCCATGGGTACCAGTTAGGGGCATATTGGGAATGATCACATAGATCTGGGGTTGAGGTCATGGGGACACCAGTCTTGTCTCATTGATCCTGACAGCTGAGTAATGTAATGAGGAGAGCTTTGAACTAGAAGAGGAGGCAAGGAGAGATTACAGACCACAGTGAAATGAAAAAGTGGTGGTCGGCTGGAAAGCTCAGGGCACAGGTTGATAGGTGCAAGAAAGACTTCAGGAATGATGAAACAATGTGAAGGGACATCCATCTCAAGGGTTGGTAAGGAAATGCGCACATCCTAGAAAACAGGCAGGGAGAATTAGAGCTCTGTGGTGACAGAACTACCATATTGTTGGAACAATTCAAATACTGTGCCAAGTCCATGCAACTGTGTTGTATTGTGGAGTACTGTGAAGGACTTCCAAAAACACTGGCAAGGAAGGGCTGAGGGGATGGAAGTTGCCTTCAGATATTTTGAGGTCTCCAGCAAGATGGGGATAATCAAACTTGTGACTCAGAGGAGAGACCAGTAAGGGTGTCATTGTGGTAGGAGTTTGTTACAGACCACCTGATGAGGAAATAAATAGTGTTTTAAGAACTCAGATCTCTGAGTTGTAAACCTCAGTTCTCATGGGTG
The DNA here is from genome assembly GCA_013397755.1 of Cnemophilus loriae. Lineage (NCBI taxonomy): Eukaryota > Metazoa > Chordata > Aves > Passeriformes > Corvidae > Cnemophilus > Cnemophilus loriae. The sequence continues at coordinate 468,574 of VZTF01008247.1, forward strand.
ACTGTGCAGCTTCTAGAAGGGCAATATGGCTGCTGCAATCAAAGAGATTTCAGTGGGGTTTCACGAATAAATTCTTGCTTAAGGTATTCAAAAGGCCGACAAGCGGTGATGTATAGCTGGATGTGCTGTTGACTAATATGAAGGAAACTAGCTGGGGATGTGATGATGAATAATTTCCTCATCTGTGGTAACTTTGAGCTAGCACTGTTGGTAGTCCTGAAAGAAGAAATGCAAGCAGCAGAGTACAGATCCTAAACCTAAGGAAAGGAGGATATTGGTTTAGTCAGGGAAGTGCTGGGAAGGGTCCCGTGGGAGGCAGCTCTGACAGGTAAACAAAGGAGTCAACCAAAGCTGTCACGCCTTGGAGTACAGCAAAGGTTTGTCCTAATACTCAGGAAAACAGGTAGATGTGTCAGGCGACTGATTTAGCTCAGCAGGGCACTCATGGTGGAGTTCTGATGCCAGAAAGCAGTGTACTTTTACAAAGATCAGCCTTGAAAGAGTGATTTAAGAACATTGCCTGGTTGTGGAGGATTGGTGTTAGGAAATACATGTTCATTTCAATCTGCATTCATGACTAGAAGAATAAGAAATATTTTTGTTGCAGTTTACAGGTTTTAGCTTTCAGGACAATGGATAGAGGACCTCTTTGACCCAACAAAACTCAAAATGTATGTCTATATAACTAAACATAGATAGATAGTGAATGAAAAATGTCCTATGAATTTAACATCTCAGATTTGGAATAATGGAGGGAATTTAGTTAGTTTTCTTTCATGTTCTGGAAAGAATTGCAAGCAGTCTATTAAATCTCAAGTTCTAGTTAATAGGTGATGAATATGTAAGTGGAATTTCCTTCATAGATGAACATACACAGCAACAAATTAACATCTATGTCTCATATTTGAGTTGCTTCAGATTTTAGTTCTTTATTTTCTGCTTGCTCATTAAATAGGATTTTAGCTTGTTATACTTGTGCAAAACGGAGGAAGTCTGGGTTTAGTTAGTAGTTTTGCTAAAAAAATGTAATCTTTATGAAATGCTTTATGGCACTGTCATCAAGAATAGAACAACAGGAAGTAGAACTTTGCTGAGAATTCATTGGAGATTGATAGATAACAATATTTATGCATGTGCATGTCTACATATATGTGTTGCTGCTTTTTTCTTGGGAACATGCTCGATTGCTTTAACTGCTAACAGGAGATGATATTTTGAGCATTCTGTTCATCTTCTGAGATTTATGACATAAATCTCATTTTTAAATTACAGGAAAACACTGATCTGGATGAATCTGACTAATATGAATGAAATTATTTATATTAGTTGGGGGGTGGGGGGGATCTGTAAGTGGAAATTGTCCCTCTACTGAAATAAACTGAAACTTGTGTGTTGACAACACGTATGTGAATATCACTCACTATCTATTACTGTTGAGAAGTGTGTGCTGGAACACCATACAAGATTTTTCATGGTGAAAAATTTGAAAGTGAAACAGAGGAAACAGTAGACTTGTACTAGGCTAGGCATGGAATCTGATTGCAATATATATTTACAATATTAAATCAAAAAGGAATTTCTAGATTAACAGCAGATCAATCATTACATCTAGATTATTTTCATGTCCTTGACTAAATTAATCTGCTATTTCCTTTGGTAGACTGCCTAACAGCCCCACTGTGAATGTGAAAAAAAGTGCTTGGTTTGCAAATGACAGAGCCACTGTGAATTAAACCATTTTTAGGAATGGATAGCTCTTCTAGCCTTTTGGAAGTTGAAGAGATTTTGTGGAATGTTAGAAACTTCACAGCCGCCAAGACTTAATTATTAATGTAACTAATTACTTTACTTACTTTCATTAAAAGATGAGTGTTTACTCGCTTTGGAACAAACTACATATGGACAGCCTTGGTGATCTTGCTGATCATTTTTTTAAAAATAAATTTGTAAGTTGTAAATAAGTTTTCAATGTATTGAGTTAATTTTAAAAAGTAGTAAAGTGACAATTTTTGACCACAGTAACCATGAGCATTATAGGCAGCTTTGTGTGACACTAGCATTGATCTTGTCCTGTTTGGGGTCATAAATTAGACCATCTTAACAGATACAACAGAAAGTTGCATTTGGTGGTGTAATTGATAATTTCCTTTTCTGTTCTAAGAATTCTGTTCTCCCTTTACAAAATGTAAAACACTTTGCTATTTTAAAAACAGAAGAGCAATTACTCAGCATAAAATCACATCAGTAAAAATTACTGTTGAGTTTGCATGAGAATACACAGAAAGGCAAAGATTGTAAGACTATTGCGTAAATAAAGGGTGTTGACATTAGATATACTTGGGTTTAAAGTAAACTTTGTTGGAAAGAATAGGAATGTTTAAGTTCTCTGAAGAGCATGAAAATTTTGACATCCGTAACTTTGTTGAAAATCCCCGGGAACGGTGTACCCAATTTTGTCAGATGCAGTTTAGTTTACAGATCAATTAACCAACAGTCTGAGAAACACAAAAAGTGTGTCTGAGTTTGATTAATTAGGTCTTTGGACTCTGGAAGACAGAGCAAATCCTTGGTGTATCGCCATGATGTTTGTAAACACAGAATTGGAGTCAGCAAGACTGTTGAAGTTTTAGGTTTCAGAATGACTATTTTATCTTATGTATTATAAAACATTCTTGTTTATACTCACTGCAAATCCTACTCAAAATTTTATATCTGTCTTTATAATTCCTGAAGGACATGCTTTTCTGATCATTTATGAGTTAAATAAGATGGAATATTTGCAAAACAGTTTTACATTATACTGAAAATTGTGGAAAAATGCATGTGCTACTATATTCCACTGGTGTGCACTGTAGACTTACAAATGCCACTATAGGCAGTGACTTCTGTGTTGTTCAAAAGAATTTTCAGCTAGCTGAAGAACAGACTGTGCTCCTACTCAACGTTATCTCGTGTTTTGGTGGTTAATGAGGGAAATTCCTATCCCAGTTTGTGGCATATGAGGCAAAAATTACACTAATTGGTACTTTAATCTTTTTGGAACATCAGTGATAAAAAAAGTATATCTTGATAAAAACGAAAACAGGCTAAATGAGCATTTTGTATTCTTGGCAGAGACGTTTCTGTTCTTCGTCTTTTTTTTTTTTAACAACTGAAAGTAAGTTGCCAGCTATTGATTTTGCGATACAGCAAAAAAACCATCTTTAAACATGTTTTAAAACAAATGTTTTCTGTTCTCTCTCTCGGTATATAGATGTTTTACACTGTATTACAGCACCCTATGTATTGTTACTTTAAGGAACATTACTTTCTTTAAGAGATGGTGAATGGTTCACCACCTGTTGTTTCTGGGTGAAGGAAGCTCCACTGATCTGAGTGGGGCTTCTGGGTAAATCACGTCTACTATCACTGTGAACATTTAAATGCTCTTTAAAATGGAATGGCCTATTTGGAGGATCAGGTTGCCAACAGGTAGATCTTGTTAAAGACTCTTCATGATTTCTACCTTCTCCAGAAATCTTTATTCTGTGAAGGTGCTACAGAGCTGCTTACCTGGAATTGCTTTTTTCATTCACTTAGTACATGTATGAAATAGACCTAATGATACTCTTATAATCTTACAGGAAATTTAGATACATGTAGTAGGATCATCCATTCTGTCCCACACTCTTCACCTGAAAATGCCTTCTGATTGTCCCCCGAATCCTGCAGAAAGCACAATAAATATCAGATATAAACCAGTAGCCTGAATGGCTTTACTGGCCACTGTGAATTTCTCTGTTTAATTTCTCACCTAAGATTCCCAGAAATGTTGACCACATTGCATGGCTATCATAGGAACAAAATTATGTACAAAAAATTAGTCTTATGGTGCTTTTATACACTAGAGAATAGTCAGTAGTCTGTTTTAGTGTGCTGAAGGAGTTTTTATAAAGTTTGATATCAGAAGCCTCAAGGCTGAGATTTAAAATATCATTAGGAAATTTTCTGTAAACAACATCTGAATTATTTGAGGATGCAAATTACTTTATAAAATGGAATCTTGGTGCAGTTAATTTTCCTGTAATAAAATCTCATTATTTTTAGACTAGGTCTAGAATTTGGAGTGTTCCTTGCTGGTCTCAATGCTTCATTTGTTTGGGAGGCTGGTGCGATTTTCAGACTGAGTGAAATGGGATGAAAATGGTGTTACACATCTGACTCATGGTTTGATAAAAGTACTTTAAAATTTACTTTCGATATGCCCATTTTTTTCCCCGTGTAAATGACAATAACTGACAGGTGGTTAGAGAGTAAGGAAAGAATTCTGTATTGTTGCTTCAGCAGCAATTATTGCAAAGAGTTAACTATTCTTTCCACTGTTTTCATAAATCAGGTCTCCATTTATATTTAGTTTTATCTCTGGAAATCACATACTTAATGTTCTTAGTGTCTAACATAAAGTATAATTTGTCGTGCTGCATAACATTAAGGTTCCATTTGATGTTTATTTTCCCACAAATCTAATTTGGAAAGTGCAGGATAAGTCTAGTTTCATTGACTTTTTTTGCCCATACTGGCTTCTGACAAGATATTTAAACTCTATTGAGTCATACTTGCCAATATTTTCTCTGTCTTCATTACACATTTTGCAATGAAAATACCAAGCAAGACCAGGATTATTTTTTGTTTATTTTCTATTTAAGGATAACTGAGAGATGAAAGTTATTTCTGTGAGAAAGTATGTTCAGAAGAAACATGTATGTGCATACTGGAACATATTTCTGCACACAGATTTTCTATGGAAGGACCACCATGCCAAAATGGCATCATATGAGGAGGTTTGTTTAGCCTGTTTTTCTGCCACTGGCAGAAAGTATAACTTGGTGAGGAAATGAAGAAGATGAGGGAGGAATATGCAGGTGCACACACTTATAGATATGTGTGTATGTATGTATTGTGTAGATGAAGTGATCTTGGCCCTAGGGATTAGCCAAGGTGTTCCTTCCCAGGGCAGGGGGCTGGATCTAGATAATCTTCAAGGTTCCTTCCAATTCAGGTCCTTCTATGATTCTGTGATTGCATCTTTAATGAAAAGAATTTTTCGTAGTTCAGATTGAAAAGCCCAAAATTATGAAAAAGTTGTTTCTTAATAATGAATTAGTGTGGGTGGTCAGTTGACCATGTGATTCTCTATCAGAAATTAATTCTTTGCTAATAAATAAAAAATAACACAACCAAAAGGCTTTTTAATATCTAATTTTTAATATGTGTTTAAATATCCTGAATTTACCTTTGAGTATTATATTTTAGCAACATATAGTTGTTAAAGTAAATATTTCTGCTAGTGTGCTTACGTGTTATTCATCTGCATAAAATCAACTTGGGCTGAAATTACTTGAAAAAAGTAACAACCCACTGAAGAATTAAATGTAATGACAGGTAGAATGTTGAAAATTGAATTTAATGTCTGACATTAAAGATACTGAATTAAAGATACAAGTGTTTTACTCTTAGTGATTCATTTCTTTTTTTCTATCCTTACCTGGATAAGGATAGCAACGTGTCACTTAAAAATTAGCAGTCTAATTTGGGGGGAGACTTGACTGGGAAAACAGCCTTAGATCATTTTCTTCCATTGTTTTTGAAACATAACTTTCCATGCTTACATCAGTGAAGTACTGTCTATTTCTTTGAGTAACAGCGTGGGTGATACCTGGAAGCCAATGAGAAATCTCCTGATGCCAATGAACTTTGGATCAGTTCCTAAACTATGTAGTAACAGGTGATTAAGAATTCTAGTAGAAGATTCTTCAAGGACATTTGTAAATTCAGAATACCAGTATGATGTGCTATTGTGGGTATGGCTCAGACAACACAGAAGACATGCCATGTAAACTGTAAGCAGTAGCACCATTGTAACAGGCTCTTGCCAAAAGTTCACTGCTCTATAGAAATTATCTTACATAGTTGCTTATCTAGACCAAATGACTAAAGCTGTACATTTCAGGTTCTTACTCAGAAAGAAGAGCTGTACGGAGAAATGTTCTATACTATATTTACCTGAAGTCTAAGCAACATAACACTTTTAAATTTCTTTGAACAAAGTCATCTCTTCTATTTCTTGAGTCCTGTTGAACTTACAGTTCAGAAGGGAAAACAAACTTGAATACTGGTTTAATCTGTCCCTTTTGGCATATGATGTTACTGCTTAAGGATAAAACTTACTGCATCAGAACATGGCAACTTTTGAAATATGGTGTATTATAGTGCAATTTATCTGCACTTTAAGTAACGCTGGTATAATAGACTGGTACTCATCAAGAAACCCTGATGCCATTTTGATTTTCCTGAATATTTCATATTATGTGCAATCAAACTTGCAAATTTTAATTAAATGTATTGGTATGGATTGCTTTTCCTACAGGGAAGTAATGATTACAAATTCTAGTGTGGTTTCACACAATTTAGTATTCTAGTAATCTGTCGTGCTGTTATTTGTAGAGACCTACAGTTACAGGAAATATCCTATTCCCAGCATCCCTTGGCCATTAATCTGAAAAGTCAACAGTCCTCATCTCTAAGATAAGTGAACTTGTGTAGTTCCCAAGTTAAATGTAGAGTCTTTGACTGTTGCTGTCATTTTGATGTATTTTTGTTATGATTCATTAGCAGTTACATTAAAAATGTACTGTAATCTAAGTTTAGTTAATATTTTATTTTCCAATCTATCAATTAGCATTCTTATTGTATCTTTAATATTATTAATTTAATAATTTCTTACTAGAAACTAGAATTGAGTTGAACAGTGTTCTGATCTGAAACATGTAATACCCATATGGTCTAGGAAATTCTTGAGACTGAGGACAATTTGAGCTTATTTTGAGTGTTTCCTAATCATGCTGACCATTATTGATTTTTCTGTTTCCTTATGGTTCCTTAGTTACCTATAAATTTGTCTCAATTCAACAATATAAAATGAGGAAAAAAAATGGCTTAGAAACTGGCTGCAAACAAGAGTTATTGACCTTCTGCACAGCAAATTATGCTGCAAAAATAAGTAAACAAACAGATAAATAAATAAATATATTACCTGTTGCACTATTTACTTTATTTTCCAGATGATTTTCTGCATTTATCTTCTTACGACAAATCTTTCTATTTTTTTGAGGAAGGGTTATCCTCTTCCTTTTACAGTACTTATTAGAGTGGCTTATAGTGTATTCCAGTTCCTAAATTAATTACTAATAATAACTAGCTAAACACACAGCAGTAGATAACTATTTGAAGTAACAGGAGGCAAGCTTTTATAGGCCAAACTGCAGTTAAATTTGTATGCTGTTTATCTGTAAAAATATCACATATAAAAATTATCTTCTGTAAATGATATATAAATTGTTAGTGCTCTGAAAGTTAGGAATTAAAATTTAATTGGTCTGGTGATTTCTTTCTGTAGAATAGAAGCTCATTTTTGCTTCCAGTAAAGTCTGTACGTGTATTTCTACTCATAGGCATACAAACCGACAAATCTGGTTTTTATCTTGCTATTAAAAAAAGGTTTTGTATTAGTCAGTCTCAGGTCTCTCAGGGCTTAGTCTGTGTTCCTTATTTTGGGAGGAAGCTAGTTGTATTAGGTTTGAGTAGGAAAAAACCCCAAAAAGCCGCATATATACGCGGTCCCCTCCGCCTGATAAGAACCCTAGTAACAGAAGTAAGCTAGATGCAGATCATAAAAACTCTTAAACTGGGCAACTTCAGTCTTGCTGCAATACTCTGATGAAAAGGGAATTAAGCAGAGTTTAATAAGAAGTTTCAGGTGTCATTAAAAAAAAATATTCTCAGCAGGGGCCTATTCTACCTTCTTTTGCAATATAACCCAAAATGTCTGGAATTGAACTTTTCAGCACACAGTGAGGAGTCTCGTCCCTCCTCCCACCCCTCACCCCCTCGATAAAGCTAAGATGTCAGTGAGGAAACTTAAGGGATGAAAGCTCATGCTTTGCTTCAGATTTTTTTGTTTAAGGATGCTGAAAATCAGCTGTCCTTTGAGATTTCAAATTACATTAGGAAAAATATCTCCTTTAATCCCTATGCCTAAAACAATCTTTGCCATTTACTTAGGATTTTTAACACAGTTTGTTTATTCTATTACCGCTGTCACCCCTGCTGTGTTCTGTCATAATCCAATCAACTGCAAGAAAAGCATGCTGCTGTTTGTAAAGCAAACAAATCAAACCCTTCGGTGTAAATGTCAAGAGCTCAAGTTTTCCCTTGCTTGTTAGTGAAATATAAACGTTAAAGTGTGATTTTTTCTTATTTTTAATTGTTTTAATTGGCTTGAGCTACAGTTATTAGATCAGTTGATTAATCAGTTGCTAATATGGGAATTTTTATTTGTTTATTCCCTGGATTAAAAATTTGACCTCTCCATGCATAGTAGCAAAAGGAAATAGTCATTTGTTAGTAAGTTGGAATTCTCATTCTCCACATGAGTAATGGCTTGTCAAGCTTTGAGAGTTTTGGTTGACGTGTGTCCCTTGTAAATTTCAAGCAGTATTCTCCAAGAGATTAGCTGAAATATGAATTATTTCCTTGACTGACATTAGAGAACATTTTAAATTCACCTAAACCACTGTATAATGTTCATTTAGATTAATTTTGGTTAGAACTCTAATTACTATGTTCACCTCTAGTCAAAAAAGGAGAAGTCGTTTGATAATTTAGTCATGTTAATTTTGATAATTTAGTCATGAGTCACATCTCAAATATCATTTCCATTTAGGAATACAGAAAACAGTGTCTTGTATGTGCCATTTTTATGTAAGGTCATGATTATCTAAGCACCAATATTTTGCTAAACACAACAACAACAACAAGATAATTTGAAGAGCCTGCAGTAAAAGGGATGCTGCAAAAAGATGCCCAGTGCATTCAAATTACTTTAGATTCAGTCTCTGTTTCTAATTATAGGAATTACAGAAACCACTTGAATCTGACTGGTTTTGTCATTATTTAAAAAAAAAGCCTTCAAGTCAAAGGCTACTTAAAGGATGCCTAATATTAAAGTTATGACTAAATAGTACTTGAATTATGGTGGAACAAATGCTTCAACTTTTGTCTCTGCAGTCAGGAATTACTGTGAGAGACACTCTCTTCAGATTTATACAGGGAGGAATGAAAAATATTTGACTTATGGGCAATTTCCAAGAACTGAGAAAACTCTTGGAAGTGGTTAATATGAAGTAGGCTACAGTGGAACCCAAATACAGAGCTGATATTGGGTATAGCAAAAGGGGACATTTAGTAAATTTGTAGAGTCAAATTACTGAAGTAAGCTAGTGAAGCGTCTCTGTGGTGCAGCTGAGTAAGTGACATTGGATATAATTGTTGGTATATTTTATACCACGAGCATTACATTTGAAATACAGCAAGCCATAGAAGTGGGAGGGGAATATAGCTGAACAACTGCTAAAATAAGAAATACAGAGCAGGAGAAGTTGTTAGTAATGCTGACAGAAATTCTGGAGGTGAGGTCCTTTGCCCCAGACAGAGACAAAAGTTTGGGTTAGGTTTGAGCAAAAGAGAATGTGTAGAGGTGCTATTGGAGTGGGACTAGAATTGGGGTGGTCCAGGGAAGGTTAGGACAGCCAAGTGGTCTGTACTGTGAGGGTCTTTGTGGTGTGAACCAGAGGTGAGGGTCTTAGTCCCAGCCAGAGATGGAAAATAAAACTTTTGCCCATATTATAATATAGGTATAAGTTCTGCATGAAATTATCTATAGGTTTGGTATATATAAAATGAGAGAATATGAGTGTTTGTTTCTGAACAACAAGTAAAGGTTTTAGAGGAAGAATGACTTGATGGACCATTTAGTATTGGTAATTTAATTGTAATTAATTTATTTTTTTCAGTGAGTAAATGTATCGTATTCATCTTATGGGGGAAGAGAGAAAAATTTCAGGGAAATTCTGGAAAATTCCCAGTATCTCGATAGATAGGATATTTGTAACTGAGAGATAAACTTAAACCAGCTGTAGAAAAGAAAAAAGAAAATATGCTAGTTATTATGGCAAATTTGTCATAATGTAGGAGGAGCAGATTACAGATTTCATATCTTTTTTCCTAATTTAGAAATCTAGGTTTTGCATTTTTCCTGTGAGGGCATCTATTCTGTCTAAGATGCAGCAAAGAAGATTCTGGTGGTGAAGGGACAGTTACTTCAATGGTTCCTTATGTGGCAGCAGCAGATACCCACAAGTATCTCAGAGGGTTCCCGTGAGTCCCTCAGCGATCTCTGAGAGGATGCCCAGAAAGTCAGGAAGAGACTTAAACTGGAGCATTTCCAGCTTCAGCCTGGAGAATGTACTCACAGGGATTTCATCTAGGCTACTTAGAAATTCAGTCAATATCAATATTAATGGAAAAACTGAGGAATGGTTCTTACCCAAATATTTTATTTTGAGATGTGCAAATATATGGTGCTACCTTTTAGACAATGTGAGGGCTCCCCAGCCAGAAATAGTGGTAAAATATTGATATATTTATATTAGCAAATATGAGACAAATCTGCATCAAGAATAAACACTGAGATGAGGCTGATACTCTATTTTAATTTGAAAGGTAGGTGAAGATGTTGATGTTTAGTTTTTATTATTTTTACTGTTTTCACTAATTAAATTTGCATGTAGAAGATGCATTACTGCTTGTAATTATCAAGTGCTCATTTTCCTGTGGAAAACTAAGGAATCATTTTTTTCTGTGCTTCTCTCAGCTGAAAATACACTTTACTCATAACAAAAGTGGCAGGTATTTATATGGACTGGTAATGTAGGAGGTTTGCATTTTGAACTACAGATTATTGAATTTGGTTCTAGAAGATAATAAAGTACATGGTTCATCATTCATATGCATTATAACTTGGCTGATCAGGACACCTAGACAAGTTTGACATATCGCCTGGCTATAAAAATGAATACAGCATTTTTGTATTTGTTTGCTTTAAATAATGGGTGAAAGTCCCTTAGTTTCCAAGATAGCTTCCAAATGGTTTAATATTTGGTTTATATCTCAGAACACTAAGAACAGTAGAACAGCACAAAATGTATCAGAAAAAATAATCACGTTCTTATTTGTTTTAAAATATTCATTCAAACATTCATGCTTTTCTGGAAAGCCTACAAGAGTGTCTGCTTGAAAAAATTGTCCTTTCATCTTATGGTTATCAGATACTCTATTTCTAGCATGTGTTTTTATATCTTCATTATAACAGTCCTTTCTAGTTCTAATTTTTCCTACATAATTTTCAAAATTGTTTTTGACATGTGAAAATCTTGACTAAATAAGCAGCCCTGTACAGCTTGGCATAGTACAGCTGATAGTTTGGACATTCCTCTAGCCTCAATCTTGTTATGAATTAGGATTACAATGAAGAAGGCTAACATACCCTTCTTGAGCAGGGATGTTGGCCCAGGTGGCCCACTGTGGTCCCTTCTAACCTTATCCATTCTGTGATACTGCAAGAAACTTCCAGTATTTGTTTAGTTATCTTGCTTAATTTTTCCACATGAAAAATGTAAATATCTCTTGTTTAAAATGAGATCAAATACAAAAACCCTTCATAATTTTAAAGTAGAAATGAGTGCATGATGTGTTTTTATTCTCTTTACTGATCTCAAATATTTAGATAGGTAAAGGTAGTTCCTCGGAAGTATTTAATTATTTACAAATAATTGGTGAAAGTAGAATTTTGGATCGGCATTATGGATTATTTTCTATGGTAGTCATTGATAGAAAATGTGTTTTCCTTGAATGAATGGTAAATTCTCCTGAAGAGGAGGTGTTAATTTTAGTGTAATACATAGTCCATATGCAACTGAACCTACAAGAAACTGATAAAAGCAGTGCCAGATTCAATATGGAAAGAAAGATCTGTAAGATCAAAGGTAATTTTCTCCACCTCATTGTGTTCCTATTTTTGAACTTATATGCCTTATATATTATTTTTGATTGTTGTAAAGTTTTGTCCTTAAATCTTTTTATGTATCTATGGACAACTTATATTCCTGCATAAATCACTTCTGTTAAATTAGTCATACACACAAAAGAGTTTTCTCTGTGTTCAGACAAGGAGAAAGGAATAAAAGTACTGGTAAATCAGCAACTTTTCATTTAATGTCAGCATAGTGCAATGATATCAGCTTGCAGCAGACTTAAGCATTTGAGTAGAACCAGGAGGAAGAAATAGTTGATTACTAAATATGCTGGTGCTCAGCATTGTTATGAATATAAGCATTCATTAAAAAGTTCAATTTGTTGCAGGGCTTGGTGTCTCAAGATATTGTCAGGCACAATAACATTTATCATGCTTTCAGTATAGTTGCTGATGGACTAAATGGTGTTCTTGGCAGACTTGCTCACAATAAGAAAAAAAACAGAGTAAATTTTTTTTCCTGTATTGAAGCACTTGTCAAATAAAAAGGTAGCCAACATTTGTCTTCCATTTCCCATGGATGGAGTGCTATGGATTCTGGTAGTCTTTGATTGCACCTTTTAGATGAAAAAAGAAAATAATTCTAGAAAATGTCAGATGTACTGTAAATAATCATTGCAAACATGCCCAGTGTCACACATGCTAAGTAATAATTTTGCTTGCCAGCAAACATCACACCTGTACAGCAGTGCTGGTCTCGGAAGCAGGAAAGCTGATGAGTTTTCTTCAGGACTTTAGGAGCTTTGGCAGTTTTCATCATGTTCTTATAGACTTCTACCAGTAGAAATCTCAAAACAAATAAAAAAATAGGAAATAATTTTTTTAAAAACCAAAAGAAATAGACTCCCTCCCCTATACCCCAACAAAATAAGAGTTACTTTGCAAGTAACAAACATTCTTGGAATTGTTTTCTATCCACTTGAGTATGATTGTCTTGCTTATATGAAATCTGTCTTACTCTTACACCTTTCTCAAAGTGAGTTGTGCAGTGGAGTGGAACCATTGTCATCTTCCAAGTTCTGTAGATACAGCTGAACTAAAACTGGAAGTGACTTAAGAGAACCAGATTCACCAATGTAACTATTTTCTTGTCTTGTGTATCTCTTTGAAGATGCTTCTGCCTGTATGAGTGTTTTCCTGATCGTCTAACACAGAAATTTTTTCTCCCAGTTTTGCTGAGAGACTATCTTTAAGCATTTGATACCATTACATTTAGACCATTGATAAAATCTCTTCAGACCCAGTATAACTATGTTATGAATTGTAATGATGTTTCACAATGAATTCAATGAAGAAACGTGATGCTTTTGCTTGATGTTTGCTTGCTCCTAAGGCAGAGCTTGTTTTTCAGTTCATTTGATCCAATCTACTTAGATGCCATATTTAAGGAAACTGCATGTTTGCTGCTCCTTCTAGCAGCTGAAGCATATTCCATACTTTAGAATTTGATGACATCTCATAAACTACCACTGCGAAAGGGCAGATTCTCTGTCCTTGCATTTCTTGTCAATGTGCAATCGTTTGGAAGATGGTTGGTAAAACTGCACAACTATTGAGTTCTTGGCTCCGGCTTTGAAAAGCCAGAGCTGGATATGACATTTTTTGAGTGACAGTATTCCTATCTGAGTTACAGAAAAGGAAAATTTGCTTCTTGTGCCGAGTTTTCTGGTAACTCTGGGGAAGAAATCTGTAAGAATCAAATTCACTTGTGACTTTATGAAGATTTATGGTTATTTCAATAGGTTTTCTTTATTAGATAGGTGCCATGGTCCTTAATTCATAATCAACCTTTGGGTCATTAAATTTTCAGTTTAATATACCTCTTGCTTAAATTTTGTAGAATAATTTGTAGCATAGATGAATGGAAATTACCTCCATGTACAATACGGTGAGGATATCAAGAATCTTGGAAGTTTGTGTTCATTTGTCTTGCTTTGGAACATGCATAGTTTTAAGGACAAAAAAAGCATATTGATTTTAAATTTTCATTTTTGATGTGCACAAACTGAAGCAGATATTTTGCATTTTTACTTGAGTAAGGCTGCCAGAGGTCACTAGTTTAAATAGGAATTCTTGCCTCTCTGGGTCACAAGTCTGTAGGCCTCTTTAGGCTTGCCTGTAGATTCTGCGTATAAAGACGGACAGCATTAGAAGCTAATGATTTGCTGTGATTGTGTAAGGTTCAGATTGGAAATTAAAATAAATAAATAAACTCTTCTATTTTCAGTCAAATCAGCTTTTATTTGAGATGTGTAGATAATTTTTTCACAGAACATGCTTTTGGTAAAGAAAATGCCCATTTTGTAAAGAAAAATTTTATAGAGAGAATTTCTGGGTGGATTGGCAGTTTTTTATTTCTGACATCATTCTCAAGTCAGATCAGATCAAAAGTACAAGATTTTTTTAACATAATGCTTGTATTCTATCCAACTCTACTTTAAATACTTCTTTTAAAAAGCTGAAGATCAGGATTCTCTAAATACACTTTCCTATCTTTTCCAAGTTTTATAGGAAGCTAAGAAATCTTTCCAATAAAAAAAAAAAGCTGAAGGGTATGTGGAATTTCTTCTGTTTTCTGTCTGAAATCATGTTGACTGCTATGTTTCATCTTCATCATCTTTCTTTTTGCATTCATTACACCTCAAGTGTTGTACTTCATCCTAGTCTAACTTTGCTTCACTAAGCAGAAGGAGAAAAATCTTGTTTCAGTAAAACTTCTGGAGCCTCAACTACTGTTATACTGCCTTAAACCAAACAAGAGCATTAAGATTTTCCTGCTAATGAACTGTACAAGGTGGAGTTCCTTTTTCTGTGTTTGTTTTTTTCAGGGCTCTGCCTTTCATGTTAGCCATAAAATGGTGTAGATTAGCTCTAAGATGTAATTATCTAGTTTCAAGAGGTCAGTACACCGTACTTCATTTCCACCATTCACCTTTGCAATTTTCCACTTCATTGGCACTACCTTGACCTCATTCTATGCTTCCACCATTATTCTGGTCTTCCTATTAAAAAGGAAAATTCAGTGCAAGTCTGCTCAGACACTCTATGGAGAGAAAATATTCACATTTTACAGGGAAATTAAAGATCTCAAGATTTTTTCACATGTTGCAAATTGTTTCTCAAGATTTCACTTTCCTTTATAGATCAGAATCTGGAGTTCCACACAAGAACGTTGTATAGAATGGAATATCCCTGTGGTTGCTTTGGGTTAGCTGTCCACTCCCAGCTTCTTGTGCAGCCTGAGCCTCCTTGCTGGCAGGGCAGTACGAGAAGCTGAAAACGCCTTGACTTAGTGTAAGCACTGCTCAGCAACAGCAAAAACTTCCCTCTGTTATCAACGTTATTCTCATACTAAATTCAAAACATAGCACTGTACCAGCTACCAGGAAGAAAATTAACTCCTATCCCAGCTGAAATCAGGACAGTTAAATATGTAAATTTATCCTAATTGGAGCTTGTAAACATCTTGGGCGCAATGAATTGGAATTTTACAGACAGAGGTAAATGAATTTATCTTTGACATCAGATCTTTGTGTGATAGTCATCTTCTGCCTAATTTCTTGACTGAAATTCAGCCTTGGATGGTTTTGTGATTTCTCTCTATTTGATGTCTGACAAAAATGAATTTGTATTGATTAGTGTCAACACTGTGAAAAGGTGAACTTTCAGGCTTAGAATTTCAGCTGTGTATTTTGGCAGATGCTTTGCAAGAAGACAGGGTTTCTCATGTTCCAGAACTTTCATGGATACTTGTAATAGTAAATATGCCTGCATATTTATTTAGGGAAAAAATATGGGGTTTCTGATTGTAGTGCAGTAGACAGTAGTCAAACAACTTGCATCATTTTGGTGGGGAAGAAATAGTATTTACTGCTAAATAAGGGTATGTGATTCCTTAATTTCCAACTATTGTAAACAAATTCAGTGGACAGATTTTGAAGACCTCATTAGGTGAGCATCAAACATTTGCTTGTGTGTTGGAGTTAGCAACTTGTAGTCTATCACTCTGGACCCACTGTAAGAGTTTGACGACCTGTGCCCAAAACTGCAGACAATGCTCGAGGTGAGGCCACAACAGTACAGAGTAGAGTGGAACAATCACTTTTACTGTCCTCTGAAAATCTGAATGAACCTCTTTAACTTTATTTGGTTTCTAATTGTTTTTATTTACTCAGAAATAAGGTGAGAACAGACAAGTTTGCAATTGGATTTAGCTAGATAATGACATTGTTACTATTCACAGGGTCAGAATTATGTTTCTCTTATGCTGTAACAGCTCATTCTCTTTGCTCTGCATTCCGTACCTTTTCATTATTTGCCAGAAATTGATTTTAGAATATAAGTAACCAATAGAACTGAAAAAGTACACCTCTATGGCTCTTTCTAAAGCCTTGTTGGCACAGATATCCTGTTTCTTCGATGAAGAAGTGTCTCACAATATTGTCAGTCTCTATTTTTATCAAACCACTGAATTTAGTTCTCACAGAACTGAAAATTGTAAAAAGTTCTTAAAATTTTGACCTTTTTTAATATATTAACTATTCTCTTCTTTTTTTCATCTCAAATAAAATAACTGGAACCTTTTATTTTCACAGTTTTTAATCTAAGTTAATCTCTTTTAATATCTTGGTAAGAACCAGTTAATAATAACTTATTAACAGTAAGTACTTGTCAATAATAATCTTCTGATAAATATCCGTTAGTACCTGATAAGTATCTGGTTTGTGTTATAAACATAAATTCACTTTACCATTTTTTCATTTGAAGTCTGGGAAGTATTTAATGCAGCCGTGACAAAAATCTCTATGTAGTTGTCTCTGAAGAATAAATCAGTTCTTAGATAATGACTTTATACTACTTAGTAATGTGTCTTTTTGTTGATATATTTAATTCTCCCTATACGTAGATTTAATGAACAAATTCATAAAGTTATCCTAAAGTAAGGTTACAGCACTGGCTGTAAAAGATAATATTTCTCTTAAGACTATTAATCGTGACCACAAGAAAAAGATTAGCATGAAAACTTTAAAATCTTTCACCTGATTCTGAGGATAGCCATATCTAGTACTGAAGACTTACTTTAGAACTTCTTCAGTTTAATGAACATTTATTACAATCCTTCTGAATTGTAAACAGAGTAAAAACATGCTGATTTTTCGTCTTTTGGGGAATAAAAAGTGAATTTCGCCATTGTCAAGCCAAAATCAGTCTCAATGTTATTTAAAACATTTTATTATTTTTTAATACTATTTTTCCCTAAATAGCAGGAAAAGAATAAGATTTTGTTACCAGTTAATGTATAAAAAATTATCTATGTTTTACTTCTTTAAAGGTATATTTGATGAAAAATTGACAGAATTTTCTTACTTTTTTGGGTTGGACTCGATGATCTTGAGAGGTCTTTTCCAAGCTGGTGATTCTGTGATTCTGTGACTGTCTTGGTTATTTTCTTTTCAAATTCAAATATTTAACTTTATGAAACATGGAAAACTTACACCTTGGACTGATTTCTAAGGTTCCCACCTTACTCTGAGGTGAAGCCATTAGCCTCACCCAGTGAAAACCAGGCAGTTCTAATCAGATTATTCCTCTTTCTTTTTTTTTTGCTTTTTTGGTTATTCTTCCTCCTACCCTGAACATTCCCAGCTGGAAAGAATGCAATGCGAGAATGCCTCTGAATGGGGAAAGAGAGAGCAAATAGAAGCAGAAAAACAACGTTTGGAAAAAGAGACCAGAAAACTGAAAATGCAGGTAAAAGAAATGCAGGAACTTCTGGAGATGAAAAAAAAAATAAAGCAACACTAACTAAATTGAGTTGTGATTATTAAAATGCACAAAGTAGGCTGTTGGTTAAAATAAACTGTGTATTACTTAGTTGGATTATTTGGGGAGCATTCACACCCAAAATTACTATTTCATAATGTCAAAATATGTCCCTCAAACAAGGATTATACAAGACAAAGCAGCCCTTACTACATCCCAGACCTGAACAACTGGACCTCAGTGGCTAAGAATTTCTGTAGGGTACAGAAATAGAAAATAATATCTGTTCATTTTGAAAAGGAGAAGGGAGAAATGACAAGTATAACAAGACTAGGAAGCAAAAGTGAAGACTAGAAGGGACAGAAGCGATTAAGTAAGCTTTGTGAGCTACAGAGTCCTGATGAAGGTCAAAGCAAATAAATCTGTGAGACAAATAATTTCCCTGTTTTGTTGAACATCAAATCTCTTCTTAGGAGAGGGAGAATTGAAATAAGAGCCTATTCCTTATTTTTTTGTTCTTCCAAAGATCTATTCATTTATTGTCCTTCTAAAAATGACGTGATAATTTATTCAGAGACTCTTAGCTGAGCATATTTGCTTTAGTTTATGTTTTTCTATGCTGATAACTAAATAGTAATCCAGAAGGCTCCCAGTTTCACTGAGACTCTGAAAGTTGAAAAAAGAGAAAGCAAAAAAGCCCCCAAACTCACCAACCAATCACTAAATGTACATGTCCAATGCTATGAGTTGGGTAGTGAGAAACAGTAATTTTTTTTTTATTTGCCTAAATAACAAATAATTTAATCCAATTTATGTGCATTTGCTGTTGAATAATGACATTCTAAGTAACTAGATTTAGGGTTTAGTAACAGTAGGTAATTTCTCTCGGGAAAGACCGAGAGAGAGGTTTTGTACTTGATGTCTCCTATTAAATGTAATCATAAGATTTTTCTGTTTCCATCATGACTAATAGCAAATGGGAGCTCATGCATATAAGCCTACCTTTCTAACATATCTTGCATAACAAACACTGAGTTTTAACTTTTCTTTAGTAGTATTTATTTTATGATAATATATACATATCACGTCATACCATATCACATTAGTATTTTCTCAATCTGTTTGTGATGCAAGTAATTTGAGGTTGGAGATATGGCCAGAAAGATGCTCATCTGCTTAGGCATATTACAAATCTCTTTTACTGGTATGTCTGTGCTGGTCTGTTTATTTGTTTGGTTTTCTTTTAAAAATCAGTTAGTTGCATAGACTATTAGATACCTGTGATCAACTCTGTCTGTTAGTATCAGCTCTCTCCATTAGTGGTGCACCCCTGTATTGATTTACAATAACTGCAGAACATGGAATCCAAGGACAAGTCAGACTGGAATAGACCTCATGAGATCTTCAGTCCTACCTCCTACTCAAAGCAAGATCAGCTCCAAAGTCAAATCCAGTTGTTCAAGCTTTTGTCCAGTGAGGTCTCAAAAACATCCAGGACTGCACGACCTACTCTGATCAGGCAGCATGCTCGTGATGGCTTGACCCCAGCTGGTAGTTAAGCTCCCACCCAGCCTTATTCACTCCCCAGTAGTGTCTTGGGGGACAGAATTGGAGGGGCAACATTGAGAAAAAAACTTGCATTGAGATAAAGACAGATTAATAACTGGGAAGGGGGAGAAGGGAAAAGAAGGTGAAAAAGAAAAAAAAAAGAAGTGATGAAGAAGCAGTCAACACCACCAGCAGACTGATTGCCTAGCCAGTCTCTAAGCAGCAGTTGCTTTGGAAAAACCATCACCCCTCTGTCATTGCAAGGGACTCTTTTTTGCCAGGTGTAGGACTTTGTAATTGCTCCATTTCTCAAGGTTCTTGTTGGCCCCTTCTTTCAGCTTAACGACAGAACTTCTTGATCCCACCTACAGGCAAGGATATTGCGTCTGCCTGCCCCAGCCTCAGAGGGAGAAAGCAAGGCCTTGTTGGGAGCAGTTTCCAGCTAGAGCTGTGAATTGAGGCACCTGCTGTGTTTCTCCATTTTATGCTGGGAACCATTCCCTGTGGTGCATCATCCCTAAGGCTGAGCTGTCTTGTAGTCTTCAGCAGCATTTCCAGCCAGGTCTCCTTGCCAGGGCCTGCCACAGTATCCTAAGCATACTTCTCGCTGTGTCCAGGGCTCCTGGCTGCAGGGAGCGAGTGGCACCACCATGAACGGTCTTCTGTGACACCAAACACCCACTGACAATATGAGTAAAATTAAAAATCAACAGGATTAAACACTGTGGAAAACCATTAATGAGAAAATTAACTCTTCACACCTGGAAAAAGTAATATGGAAACAGTCTTACGAGGAAAATTACTCTTTCAATGTGTTCATCTCCAAGTCAGTCATAGCACTGGAGACCCAGTCAGCCATATGTGGAGAAGGCAATGGTTTGTAGAGTCAGCTGGCATATTTTATAACCTTGCTGCTGCCATTAAATGCACAACAGGGGTTAAGAAAGGAAAGAGTTTCTTTTTCAAGGATTCCAGCCTAACTCAATTTAGATGGAAACTGTCTATTCCTTTGTAGACACATCCTAATGTCACTGTTTAACCTTGCTAAATTCTGAGACTGTTTCTGATTTTCTCTAATACTATAAATAACCCAAGAACAATTGCTTTGACTTCTGGTTCAGAACCCTTTTATATCTGTGAAGGTAGCTTCAAGTTCAAATAAAATAACATTATAAGCAGGGTTAGAGGAGTAAAAAAGAATGACTCCTTTAATGTGAGTGATGGTTAGATGTCTAGGTTAGCAAAAATTGAAACTACAGCTATGTAAAGGTCTTTTTGCATCTTGATCTGTATGATTATGGCTTTATTTAGCAAGTAGACACAAGAGATATAGGTAATGTTTTATAGAATGAATCCCACAGCAAAACACAGTTGCCTAGTAGGTTTTTTTTTCCAAAACCCATATTTGTGAGATTATTTGGCACATCCATTGTAGTTGTTTAGAACAATATACAGCGTTATTAATTGATATATGGCTGATTCAACTTGTAGAGGGTATAAGCAAACAATGGCAACATGTTTTTTTAGTAAAAGTTTTAGTAATATTAAAAACATGGTATCAAAGCACAGAAATTAAATCCTTGTCTAAATGATTTCATGTTGACAGTTGCTCTTTAATATGTGTACATACATCCATAGGATATAGAATTTGTGCAGTTTCTTGCCACTCATAGTAATAAACCATGTAGACTGAAGTTCAGAACATAAAATTTAATATTAATTATGTCTTGCACAAAATGTGAGTCCTTAATATTATTCTTAGCTGGCAGTATGTTGATTTAAACTGTATCCACATGCAGTTTTTGAAAGGTTAACTTCTGTTGTACAAGATGAGCAGAACTAATGAAACAATTGACATCCTTGCACATTGTTACTGTGCAGTTTTATTGATTGTACTTCTTGAAATGGAAAATACCATTTAAATTAACAGATTTATTATTTGACAAATATCATGGCAATAAATATTAAATGGATCTAACTGGTTCATCTAGGAAGGGATAATATGAAGAAAAAAACACCTTGTTGATGGTATAAATCAATACCCAAAACATGATGTTTATGGAAAAATATTTTCTCTTTCATCTGTGAATATGGCCTTGAAACAATCTTATAAATCAATTTTGAGGAATAATAACTATTCTTTTGTATTATTGCTAATGATTATGGTAAATAGCTGGCTATGAAATATTGAATTAATTGAATATGTTTTGTAGTGGACCTGTGCAGAATATTGAACTGTGGAGCTAGTGGATGCATAGACTAATTTTTTTTTTCTTTTAAGTTTAATTTCTGTCTTTAATATGATATGATTATCATGTTGTTAGGAAAATAATCCATAGATCCATAGGCTTTAGATCCATAGATGGATCCATAGATCCATCTCCTCTCTTTCTGAGAAGAGCCTAGGAGCTTCCTGATGCCAGACACAACCTGCTCCGACTGACTCCTAAAGAAAGCCACTGGCTAAGATTTACCCGATGTGAGAGAAACAGCCCTGCAGACACAAAGGGCAGTGAAGTAGAAAGAGGAGGAGGTGCTCTGGGAGCCTGAGCAGAGATTCTTCTGCAGTCTGTGGTGCAGAGCAAGGGGAGGCAGCTGTGCCCCTGCAGCCCATGGAGGTCCATGGTGGAGCAAATGACCATCACAGACCATGGGGGACCCACTCTGGAACAGTCTGTTCCAAAAAGACTTACTGCATGGAAAGGTCCCATCCTCAACCAGTTCTTGAAGAACTGTGGCCTGCAGGAAGAAGCCATGCTTGAGCAGTTAATGAAGGATTATATCCCATTGGAGTGACACCCTTCACTCTGATAGACAGGAGCAGCATGAGGAGGAAGGAGAAGCAGAAAGAAGATTTGTGGATTGACCCTTATCCTGACATTCCCATTCTGTACATAGAGGGAGGAGGTAATGGAGAAAGTGACTAAAGAAGTGATGTTGAGCCTGAGAGGAAGGGTGAGAAGGAAGGAAGATGATTTTAGTTTTGTCTTTGTTTTTAACCATCCTACTCTATTTTTAACTGGCAATATATTTCATCTTCCTCTAGCCAAGTCTGTTTATTCTTGTGAGGTTAATTTATCTCAATCCATGAAATCTTCTATCTTCTTTTCTACTCCTGTCCTGTAGAGTAGAGATGTGAGAGAGCAGCTGGGTGGGCATATGGAATTCAGCCAAGGTCATCCCATCACAGTGTCAGAGGTGGGTGTGTTCCTCACATTTCACAGGCAAAAGTTACTTTTTATGATGCAAATTCAATGAGGTTGGTTTTCTTTGTATTTTTAAAATATAGGAACATTATCCACTGTTTCTTTTTCCTTAGACCCTTTCCTATCCTCGCTTAGAAGTGAAAGGAATACTTCTTCTTCCTAATTATATGAGGTATTTGATGATGGTTTTCTTATATGCAGAAAATCATTACCCTGCTGTAGCCATGAAGTCTTTCTAACAGTATCACTGTGTAAACTAATTTTTATGGATACAAAGTTTTGGTGTGGGAATGGGTACAATATGAATGACATTCTTCCTTCCTTTAACTAGAAAACCAAAACAAAACTAGTAAAGGCTATTAGATTAAATTGCTGCTCCTTAAATCTATCTTTCTAGTTGAATAAGAAATCAAAGTTCAAACATTCCCTTTTTTTTAAGATCTAGAAAGATTAAATTAACAAAAATTCCAAAATAACCATCCTATCTCTGCACATCTTTAAAGAAGATGTTATAACACAACTGTACTCACTTCCAGATTTATTTTTTAATAAAGGTTAGACCGTGACAGTAGCACACTTTTGACGAAAGACAGCCTTATTACTCTGAGCTCCACAGAAATGTATCACAAGTTATTAATTAGAACAGTTTTTGCAAGTACAGTTGCAAAATCAAATATAAGAAGTGGTTGAGAAAAATAAATGGAGCAAGATAAGATGAAAAATGCTGCAGCTGCCTCAACATACCTTTACATTTTGGTTAAAAGACATAATGTGGCTTTAAGGCAGATTCTCTCATCATCCCCGCTTGAATTGGTATTGCTTTAATTCGGAGTGGTTTTGTGCGCGTTAATTCTTTCTGGAGGAAACCACGTGGTAAGTTATGCTTTGGGTATTTACAGTCCTTGCTCCAAGTCCTGAAAGAGTGGATATGGCTGGAGCATTGACACTTTTTGGGATGGCCTAATGCCACATGTGGATTAAGGGCCACAGGAGCAGGAAAAATCTCAATTCCTGTGTTTGTGTGTGGGGCTCAGCACTTGCTGCTGTGGTCTGTTTACCAGCTTCTGCTGTGCTGACTTAGTGCTGTGAGTAGGGCCAAACGCAAAAGGCGTTGCAAACTGCTTCCTTGTCAACAGTGAGCACAGCAGACAGTGATCTGTCTGCACACTCTCTGGATGCCTGTGGAGTGCCAGATGTGTTTTGAGAAGGCACCACAGTACAGAGGAGGAATTTTATAATTTGCCTGGATGATAAGAGAGAAGTTTGAATACTAAGGGCTTATATTAATTGCCATGTGTTTCACTGCTGGTTTTGTGTTACAGATCTCTTGGACTGAGTTTTTAATATATTTTTTACTCTTTATCAGAACAAAATTTGAGAGGAGACATAATTATGGTAATATTATTGAACCCTTTGATATTCATCTAGCACTGTATATCCAGTGGAGAAATATATTTGTTTCAACAAAAACCACTGGGGCTGGTTGTTGCAATGATAAAACAATACAGGCTGCACAATTCGCTCCCTTAATGGATTTCTGAAACACAATATATTTTGTCAGAATTACAATACAGAGTACAATTATTTTTATATGTTTTTTCCGTAATTACTTTCTGGTGAAATGCTCATTGCAATTCCTTAGAAAATTGACTAAATTGTAGAGCTAAAACTAAACAAAAATAGAGTTTTACAGGTATGTTTCCTCTAGCAAATTATGCTGATGTTTAATAAAAGAAAGGGAGAAAAAATTACTGGATTACAAACTGTTATGGATGAACACTCAGCACTGTACTTTTCTCACCAATTTGTTTCCAGTTTCAAAGATATTTAATTCAGAATTCCTGACAAGAAAAGCTGAAAGTCCAAGAACAGATTTAAAAATTAATCTCTTATTTGCATCTGACTTGTGATATAACTTTGAGCATTAATATGCCTCACATTTTTCATTTACATTTATTACTTTATCACCTGTTTTCTAACTTCTTGAATGAACCTGTAAATTTTAATGATAAATTTTTCAACGATTATATAAATATTTTTTAATTACACATTTTATCATGATGATGGAAACCAGAAAAGCTATAGGTTTTTTTCAAGCATGTGTATAATCAGCTATTCAATATTATATTCTTTCATTTTAGAACAATATTTTTATTTCACTTAGGGATACATATTTAGTATTCTGTAGTTTCCCAACTCTATTGCACCACCTCCCTCCCTGTTTTCTCCAGTCAGCTGGGAAAGCTTGCTTTAAAAAAGCTAGTTACCTTTTTCATTTTGGAAGAGTAGCATGAGAGTATTTGCATGCCATTAGAATAAAAGTTCATGTAGTCCTATATCCCATTTCTGATATTGACCAAAAATGGGTACGTATGGAATACTTGCTAAGAGCAGCACAGGAATACTGCCTCAGAGAACTGTCATGGCTTCTTAGCAATTCGTGTCTTAGAAGTTTCCAGAATGAGATCGGTGTTTTTCAAGTCTAATACTTCTTACTGAATATTTTTTTGGTAATTTTTTAAAATTATTTTTGAACACATGTAAATTTTTAACATCCACTATGCCCTGCCATGAATAATTATAAATTTGGCTGTACATTAGCTGAAACATTTACACTGTTTGCTTTACATCTGCTTTTACATTTTCATGATACTGAAACAGAAAATTAATTCAGTTCCCTGTTTCTTCACACCATCACTGACATGATCTTCCAACACCATGGAAACTGCTCAATTATTCCTCTCTTCTTTCCCTTCTCGCTTATTTTTTTCTAATTTAGAAACTAGGTATTCCAGCGTGTAAGGGCCTTTTTTTTATGTCAGTGAAGTTTCTCTAAGAAACACTGTAGAAGACCTTTGTCAAATGCCATTCGAAGGCCTGCCTAGACCTCTGATCTAGCAGAGGCAATTTATTGACTCATTCAGAAAGCTGGCATAAATTAGTAAGATCTAAGATTTTTGCATAAAAATAGTTTTGATTCTTCTTCAATAAATCATATTTGCCAATGCCTCATCTTATTTATTATTAAGAATGTCAATATAAGTTCTTTCTGGGTTTTTTTATACCTTCTTGAGGCATTTTAAAAATTGTTCTCATGTTAGCTGTTTTCTAGGCTTTTTGAATTCTTTAATGTCAGATATCTACTCCCAGGATTATTTAACTATCCTTTTTGTCTATTTGATTTATGACAATGTTCAGTTTGAGAAGGATCCTTTCATGTGACCCATATATATATAAAATATGGGCACAGAATTATTTATTACCATGCTTCTCCAATGTGAATCCAGAGGAAATTCAAGTAGCTTTCTTATTTCCTTAATTTTTGATATTGTTTATGTCATGGTCAACAGACTATGAGGTTTCTTGCTGTTGATTTGTTAGAAAAACGATTAATAATAGCTCTTATAATTTCTGCAAGTTGTTCCTCATATCCTAGTTGGCCTCTCTTAGTTATCTTTATAAAAAATACTGCCAGATTTTAAGATCTATTTTTCCTCTTTGTAACTGTGATAGTTACATCATTCATATTTTATCTAGTTCCCTTATGAAATAACCACAGTAGACTCTACCCCAGAATTTATGTACAAGAAACTGATTTAACTTTCTTCTGCTCTATTCTCAGACTTGAACATGTTTTCAGATTGTTCCCAAAATCTGTATTAAGAAAAAATTCTGATCTTTAATTCTGTTTTTCCCACCTTTTATTAATTCTTAAAATATTTTCTTAACATTAGTGCTGTTGATAGACGGTCAGGAATTTTACTTGCTTTTTTTCCTTTTGTCTCATAATAAAGTTGTCAGTTGGTAAAAGGGGAAATGTGCATTCAAGTGTGCTGATTCTCTGTTCAAGTTTCATTCCTTTAAATTCAGCCTGTCAAATCTGATTAATCAGTGATTAATCTTTTCAGTTAGGCAGAAATTTCGGCCCTGTGTGGAATATCTGAAAGATTGTCTCAGTCAGCAAGGTACTTCCTACAGTTACTGAATATTTGAAAATACTTCCTCTGATTAAATTTCGACTTCTTTGAAGTAGCAGACTTTCAAATTCATTTGTTGCAGGAAAAGGAGCTGAACTTATCCTTGTGGGGGCCTTCTAACTCAGGATATTCTGTGATTCAAATTCCTTTTAAAAAAAAAAATTTAAAAATTTTTAGAGAGGAGAGGCTAATTCAGCCTTCAATTTGGGGCATCTTTTAACAGTCTTGGAAGAAGAACAAAAAGAACTGTTCCTCAGCAGTATCCTTCTTAAAAATGCATGCTCATAGATTTGAACATTTTTGACATTTGGAAATTTCAGTTTTTTAGACAGTCAGAGCAGAGGTTTGGAATATCTTCTCCTTTGCCTTGCTGTGCTATGCATAGCCCATTGCCTTCAGAGCAGCTATCTTGGGTTATTATGTTCATTGAAGAGATCATGGCTCAGTTGTCCCTGATCTGCCCTCTCACTTTCTAAGCCTTTTAGACAAGTTTGTGTAAAGGTATGTCTCAGTGTAAACCTTCATAATGTTTCTTATTCCTTCTTTCTTTCCTTTTCCTTCTTTTTATCCCTCCCTTCCTCCCTCCTTCCCTTCCTCCCTCTCTTCCTACCTTCCTCTCTTTCTCTTTTACTTATTTATCCCAGGATATCCAGATCAAGAAGTGGGACAATGCAAATCTCATGAGGTTTAACAAGACCAAGTGCAAGCGGCTGCACCTGGGTCAGGGCAACCCCCAGTATCAGCACAGGCTGAGGGATGAACAGATGGAGAGCAGCCCTGTGAGAAGGATTTGTGCATGCTGGTGGATGAGAGGCTGGACACGACCCAGCCATGTGCACTCACAGCCCAGAAAGCCAAACGTGTCCTGAGCTGCATCCAAAGCAGTGCAGGCAGCGGGGTGAGGGAGGGGATTCTGCCCCTCTGCTCGGCTCTGGTGTGACCCNGCGCTGCGCAGCTCTGGTGTGACCCCCCCTGGAACGCTGCATCCAGCTCTGGGGTCCTTGATATGAGAAAAACATTGACCTGTTGGAGCAAGTCCGGGGCAGGCCACCAAGATGATCAGAGGGATAGAGCTCCTCTTCTACGGGGCATGGCTGAGAGAATTGAGTTTTTCAGAGTCGGGAAAGAGGAGGCTCAGGGGTGCCTAGTTGCAACCTTTCAGTGTCTAAGGTGAGCCTATAAGAAAGATGGAAAGGGACTTTCTACAAGGATGTGTAGTGACAGAAAAAAGCAAAATGGGTTCAAACTGGAAGAGAGTAGGTTTAGATTGGATATTAGGAAGTAATTCTTTATTATGAGGGTGGCAAGGCACTGGAACAGGTTGCCCAGAGAAGTCGTGGTTGCCCCATCCCTGGAAGTGTTCAAGGCTGGGTTGGGTGGGACTCTGAGCAACCTGGTCTAGTGAAAGATGTCACTGCCTATGGCGGCAGGGTTGGAACCACATGGTGTTTAGGGTCCCTTCCAACCCAAACTATTCTGTGATTCTATGACTATATGGCAAGAGTAATCTAAATCTAATTGGAAACAGTCTGGTATTTCCTCATTAGACCTTATTAAAAAAAAAAAAAAAAAGGGAGCACGATATATCAAGGCTTAAGAATTTCATAAAAATTTAGTTGTGTGCCAAAGAAGAGAACAGAAATAACAGCTTTTATTTTGTTATTGAAGTAATTTTGTCAACAGATTTCTTAAAAACAACACTTATTTGTGCACGTTGGAGCATAAATACTTATCTATAGATCTGAACACCTCTTGTCTGACCTCATCTCTTCCCGTATGCTTTGCTTTTCTCAGTTTAGGAATATTGATCTCTCTGTCTTTCTCTGTTCCATAAAATTTGTGATGAAGGAAAATAATAGTTTATGTAAGATAACCAAAGTTATTTCTCTACCTGAAGTCAAAATCCTTTTTCTCTGTTTTTGTTTTTTTTTTCTTTTTCTTTTTTTAAAGATGCTTTGATCAGAATTTTATTTGTACTTGATGATGCTAAAAGTGGTCCATTTTTGTAGCCTAAAACTGTACTTTTTAATGCAAAAACATTGTGTAAGAAATTCCTATCTAATATTTCTAGTCTATTTGCTTAATTATAGTTGGGAAGTGAATATTTCAAAAAAACAATTTAAAGACATTATCAAGCTGTGTTGTCATATAACATATTTACAAAGGAAAATAAATAATCGTCAACATTATTTTACCTATTATCTACGAGCAGAAATATCTATCATAAAGTAGTTCAGCAGGAACTCTTTGATACCATAATAAATCCTTACTTCCAGCCGTACATCTTACCAAGGATATTTATTTTCACATTACCAAATGTGTAATACTAATGAGTTGCAACCATGTCAGAAGATGCAGTATCTTTAGTACCAGATAGTATGCTATATTTAATACACTGTCATACGCCTTGCTTAAGTAGCTTGTAGAAACCCTTAAAAATGCTATCTTAGAACATATTTTTCTGTCCTGGAGTTTGCAAGAGGTCCTTGTAACTTTGCAGGTGATTAGTCTGTGGAGATTGCTTTTTTTGCCAGTGTTGTATAGATATGTTATGGCTGTAAGTATTTGGAATCCAGCATTCCTCTTATGTTGCACTACTGTAATTTTGGTGTCAGCATCAAAACCTGTATGTTAACCTCTACCCCAGTATGTCAGAGGGGCACCCGTTCCCCAAGGGAAGCAAAGCCAGGACATGAGCAACACTTACTTTTGGTTTCCAGAAGAGCTTTTTGTACAAGCTTTATTTAAGGCCCTTTCTAAAAGGTGAGCAGGGGCATGCCCTCAGCTATACTGTCTCTAAATTGGCCCAAAGCCTAGGCAGCCCGATCTCTGCCCTTTGAGCCCCACTGTTCATCACTTAGTATCAGATGACTGTATCTGAATTAGAACTTGGCTAAGAGGCTATAAAATAGTTTAACAGTGATAGTTTCAGCCCAGCCTAATTCACCAAAATATTAAGTTCCTTCTGTTCAGATTGATTAAATGTAAACTGAGGTTTTTTTTGTTTTGTTTTTTATGGAGTATTTTGGGTTGTGGGTTTTGTGGGTTTATTTGTGGGTTGTTTTTGTTTGGCTTGTATTGGTGGGGTTTTTTTTGGGGTATGTTTTGGTTTTTTATTATTGTTTTGTGATTGTTCATTGCTCTGGTAAACTAATCAATTAATAACTTTTATGTCATGTTGAAGGTCAACACTGGTGATTGCTGACCTTCAAATGAAAATGACTGTAATGGGCTCCTGTATAGTTGAGCGGAAATACCTTTTACCAAGTCTAATGGCCCAGAACTGATAAGTTTAAATCAATTACTCTACATTCACACTCTTGTGGTTTTATGATTACTAGGTGTAAAGGTATCTGCAGTTCTGAATTGTCTTAGACATTTACAACTCATCACACGACACACCATGATTGAAGTAGGTGCTGTTTCGTGAGAAGTAATATTTCCAGCTAACTAAGTGGAAGTGAATGCTTTTGGCAGTTCTGCATCCCTGGCTCCCATGGTATAAGGCAAATCAATTTACATGAAGAATATTGTTGGTAAAATCTGAAAGGTCATGGTACTCAGACATACATAATAGTCTGCCTTCTGAAAAAATCAATCTGTCTGCATTGATTAGGTGAAGAAAGCTATTGATGTTTCTGTTTGTTTCAGAAACTGATGGTTGTGCTGAAGTAAACTTTATTTCCATTGACCTTACTGAGACTTCTTAAGTCTAATAAATAAATTATTTTATTTTACTTACAAGAATAATCTTTATGATTTAGAAAATATTGACTTCATGAATTCAAAAATTTTAGGAAAACGTACTATAAAGAGAAAGAACATAAGGTCCTAGAGTAAAATAATGAGATATTTTTAAATGTGGAAAAAAATCCCACAATTCTCAACAAAACTTGATTTGACTCTACTCTATTCTATTTTCACAACACTCCACAAAAAACTTGTAGCTTACAAACTGTTCAGTTTGTTTTCATCAAGGTGCAATGAATGCTTCAATAACGTGAAAAAAATATGGTGGTCACACTAGAAGATGAAGGATAGTGAAGATAATAAAAATCCTTGAATACTTTTAGTTTTTTAATGAATATATGCATTCTCTGAAATAAGAAGAGAGAAATGTTAAAGAAATCATATGCCCTGACACCATTGTGACTACAATTTAGTGTTCTGTTACTAATTGATTACGTAAGGAAGCATTAGAAAATATATTTTCTGAATTTCTAGTCATTTTTTCACTATATTAGTTAGTTCTTATCCAAGAACAAATTATTTTCTTCCCAGTGTTTATTTTCCTGAAATGTTTCAGGTCATGAAATTTAGCCTCTAATTTATTTATAAAGAATTTATTACTAGTGACCCAAATACATGATGACAAGTCACATGAGGTTTTCAAGGAGACCTTTCCAAGTGTGTGGTGCGTACTAGCTTCTAAATGCAGATAGCTTAATTTCACTGAAGAGTGGATGCAACTTGCACAGAAACGTTAAATCAAATGCTTCAGGATATGCCTATATTAAATTTCATAAGAACCAATCAGGATCATATGCATGAAGCAGAAGTTTTACACTTTGGAATGCTGAAGGTCATATGCCAATCAAACAGAAGTTGTGAAAACTGGAGTTTATGAGGAGAAATGCCTAGAAATCGTTACAAATTCTTCTTACTCGTCCTATGGAAAAAAACTCTGTTTTTTCTTTGTAGTGAAAACAAGATTTGTCTCTAAATCTTGGACATGATTCTCTAACTTGCATGGAGTACTTTGGAATAATAAAGTATGTTCTATATAATTTTCTATAATTTTCTGAATAGATATATTTATACCATGCATTTGGTTTTGTCCAAGATGTGTTCACATACTGAAAAAATAAAATAGAATCAATTGATGAAAAAAACCCCGAAATATCTATAATCAAAACAATGCAATATTTGAAAAGGAGTTTTAAAAAATATTGGTGTTCAACCTTGTAAGCCAAGACTTCATTTGTTCTTTGAATTCTCTAAATTATTAAATGTTTAAGTACAGGACATTATTGTCTTTTCCTTATCTTGAAAAGGATATAAACATTAAACTAATTGTGTTAGGATTACTTGTCATTACTTCTATAAATGGTCATCTAAAGCTAAACACAGTAAAAATTTTTACTTATTTGGGGCTTCTTGCTTTGAGCCAAGAAGAAGAAAATGGAATTATGCTTTAAAATCACACAGCCCTAAAAATGATTGTAAACCTGTTTGGATTGAAAGCATATTCCACTACCAGTGGGCTGTTTTATGAAAATGAAAGTGTTGTTAGCTGGTGTGTTTGAAATGTACATTGTAATTTAAATAAACTTCTTTGGAGTTAGAATAGTTCCTGCATAGAAGGTAAAAATAACTTTTCTGAAGAGGGATGAGATAAGGAGGGAACAAAATTTAGGATTTTTTTTTTTAACCTAAAACATTGATATGAATGATAAAGCAATTTAAAAAATAGAGCTATGTTACTTACTCCTAAGTAGCATATATGGAATAATAGAATCAGAGAATCATAGAATGGTGGAAAGGACTTTCCATTAGACCAGTTTCTTTAGTGTTCCATCCATCCCGGCTTTGAACACTTCCAGGGATGGGACATCCACAGCTTCTCTGGGCGACTTGTTCCAGCGCCTCATCACTGCCACAGTAAAGAATTTCTTCCTAATATCTACTAAACCTACCTTCTTTCAGTTTGAAGCCCTTTCCCCTCATCCTGTCACTACACATCCTTGTAAAAAGTCCCTCTCCATCTTTCTTGCGGGGTCCCTTCAGGTACTGAAAGGTCACAATTAGGTCACTCCAAAGCCTTCTCTTTTCCAGGCTGAACAGACACAATTCTTTCAGATTTTCCTCATAGGAGAGGTGGTCCTTTCCTCTAATCAACTTGGTGGCCTCCTCTGGACTCACTCCAGCAGGTGCATGTCTTTCCTGTCCTGAGGACCCCAGAGCTGGATGCAGCACTGCAGGTGGAGTCTCACCAGAGCGGAGCAAATGGACAGAATACTGCCTCTTCCTCTGCTGCCCACGCTGCTTTGGATGCAGCCCAGGACACGTTTGGCTTTCTGGGCTGTGAGTGCACATTACTGGGTCATGTCCAGCCTCTTACCCACCAGCACCCCCAAGTCCTTCTCCCCAGGGCTGCTCTCCATCTGTTCATCCCCCAGCCTGTGCTGATACTGGGGGTTGCCCTGACCCAGGTGCAGCCGCTTGCACTTGGTCTTGTTAAACCTCATGAGATTTGCATTGTCCCACTTCTTGAGCTTGGCCAGATCCCTCTGGATGGCATCCCATCCTTCAGGTGGGTCAACTGCACCACTCAGCTTGGTGTCATCTGCAAATTTGCTGAGGGTGCACTCAATTCCTTCATCTTTGCCATTAATGAAGATATTAAATTACTCTGGTCTCAGTACAGACCAGTACAGAAAATACGGTTTTGTTTTATAAATATAAATATTAGAAATAGAAATAGAAACAAGAATGTTTTGTAGTGGTGGAGAGTCATAGGAAAATTGTGAACCATCCAGCTCACGGCATGTTCCAAAACTCAGGCACATTGATGTGAACTCAACTTTCTTACCCCTTCAAGCAGTAAAACAGCATAATAGCAGAATCAGAAGTGCTTTACAGATGCTATTTATGAACACTAAAATAGATAGTATGTACTTATCTACCTGCTGTGATCTATCACCTACCTGATGTATTTTTCTTTTACACAATAATTATTAAAAATTATGATATTTAGTACCTTAAATTAAATGAGTGGTCTGTGTATAAACTACTGAGCTGTGGATCTGGACCAGTAAAAGCAGGCTGATAGAGTCCAGCTTGGATATGCATGTAGGCTGCAGTATATCCTATCCACCTTTGAATTGTGGACAAAAGATATGAATTTGTATTTTTCTTATTCTTAAACAGTGCTGCTGGGCTAAGGAACTTGCACTAGAGTATTTGTTCAGTTTGGCTCCAGAGAAAGAGGAGCTGTTTCATAAGATCAGCTAAATTGATATTTAGAAATGTCACCCATGATGTGGTGGCCTTTTCTACTATATCCCAAGGTAAATATAACCTTTCACTCAAAATTTTTGATGTTGAAATCATGTGATTGTATAGTCTGTTTCTTATTCGGAGTCTTTAATATTTAAATGATTTTACAAAAAAACCATATTGAATTTATAAGCAGATTTACCTTTTTTTTTTTTTTTGCCTCTCAACATCATTGATTTCTATTTATATATATATGGTAGAAAGCATGACATTAGCATGGTAGGAAAAGGTTGAGCAGAGTTTGAATGTTTGACTGAACAATTCCCACTAAGGAGAAAAATAGACTTTGTTAGACTGGACAAAAAGGAATTTTTGGTTTGAGAAACATATGGGAAATGGTGGAAAGCATAAATACTAAATCAAAATTTTTATGATATGCTATCTTTCTATGTATGGTCCTCATAAGCCAAGAGGAATGCTGTAATAGCTTCATCTTTAAACTTTTTTACTTTTTGTGAGTATTGTGTCCTCTTACTTTTTTCCCCAGCCTGCTGCAAAACCAGGTATAACTCACCTGATGACACCAGCAAATGTTGACAGGAAAATGATGCTGCTTTAGAACAGTCCTCAGCTAAATTGCTCAGGAGACCTGTCAGAAGTACCTTACTGCTCTCATAGCACAAATATTAGAGTTACCTTCTGGGTGATCTGAGGGAAGAATAGTGCTACATACTTTCTTTTCAAGATCAGAAATAGAAATATTACCCTGGCTTTATATGTGCTCTGAAAATTGCTTATTGTGAATTCTTTCCACCACACTGTACTAACTCAATAGATTTTAGGAACATATCAAAATTATACAGTTTGGGAGTGGTTTTTTTAACCCTTTGTGCCAGGTAGCATTTCCATGTAGTTACTGCAGAGATCTATTGTTCACAAAAAATTCTCTAGTGGATCAGTGACACAGAAAAGTTTAACTATAAAGTTTGAATATATAAATATATTGTGCTAATATGACGTGCTAATGTGTATTTAGGATAACCATATGAAATTGCTTACACAAGTCAGTAAGATAATCTAGATGGGAACGTTGCTTTTAACTTTTCCATATATATTAAATATACAGCAGCTGCATGGGATTGGTAAACTGAGCTAGAATAATGTATGCATTAGATAGATATGATGACATATGAAGGACTGTATTTACAGAATGACTGTAACTGGCAAAACTAATGGTTTTGTCAGTGTGATAGCACCCATCTCAAGATGTAGTACAAGGCTGCAATAAAAGACAAGCAAGCAAAAAACATACTGATGTTTTATGTTAAGGTATTCATACCTCTTCTCTCCCTCACTGCCTCGATTTGAGACAAGTTAGGAGGAAACATCTTGAAAGGAGCGTCTCCTCTAAAGAAAGGAGGGTTTTGACACTCTCTCCCCCACCGGTGTAATTCCGAAAGGAATTTCTTGGAGGAAAGTGAAAAAAAACTGTTTATTTAACACGCGAAATACACACAGGCACAGAAACAAGAATGAATAATGTTAGATATTAAAACCTTCTCGCTGCGGAGAAAGCTGGTGGATCCAGAGTTCTTTCTGTAGGTGTGGCTCGGCTCCCCCGAGGTCCGGAGCCGGGATGCGGCGTCCCGGGGCCTCCCCGCCGGCTCCCGGCGATTGTATGGCTTTCTGAACTGGAGCAAAACTGAACAGTTCCAGAAGAAGCCACAGAAATCAACGCAGAAGCTCTATGCAGTCCCGGGAAAACTTCTTGCCTCAGCTAACAACAAAGAACTAGCTGAAAGCAAAGAAATTAACTCTCCCTCTGCTGAGAAAGAACAGAGAGAGAGAGAGAGTGGAAAAGTATCTGTGTTTGAACACTAATCACAGAAAGAATTATCCTGGCTTCCCCCTCTTCCCCCGGGCCTAGCTTAAAGCTACAGGACTCATGTCTGGGCATAAAGCAGATGATAGGGGATACAGTATCATACAGTCGCCCCAAGACACACACCCACAGAAATTATATTCAAGTGGCATTCAGAAGTCTTGTTCATAGATGTTTGGGAGCAGTCTTTTTCAAAATACAAATCTTGAATGGATTACAGAATATCCTAACTGAAAACCAGAGGATCCAGGACAGGTCCATTATGCAGATCAGCTTCATAAGACTAGTGCAGTGGCACCCTGATTTTGACAAAAGCAGAAGTTGTGTTGCAGTGCTCTGCATTGTTGGTTTGACCATACACTGTAAATCTGAAACAAGAAAAATGTATTGCCTACCCTGAATGTGCTGATACCATCTGTGCACATCATACCCAGCACACCCGACTTGGAAATTTTGATTTGTTGTACTCATTTGCTAAGTAGGAAATCTGTACGTGCTGCTGAACACTAGAGCAGTATGTCTACCTGAGAAAGGTAAATGGTGATGAAACCAGATTTTTTGCTATGTAGCTTTCCTACTCTGAATGCTCTGCCCACCCTTCTTCTTTCTCCAGCTTTATGTGCCAAGGATGACATGATATGGAATATCTCTTTGGCCAGTTGGGTTCAGCTGTCCCAGCTGTGTCCCCTCACAGCCTCTTGCCCATCCTCAGTCCCCTCACTGTCAGGGCAACATGAGAAGCAGAACAGGCTGGGATTGCGTGCAGGCATTGCTCAGAAATAGCTGAAACACCTAATGTTACAACACTGGTTTGTTCAATAATTCAAAATATAGCATTGTAGGAGCTGCTATGGAGAAAATTGACTCCATCCCAATAAAAGTACAACTATGAAAGATTCCTTCAGGTTACACTGATGTCTTTTTTAAGGATGCTTTAATGCAGTATTACTTCGCTTAAAACGCGACATCACTTGTCCGTCTAAAGCATCTCTTTCAATAATTTACTTTGCTTCTTTATGTTGATAGAATGTAGGCAATAAACAGAAAGAGTGGATGAAACTAAACTATGTGAATGAGATATATTTATTTAATTATGTTTATGGAAAAGCTATCATCATGCATTTCTAATTGGACATTTTTTTCTAATAGTTTTGTCAGATATAGGTTCACAGCTTTTAGAACAACGCCTTTCAGCTATAATCTGGAGGTGGACCAGGATTCCTGTACTCATCTTTATTAAAAAATAAATGTTCAATCTGCTCTTTTTTCGTAGATAACATACGGTGACAATAACAAAGTCATAATACCTAGGGGAAAAAGTACTGTCTCTCTATGTAGCTGAGGATGGCTGCATAATAGTGTGAGATTCCGTTACTATCATTCCATTACAATATGTTACAGGGTTAAAAAATATATTTTATTGGTCTATATCTATGTTATTTGTGGTAATATCATGATTGTGTTGTCATAACATGAGAAATGTTGTGGTTTGGACAGGATTGCATTAGAAAAT
The DNA here is from genome assembly GCA_013397755.1 of Cnemophilus loriae. Lineage (NCBI taxonomy): Eukaryota > Metazoa > Chordata > Aves > Passeriformes > Corvidae > Cnemophilus > Cnemophilus loriae. The sequence goes on from VZTF01008247.1 coordinate 505,430, forward strand.
GGCTGGTATAATAATTCTAGTTGATTCAATCTTAGTATGGGCAAGCTGAAGGAAACAGAGACCAGTAAATTCATATATTACTATTTAAATAGCAGAATGCATATTTATTTGTCATATTTATTTTAATCTATTTGAAGAATAATTCTATCATGGGGTTCCTGATTCACCCAAGAACCCTTTTCCACCACATAAAAAATTCCATGCTCCTAAGAAATAATTATACAGACCATCTCCACTGACACTTTAGTTTAAATAAATTTTATATTCAGAATATAACACAATAAAAGTTGAAAATACTGTTTAAATGAGCCTGATACTGGAGGTGGGGGGAGGGGAGGAGAGCTGAAATTTTACTTTAATATCAGTAAAAATTACAGATTTTTGTTTTCTGTCTAAAGTTTGTATTTTGAAAGTCTAATAAACTTGAGAGTGGTAAAGACAGAATTTACAATAAAAGTTAAAATTACCTTCTAGGTTAGCTCTTAATTGGCTTCCTTTCCTATTTGGCAATTCCTCCGTGATAAAATTTGTCTTTTTAAAATTATCATTATCCCTAATTACTCTGCCATATTTGAAGACTCACTTTTTCAACAAAATTCCTCCTCTGTTTGCCATAGTTCTGTCTTAGTTGCAATGTCAGCATTTCCTTATAGGCACTTACGTCTAGAAGTAAGATTGTTTCTTCTATTGTCAGGATTTAGAAGAAAAAAAGAAAACCACTGCCAATTATTGTCTTTTTGTGGTATTTTAGATTGTTCTTTAAAATCTTTTTATTCTTCGCCTCTCTACCATCAACATAAACAGATTCTATGGCATACCAGCAGAGTTCAGCTCTGTTATTTCAGTTGCTACTTCATTATGTATCAAGAACATTCAGAACACTTAATGGGATTTTTTTTTTCCTTAACAACTGAGTTCTAGAAAGGCATTAAATCCCATCTCTTCCTGGTTTTTGAGGGGCATGCAGTTGTCATGCAATACACTTTTTCTGTGGGTGCGCAAAATTATTTTTCACATCTCAAAATCAGAAGACTGGAGTAAAGCAGAAAACATCTGTTCAGGTCTGCAGTATCTTTCAGTTTGCTAAATTATTAGCTTAATAATACAATATCCATCAAAAGTAAAGACAGAAAAAGTGTTGGGGGTTTTTTAAATTTGTGCACCATAAATGGATATTTATGTTTAAACCAGTGAGGACACTAATTTTCTTCTTGATCCACAACAATAAATGCTTGATATGAGTTTTTCTGGGTTCTCTGATTTTCCTTTTCATCTAAGAGGGATTAGAAGCAGAATAAAAAATAAAATAGTCTCTTCACAATGCTGGTACTTTTTGGTTTTTATTTTACTAGAATAGTAATAGACATTAGAGAGGAAATCACTGATTGAATGCTGTTTAATCATATTCTTCATTGAAAATTAACTGTAACTTTGTTTAAGATTTGGACTTCACTACTGTAAGTAAACCATAGCTTGTTGGCATTATTTTAAGCACAGGGATCTTTGAAGTCATTCCTGATTTATTGTTTTTTTCTTTTTGAGTGATTGATGACTGTTGTGTAGTGGTAGCAGGCTAAGACGAAGAAAGAAAAGAGCAAATAAAAAAAGGAATTAATAATGAGGACATCTTGAAATTAGGAGGAGCATATGAAGTTGGTACGAATTCAGGAAGCACATCCACACTTTGGATTATGTTATAATACCAATGAAAATTAGGGTTAGTCTAATTAAAGTCTAATTGTGTAATCCAAATAGGCAATTACTATCTCAGTTGCAATGACACTGGTATTTACAGACTGAAATACTTAGGTAATAAAGAAAAGCTTCAGTATAATACAGTCATATTTTTGGTATGTAAATTACTAAAGTTTTCCACTTCTCTGACGTTTTGCTCATCTTTCTTGTGTCAGCCTGGTATTTTAGGTTGGTACTCATCCTCAGGAGGGATGGAGTAAGGGAGAGGATTACAGGAAGTTATCTGTCCTGATTTTTTTTTAATGGAGAATTTTATGATTGGTGGAGACCATTTCTTTCTTCCCAGATTTGAGTCTGTCATGGGATTTTTTTTTTTAATGCTTTCAAACACCATGCCGTTGTTTGACTTCTATTCATTGGTTTCTACCTAAACTATGTTTGCGCCTTTGTGAAGGCAATTTGCAATAATTAGTTTAGATTCTATGATAGCCTCCTCCAACCCAAGTGTAACATATAGAAGTAATGTTTGCTACTCATCAGCTTTATAGATTTGTCAGACCTTTGCCATAAATCATATTCACACTGCTAAACTCAATTCTGGTCAAGACAAGACATGAGATGTTACACTGCCAAGTTAATAGAAATTCTGTGGCCTTTCATGAGTAAGGTCAAATCACTACATGGACTGGCATCGCCACCACACTCGCAGTATAAACTTTGAAATATATTCCATGTAGACACCCTTTACTGTGTGGATTGTTTTTATTTGGGGTTTTATCTCTTGTTTGGCTTAGAGTTTTAAGTGTGGTTTTGGAGGGGAGGTGGGGTGGTTCTGCTTTTAAGGCTAATCAATGAAATTAGTTAGAAAGCTACTTGTTGATCCTCTAGTAGGTAGCTATTGCAAAGATACACTATAATTTTTGTTGTATTTAGCTGAATGTTCCAAATTAAGTTGCATCAGACATCAGATTTGCTGTCAATATATTAAAAGTGTTTGGGAGAAAAAGACTAATAAAAATTTAATCATTGAAAAATTGAAAGTGAAATATAACTCAAAATGGAATACCGGAGGGAACTCTATGAGCTTATTGACACTCCTGTTCTTTAGAATATGCAACGTTTGATGTTCTACAGCCTTACTCAATGACCATTTTTCCTTTTTCAACTCTTCATTCAAGGAGAGTGAGAGAAAGTGATGTCTCCAGAGATATATTATGAAACTAAACAGCTTCAGTGGAACAGCTTGCCTTTATCACATTTTGCTTTTCCAGCTCCTACCTAATAACAAAACAAACAAAAAAAATTATCTCTCCTTTTGGTCTAAAATGCTTTCTTTCAGAGTGTGATAACATTTGCGTGTTTTTATGTACCTTGTCCTAAACTGCCGTTTCTCAAGATTCTGCTGCCTGAGGAACATGGGGTCATAAACAAAAAATTTTGCTCACTGCTGTAAACCTCTGTAACTGAGTGGCCTGAGGTCCATGGATTCATTTGAAGGTAGCTTGTTTAAACCCATACTTAACCATTTCTACTACATTCCAGCAGATTTTGATCACACAGTGACCTATAAAATCTGTGAAGTGGTTAAGCTGATACCCGTAAGAGAAAGTAATTGACTTAGGCGTACAAGCAAAGGTTCATCTAGCCACAAATAACTCATTTTCTAAGATGTTGCAAAGATACTGCTTGTAAAGGAATCTGCTGAGACTGAGGTTGAAGAAAAAAAAGTCAAAAGGACAAGTTTGTCTTGAAGGTTTGAGAGTGCTCATTGATAAATGTGGAAAACAAAGAAAAATTTTTTTAAAGAAGCCTTGCCTACTAATTTTGGATCTATTCTTATGGATTTGAATGTATTTAAACCTTTGAGCAATATTTACTGTTTTTAAGAGATAAATATGAGAAAAATAAGAAAAGAAGGATGTCATTTCAGAGTATATGCACTATTAGGTGTAAAATTTATCTTCGAATTGCCTTTTTGCATTATTTTTTGTAGAGAATGGTTGTAGAAATTGCAGTTTCTTTCCCCAGTTTCTCTTTCCAGTTCATTAAAATTCAAGAATTTTTTTGATTCAATAAACTGACAGTTATTTATTGTCTCCGAGCAGAGAGGATAATAAATCTTTCACCTTGAAAATCTTGGTGCTTGATGCATCAAACTGCTGTGGGTAGAAAAATTAAGGTGATGCGATGACTTAGGTCATATATGATGAATTCTGCCTGTTCAAATTTTCAGGTGTGGATCACCATACACCATGAATGTCTGTAGTGCAGTCTTAAAAGCTACATTTGCTGTTGAATTTTATTTTCTGTTTCTGTGTATCAGAGGATTGTATAAGAATCTTTGTTGTTTCTTCCTCTGACAATTGTTGCCAACAGACCCGAGGAAGTTAAATGAAACATAATTGTAAGTTCTGTAACATCTAAAAGGAAAAGAGACTCATAATTTTACAATATTTGCATCAGTAAATGTGGTAGAAGTGTAATGCTATCGTCAGGGTATACTTCGTGCTTGCTAAGCAGAATTTCTTATTTGGCATTTTAAATCTGTGGAGGTCTGTCCTTGTTTACTAAAATTCTTATGTAAAGACAGGCATGCCTTAGCTTGAATTCAATCCCCATGCAGATGTATTTGCTAAAATAAAAGTAATACAGGCAACTTCCTTTTGACCCAGATTAAAGGTATATGGATCTGCTCAAAGATTTTATTTTATGCAAAGAGGGGTGGTAACATCCATTTCTTAGACTCCTTTTTGCAAATTTGTGGCTAGACAATCAACCTGAGTAATTTTCCTGCTTACTGATTTTTGTTGGTCTTTTTGACATATCTGTTAATGATGTTGAAAATACCTCTGGGAATTAGGACAAGTAATTATTAGAATAAATTAATAATACCTTAAAGAAAATTTTCAGTGCCTTAAGAGCAGTAAACTATATGATGATATGAGATTTTTACTTACTGAATCTACCGAACTGACAGTTGATAAGGATGGAAGATTTGGATGTACGCTGTAATTTATGCCTTTTATACCTGCCCCGGAGAGTTTTCAATCTTTGTGAGAGGCATGCACATAAGTTACGTCAATAAATAGACTATTTGCAGTGCTTTTATTTTTTTATTTTTGCACTGTAATACTCTAAAAATTCACTATTGTTTATTTGCTCCTGACCAAGTATGAAAGCAATGATAATCCTCAACAGCGGGCATTAGAAGGAGGTCACAATAGTACTTGCCATAAGTGTCTGCATGCCATAAATGTGACCTAATGTATTGTGTATAATTTTGAAAGACATAATCATATTGCAGAGATGTTTCCAAACTTCTGAAAATATGTGAAGTTAAATACAAGAACTTCTAGGTGAGCTCTGTAATGGTACATTTCCTTTTCTCCCCCTGCGTAATGATCTTATTGAGGGAATTCCTCCTTAAAGCTTCCACCTGTTGAATATTGTTCCTTGTCAATCATTAACGAGGTGGTCATTTAGGAAAAAAGTACTGGATTAAGCCTGAACAACATGTAAGTCCTAATTACACAGCTTTCTGTGAAAGTTCAGAATGGCCTGAAGGATCAACACAGACTGTTTGCTCTATCTCCAGCACAGCATTCATTCAGCACAAATTTGTATTTTGTGTTACCTTGAATTCTGGAGATTGGATATTTACGTCTCACAAAATTAACTGCAAAGCCAAATTTAAATCTTCCCAAATTTGTATATGAATGCAGTATGCCTAAGAGAAACACATAGAAGATAAAATATTTGGTTAATTGTTACTCAGTAGGCGATCTTAATCAGTAATTATTAATAGCCAACATTAGTATATTAGATGAGTAGTGCTAAATAGTTTGAACAGGATGCTTCCTGGATCTACCTTAACTTCAAGGTATGTGAATAAACATTTGAAACGATATCCATACAAATACAGCTTAACTTTGCTATTATGCTTAGTTCTCTGTGCTTTAGGGGTATTAATTTTGATTTATATTTACACAATCTGTCAACTGTAGCTGAGAAATCATTCAAAGGTAAAAAATTACAAAGAACAGGTGACTATGAGTGAAATACAAAGAAAAGTGAAAGAAAGATTTTTGGCTTGCTTTAGTGTTGGTATACTATACCGTCAGTAACTGCAATAAATGGCAGATCTCTGGAAAGTAGTGATTTTTTAAGCACTAAACTTCTGGTTGTGTAGTTGGTTTCAGCTACTGCTACAGTTGCTTTCATGATGGGGAAATTTTTTAATCTCCGTGATTCTTTTGTGAATGCTGCTGTAAAAACTCAAAGACAAATAGGATAAAAGAACAGAGGATTTTTTGTGTAACCGCTGTATGTATGTATATATTTATGTTCTACCAAAGTAAAAGAGTGAGAATTTACGCTTTAAGAACTTCAATCACACTGGGTTATCTTCAGTAAAACTTAAATTTAGCTTGCTGTATTTCAATAGAGGAAACTTAGATTTAGAGTTTCTACATCTTCAATTACTATTTTTTTCTTAAGAAATCAAAGTCTTGCTGAATAATGTTATAAAAAGAATTAGCAGGAAATTCCGCACTATCTGAATAGAATAGGTTCTGAAATTACTGTATTTTGGTTTTGCTTAGCTAGCTTCCATTGATGGTTCTCATAGGCAGAGAGGCAATTTTTAAGATCTTGATTCTTAAAATAATTGTATTTGTAAAGATGTCTCCTTACTTTCATTGTTTTGATTTAAAAACAATCTTTATGTCAAGCGAGTTATAAAAATAATTGGAGTATTGATAAAGCTGCAAATCTGTGGGTTTTAAATTGTAAGAAATACACGGTTCATTTGGTTTCTGCATATTGATCATGCTGAGAATATAAAAACCTTGATGAACTGGCAAAGATTGCAATTTAAACAAAAGGAAATGAAGCTGAAAAATTAAGCAAGTCTTTGAATTAACATCAGCAAATGAAGTCTTAAAATTTATCTGCATTCTGAATATTTATTTTTTTCATATAAACTGTAAAACATCAAATTTGGAAATGATTCTAATCTATTGTGAACATTAAGAATATATTGTTCATATTTAAGAATATTCCAGACCAAAGTACAGCTGCTAAAATCAAAGAAGGTGGAGAGTCTATCAATTTGCATATAACAGTAATTTAAAAAGAAATATGGAGAGAGTAGTGACATCATCTTCCTGTGGTATTTAGCTTGGATACAGTTCAGAGAGTGCAGACATTTTCATTCAGAGCAGTCCTACAACAAACTGTTGATTAGAAGAGTGAAAGATAAAATTGTTGGAGTTGTGAGAACTCGAAGTACTGTCCTACTAACAGCTGTTTGGTCACAACGAGGTTTTTGGTTATGGACAAAAGCAGCAGGGCTACTGCTGACTGGCTAACAATGGCCATCCTGCAAGAAGATAAATGGTTCCATGCTGCTCTACCACCACCATTTTCATGATTACCGTGGAAACAATCGAATACGAGATGTTGCTAACAAAAGTGCAAACTGCAGCAGCAATCATTGACTTCAGAAAGGCTGAACTTCTTGTTGACCAACCTCAAACTTAACAGTGGGTATTTTTCCTCGTATTTGGTGATCTGTCCTTTTTCAATGGAATAAGTAGGGGCTAAAAAAGGGCTTGAAGTGTAGATTGCTGGGTATTCAGGCTCTGGCTGATGGTTTATATCTCGCCTTTTTCTGCTGGTGCATCTATATTTGCACGTGGTCAAGTTTACTTGGCAGCAGCTCAGTGGAATATAATGGTGTAATACTTTTCATGTGAGAAGAAATGAAAATGAGGTTTCATCGTGGTTCTCCTGATTGATGAGATTTGTAAAATAAGAGGGAGTCCAATTACTAAACGGTGTTTCAGGCAAAAAGATTACTGAGTTTCTCAGTCACTCCTGACTGCTAATCAATTTGTTGAGTGATGATTAAAATGTTTTGCTTTGACCTAAAATGACTTAGCAGTTTGAGTCCTAGCTAAATGGTTCTTTTTGATAGGGAACTGCATTCTTATAGTGTAGGTAAGTTGCAGTTCACTGTTTCAAGATGAAAAATTGTGAGTAGTTGTTTCAGGATTTTATAATTCCCTCCATTTTTTACTTATTCAAACCTTATTCAGGAATTTGTTATCTTCAAAATACTGAAATAACTTTTTTTTTTCATGAAGGTAGGAAAAGAGAATGAAATGTGTCAGAAATAAAGATATTAGTGTTTTCAAATTTTTTTTTTTTTTTAGATCTTCCTCCTTAACACTTTGCCATATTCATTTTCCGGTTTTTAAAGGATTGTTGAGACAATGGTGCCAAAAATACGTTTGTAAATGTAGGTGAATTCATGTTCTATTCCAAATAGTAAACCCAATTTTCTTAGATAAGTGAGAAGAAAAAAAAAAAAAAAAAAAAAAAAAAGAAGGAAAAAATCACTAAATTGTGATACAAAATATAAAATATTTTGGATTTTTTTTCTGGAAGAAAGATTTCATGCAAGAATGCCAGCATATTTCTGGTTTTTTGGCTGCATTTATGAAGTTTTATTAAAAATATATATGGTTGTATATCTATCGTCTTATCGTGTTACCTATGAAGAACTTCAACTTCCAGAAAAAAGAGAAAATTGTAATAGAATGTATCCCATTTACAAGTAGGCCAGATTTCATTGCAAGCTCTTCAGGTGCATAAAGGTGATGCTTGAGTACAATTCAAATAAAATGTTGTAGAACAGACACGTCATTCCTAATAGCTTTGGTAATCCTTTTGCAAGATTTGTCTAACAGTCAGATAAGAACATATAAAAGTTTAATTTGTCTGGTCTGGAGAAAAAAACGCTGGTACGTCAAAATGTCAAAGTAACTGATAACATCAAAGTCAATAAACCTTTTCCTCATAGTAACACATGAAACTCCTGAACCTATCGTTTTCCAAAGTAGATTTATGATATAAAAGCTTTGTGCAGAAGCCAGGTATGATTCAAACACACGACTCTGGCCAAAGTCCCAGATTAGATACTGTACAGTTAAAACTGTTACTAGTCTAAAATCTAGACTTCTTGTAAGTGTCTGTATAGTTTGTGAAGTGATTCAAAACCAAAGAGTTCTTAATACTCTTAAGAAGGTTTATTTAAGCAAAAGCTAAATTTTCTTTAATTTTTATTTTATCCTACCTTAAACAAACTAGGATATATTCTAATTAGAGAATTAATATATGCTAGCTTAGAGAGTTGCAATGTCTTTGGAGACCTCCTCTAAACAAACTTTTGTAATTTTTTACTAGTTTGTATTTCACTATTAAAATTGCAGAGAATACAATTGTAAATTTGTAGAATTTTTTTTAGTTGATTTTCTTTTCTATTGATCATATTTAAGAGACTGAGGAGTGTTATTTTCATAAATTAGCATGAAAAAGTCATATTCCATACGTGGGGTTGTCTCGAGTCACTCTTTCGGAATTTAACTAACTGAATTCTTTAAGTGCCATAAGAAAATACAGAAAGTCAAATGCAGAAAGCAGTATCATGCCTTTAAATTTACAGGGACATCTATAAGAGCAGAACATATAATACACAGACTTTCTTGAAAAGTGCAAAGGTGAGGGAGAAAGCTGAATTAACTTATCCACTGCCTAGTAGCAGAGTCAAACTGTTCTTCAGAATAGTTTGTTTTGCCCCCAGGCACGAGTAGTGCCAATGTTCCCTCTCCACATTTACTCTAGGTAGTAGAGCTTTTTGGGAAACCACTCTAAGCAATGCTAAGCAGGAAGCTGGAAATGCAGAGCAAGCAGACTGTTTGCTTGTGGGGAAAAGACAATCTGTCTGTGCTAGGGGGGTGACATCTCACTTTAGCAAGATTTATTGCAGCTTCAAGCTGAAACAAGTTTCCTGATATATATAAAAAAGAGGATGTGGTTGTCTTGATCAAAGCACTGTCCTAAAGATTAATTTATCTGTGCTGTATGTTCAGTTTTGTACAGACTTGAAGAAGACAGGTAGTAGTTCCCTGCTTCAAATTTCTCATCAATCAAAACAGATGATATGTTCCTCCTTTTTTAGCTTGCTACGAGCAAAAATAATTCCTCATAAGAGCTCTAGTATTGTGGGTCCATAGTTCTGGAGAGAAACTTAAAATACTAATATTCAGTGCCTCTACATACTTTCTTACGAATATTTCTTCATTGTGTTGTGATCTCTGCCAAGTGGTTGTCCCAGTGGTTTGTTTGGATTCAGAGCAATTCACCCGTGTCACATAATTGGCTATGAGTATATTTGCCTTTCATTTTCTATGTGCATACATGGAAATGAAGTTTTCAACTTGATTTTAGCTATACATCATTCATATACGTAATTATATGAAAGCTGGTGCCTTTTGGAAACTTCAAGTTATTTAAAAAAAAAATCAGAAAAATGTATATAGACCTAGTTGACAACAGAAAAATACTTAATAAACATTACAAATATTTCTGTATTATATGATCATGTGAGATATAGAAAAATTCTCTATATTCACTACATGATAAGGCATGCCTCCTTCTGTGTAGTACCAAATATTTATACTGTTTCAATTTTCCATGCTAACCTTTCTTCAGAGAAGTACCATAGCTTGAATATCTTGAGAAAAACCCAGGTGATCAGCAGAGAAGAATTTCTTTAATGAATAAGCCCTTTAATTATGTTCTCGTTCTGCTATATGCTCAAGATTGTAAAATTGCTGGAGAGAAGAGTAAGTAATTGAATAGCAATTTAAGTGTGAATTTATTAAATCAATTAGATTTACAAAAGTAATTTGAGACACAGTGCTGCTATGTCGGGCACACCAAGTATATAAAAATTTAAAATAGATGCTTGTAAGTGCAGCATAGTTTCTAATGGGAATTTGTCTTGGTTATAATAGTAAAAATGATTGATTCTACGCGTCTGATGAAGCTTATTCTGTAAGTTATTCTTACCCTAATAGCACCTCAGAGGTAGGCCATTTCATTTCAGATTGCTGGGGAATCTCTAGGCATAATAAAAGATTTAATAAACTGATGAAAATTTATAACAGTGATGGAAATACTTCTGTGCTTTTATTTTCCTCTAAAACAAACATATCTTCTGTATTAAATAGTTTGATAAAGCTATTAATTTCTCTACACTCGGAACTTCCATGAACATCATGTTAAACTTTAATGTGTAATGTACTATGTAATATTTTATATGGTACTTTAGAAAACTAAAGGAAAATTAATTTGTGAAATTTGATGGGTGTGTGTACTGTAACTAGCCAAACATAAGGACAGAAAATGGTTACAAGGGTTTTTGTGATCAATTGCTACATTAGCCCTCCTAAAGACCTGACCTCACGCCATGGTGTTACATGTAGGGTATCAGAGTGTGAGAGAAGCTACCGTGTATCAAAAACCACAAAGTATCTAACAGGAGCAGTGTGACTACTACTCATTTCCTACCCTTCCTGCCTTCCAAACAGTGGGAAAGGATATGCCTGTTCAAGCTTTCTTTAGTGTGATAAAATAAGATGTAATATATGCAGAATTTATTGTCTCTAATGGAAGCAAGATCTCATGATACAATTTCATTGTCCCTTCAGTTTAGTGACCATCTACTTCCTCTTCTGACTCCCACAAAATATCTGTGATCCTTCAGATCATCACATTTCCTATCCCATAAGACTCTGTTTGCCTGCTTGCTATCTGGAGATACGCAATGCTTTGAAATACAATTTCATTCTTAGGGTGCTTTTTTTCTTCTCCATTTTCAAATGTCCTTTGACATCTGAAAATTAGAACTACAGTCACTCTTTTTATGTTTCTTTTTCTTCCCCTTACTTTACCTCCACCAAGCTGCTTGAATATTCAAGATATTCTCCCTCTCCTCTTATCAATCAATATTTTAGTTTCCAGATTCCGTATATTAATTTTTCACTACTCTCCTCAGTCTTCTGCATTCAGGAAATTTTCAGTCTGAACAGGAAAATTTCATGCTTGATGAACATTTATTATTATAAGAATTTTTTCCTGATTAGTCCACTGTGTACAAAGTCAATGTTGAGGCTAAATGTTAGTATCAACATCAGAAGGGGGTAGGAGAGTGAATTAAAAAATATTGTTTTCTAAAGAGTATATACGTATTCCTGTGACTTTCAGTGAAATATCATAAAGATCAAAGCAGTAAATTAAACTGTTCAAGATTAAATAGATAGGTTTCTCATTTATTTAACTCAGAGTGAGACCTGAAAAACATTTAGTTTAAAAGTACAAAAGTGAGTAGTTGAAATATTATTATCGACAGTAAATTTTGTCCACAGAGGGTGGTCTCAGGATACTAATATAGGAAAATCCATTTACTATCTGTTTTTAAGGCAATAAAAGAGAAATGTTTGTAGACTACCACTATATTATCTTGGGTGCTTTCTGTATGGCCTCTTTGGGTATTAAGCAATCATTTATGGAAGTAAAGTAATAAACCCCTGGTCTTAAAATATTACAGCTCTATGAACATGGAAATATTCTAAAAGTCACATCCCTAGTTTATAAGATATGAAGTGTTAGAGAAGTTAATGAAAAAAGTAAGCTTGAACTGCTTGGCTTTATTAAAGTTTCTGTATACATTGGATTTATAACCACAAAGAACACTGAAATGTGGAGAATGGAAAATTTATAATTAAAAACTTTTTAATGTCTAATTGGTTGCTGGAACAGCCAATAGGAAAGCTGATTGGGTGTTTTCTCTTGAACAGATAACAGAATATCAGAATGGGCTAGGTTGGAAGGGAGCATAGCTGGGTCATCTGGTCAAATCTTCCTTCTCCGTCAGAATCATCCTAGAACACACGGCACAAAATTGGATCCACCCGTGTCTTGAATATCTTCGGTGAGGGACGCTCTGCAACCTCTCTGGGCAATCTGTTCCAGTGCTCAACCAACAGTAAAGTTCTTCCTCCTGTTCAGGTGGAACTTCCTGTTCATCAGATATTTATGTTCAGTCATCAGTGGTTGGCTGGATAATACTTTCCTTACATGGAAAGTATTAGCAACAGTGACACTTAGGAAATTCAGCAATACCTAACTCTTTGCCAGCTTGAGGCATCAATAGGCAGAGATACGTCTCCAATATCCATAATCCCTACTCTCTGCTATCACATTACTCATGACAGTAACATGAGGTATATTCCAAATCCCACAGGACCTCCTAGGCCTGACCTCACTATCTTAAGCTAGCAATGAGCTGCCCTATCTTGCGCTACCACTCACGTCCAGGCACCACTTTGTGTGCTCTCACATGCTACACCTACCCCAGCCCCTGCCCCTCACTAATTACTCGACAGAGCCACTGACCAGCAAACTGGGCAGGGTGTTATGTATTACAGCACATGAGCCCTTCAGATCAGCCACAGAGTATTGATGGCTTAAGTAGACAGGTTCTACTGCTTAAGTAGGCAGGTTCTTTCCTGAAGGAGTCTACTTGTTTAAGGATTCAGAAGTATATGCTCTACTGTGAAGTAGACAAATAGCATGCTAGTCACCTTTGAGCCATTTCACTGACCCTTTTAAAGAATTCACCAGTTAGTGGGTGTAAAGTTATGTCTTTCAGAAAACTTTCTGGAAACCAACTAGTGATACTGGTTATCAGGAAAAACTGAAAAAGTTTTATGCACTCACCAGAGTTTGGAGTAGGGGGAAGGCCCTAAGATTTTGTTCTCTTTCTGAAGGTTTAATGATTCTTTTTTCCACTTTTTTTCATCGGCAGTCCCAATGTGCCAAAATCTGGCAGCGTTGTAACTCAAGGAGACAGCAAATTTGACAGAGAATATAGCCCTTTCTTTTTCATCTGCGTATAAAATGGTCACAGATGAAAGAAATATTTTCTTCTGGTGCAATCTGACTGAACATGTGACCACTGTTTTAATAATTAATGCATTTTAGGTGTGAGCTGGTATTTTAGGTAGAAGAAGTATGAATTCTAAGGCTAGTAGATACTGGATTTGAACTGACATTCTTGTGAGGGCAGACTGCATCCTCTATATACAAGATATTTAATGGCAGGCTTTTAAATTAACATCACCCTGATGGTATGCTTGAAGCCAGGCAAGGTATGGTGTGGTGGTATTGATGCAACAAATAACAACAATCTTGTCACTCTTCAGGCTGGTCTAGCAGATAATTCCAGAAATAAAGTTGAGATATTGCACATTTCGCAGTAGAACGACAAATAAGACACTTCCCTTCAACTGACCTCATCATGGCTAAAATCTTACTGCGAGCAGTGCTGGGCCACAGCAGATGTGGTAAACGTCACACGAATCCTAGGTAAAATATGTGAAAATCACACTATGAAAATGTGCCAGCAGAGCCATTTCAAGAAGTGGACTATCTTCTTATTTTTCCTCTTACCAGACTTCTTGGGGTCTTCCAAATAGTTATGGAATATGGCAAAAGAAAAAGCATTACACTTATGGTCAGAAAAAGTCTTAATGAACATTCTGACCATTGTAAAGGTCAGACATACCGAGACAGACAGATGGATCCCAACTGTAACAGGGATGGGGGATCCTATATAGGGTTAGGAAGTGTGCCTATGTTCTTCAGTGAAGCTCTGTTAGCTCAGTATCCCGGTGTCCTTGTCCATAGTTCAAGCGACTTGAGAGAAATTAGCACTTTCACCTCAATAAGGTAAATTAAGTTCAATTAAATTTGCAAACTAGCATAAACGTTCAAATTCTCACCAACTTCATTAACAATTATATTTTGGAGTCAAACGTCCGTCTTCAAATTCTGTCATGGGGATAGAAGCCAAATGATGAGTGGGTCAGGGTCATAGAAAGCTTTTCAAATATTATGTCTAAATACACCAGAGCTGAGCGATTGATCCTTATTTTTGACAGTTTTTTAATGATTGATTTCAATTTCAGTAGAATGTATCAGTGTACAGATTTGCATTTACAAAGAATTGCACAGTTCTAAATGAAATTATGATATTCTGGTGTGTGAATACTGTAATACAGACCATGCTGGTTTACTCCCACATAGCTTCTGCTCTTGCTTGCTGTGTGGACACACACATACACACAAACAAATCTTTGCATTCATGCATTCCCAGACAGAGTTCTCTGTCACCCTGGGCTATACCATGGAGAGTTTTGATAGAGATAAGTGAAAATAGGAGTAAAATTTTTTTGCTGCTGTCCTGTTGGTTTTGTTATTGTTGTTTTCAATTTTATTTTATTTTATTTTTTTTTTTTTAAACAGATGTTTGTTTCCTCTAAGGTTTTGGGGTTTTTTACATATTGGCACCGAGCATTTCATGACTTACCTATAGTCAGATTCCTTTTGTGCTGGTTCCTCTGGTAGGTAAAAAGGATAAAATTCTTAGTATTTTTCACTGTTTTACTGCTTTATGTAAAAAGACAGCTTGCTTTGACAGAAGGTTTTTAGAAAAGTTAGGAGATAACAGATCTAAGGCTATGATGATGGCTCATTATGACAATCTAGATTGATGTAATTCAATCCCACACCTGTGAAACAAAAGAATGCAGTAAAAGTGTGTTTCCCCTGTTATTTGGTGTGCCTGGACCATGTAGTATACTTGGTATTGCATGAAACATTGGCAAAACTTGTGGCATTGAACAGATCAAAAGGTGGTCTTGCTGTAATTTCTAGATTGAAGATTAGATACAAGTTGAGAAATCATTTCTCTTTCCCCCTTCAGCTATGATTTTCAAGATTAGGTTGCCATGTGCTTGTAGGACTGAAACACTCTAGTGTGGATATATGGTGTCACTCCATGCAAATATTAAACTTTGCCCATTGCTTCACTTATCAACCTGACTTACAAAGAAGAGGTCAGCATCAGAAAAATACATTTTTATTCAGTCACCCCAAAAGTAAACACTGTGTTCCAAATAATAAGGAAATTCTTCTTTGTCTCTGGTGCGCATTTTTCTGCTTTTCTGAGAATTAGTGATCTTCTGGGATTGATATTTAAGTGATTCCCGGTGACTCTTGGAGGTCTCATGGCATTCAAAGCATCTACGTAACAGTAATTTCTAGGTCCCTATGTAAAGAAAGACAGCCATCCTCACCTAGACAATATACGTGCATCAATTGCTATGGAATGCAGAACTGATAAACAGAATCCTATAAACTGTTTCAGATATATTAATGCATGTATTTATAGCAGCTGAAGAAATTTGCAGCAGGTAAAATATAGACATGCAGAGGAATTAAACCATTTTTTATAATCATGTTTCAGCACTCAGAATTCACAGACTGAAACTTTATATACTAGTTTTTTGCTTAATCGATTTTTAATCTTTGCTTTTACTTAATCATAGCTTTTTACAGATACTATTATGTCTAAAGCGCTCTGGTTCTGTCAGATAATCAGATGTAAGTATTTTCAAGTATTTGGAGGAAATCTTGTCAACTTTGAGAGTCATGGATTCAGTAACCTATTTCAAGGTTCTTAGATTATTTCAGGCCACTTCTCCTGACAATACTGTCTATACGTATTTATCTCTGTGAGGGAAGGGAGGGAATTAAGCACTGTAAATACTAAATTGCAGTAGAATTCTAACTTAGGTTTGTAGATAACAAATATTACTGATAGAGGGTGAATATTTTTACATATTTTTATTTTTATTCTACATTCTAAAAGAGGTGAATATTTTTACACTTTAGTTCAGAAAGGGAGTGGGTTGTGTAACCTCGGTCTTCTGGATGTAAGCTGGTATCAGCAATTAGCTGAAAAATAGACTGTATTTTAAAAAGCCATTTACTACGTAATAACTATTTACTGTAATGGTAGTTTTTCTCAGTTACTTTTAATTGAATAGAAATATCCATTTCGTATTTCTTTCAATCTCCAACTTTCCTGACTGCATGAATGCAGCTCAGACTTCAAATGTAACTTTGGATACAAATAACGAAACTCATTTAACTTAATTTAGCAGAATGGGCTATTTTAGGATACAGCTCATTTCATCCTAAAGTGGATGTCTCTCTGAAAATTTCTGTTATCTAACAAATCACACATGCAACATCAATATAGTGGATGAGGTATGAGTGTTCAAGGTCTAGAAATTATTAGTTCACTGCACTTAGAAGCTCAAAACAAATTTTATTCAGTTTAGTCATTACAAATGTCATTCTGACGTATTGTTGACCATTTGTGAACTACAGGAGCTGAAAATTACAGTAATAGATGGTGGAGATGGGAAATATGGACCATTTCTTTCATATAATCACTAATGTGGCTTTTCTTCAATACTGAGAAAAATTAATACTATGCTAGTCAATAATAGTTTTTCAACTTTGCTGATGGGGCAGGTTTCTTCAAAGTTTACCTTCAGTCAAGTTTCATTTTATTTATGTTCTATGTTGTTTAGGATAATGTTCACTTTTTCTGTTTGTTCTTACCAGAGTGTAATGGTATTGCACATTTTTAGTCTGATGGTACCAAACACCAATGTGATTAAAAACAGAGCATTTGTTCTTAAGTCAATTTTGCACATTTTTAGGCTACATTGCTTTTTATTTTTTTTATTTTAAAAGCTAGTTCCATCATCTGCCTGCGCAAACTAAGAACATTAAATTAACCATACTGTCATTTCTCCACATACAACAAAATTGTGATTTCTGACCAAGTGCCAACAACTATCATAAGGGAGGGATGGTATTGTCCTAATGTACATATATATAACATTAATGTTCAGGAGGAAATAACAGGTTGTGCACAGGATTGGTAGGACAGCACAAGAAAATAGTGATAATGTCACAGTGGGTTTTTTTAAATCTCTTTTTTTTTCCAAACAGCCTTTGTCATTGCTTACACTTCAAATACAAAACCATACTTGTAAATATAAATGCATTTTATTAGCATAAATAAAGCAGGAATGCTTTTTAATAATTCTTTAAAAAGTCTCTATCTCTGAAAGTCTTACCCTAGATATAGCAAATGTGGACAGATACAGCTTAAAAAGAAAAACCACTAATGTATCATTATACAATATATTTGTCCATACATACCAGGAAATATTATAATGCTTTTTTTTCCTAGCAGTAGTCAGATTCCTTGGCATAACTGTAGATAAGATCTCAGAGTCCCAGGTGCATTTGTTTTCTGTTCTTAGTCAAAAGTAGCTCCAAAATCTACAGCATGCTTACACCAAGATAAAAATAGAGGATCAAGAAAAACTAGGAAAAATGATATATGCAAAGAAAGTACTAGAATGGCTTGAAACTGAAGCTAAAATACTGATATTTCCCAGGAAATCTTAGGCAGCCAAAATATTAAAAAACTGAGGTACATCAAAGTAGAAGTTACTAGTAGTATATTATTTTATTAGAAGCAGTTGGCTGGGAAGGTTTGGAAAATTTATATATTTATTGGAAATTAATCAAGGCTTATATCTGAATATAGACGAGGGTCAGTCTAATCCATTGCTGATACTGTTCTTTCTATATCTTTCCTTTATACACATATTTACTTTCCTGCCTCTGTGTGTGTGTATATGAATGAAACTGGAAATGTCTGTATCTGTAGAAGTCATTGAGCCCATGACAGGCTAATCTATAAAACATGGCACTGTTTTAAGGTAAAATCTTATTGCTTTTTAAAAAAATATTTAAGTTTCAGCAGTCGTGTTAGTATAAATCAAAAGAAGCTGATTTTTCCTCAAATCTCAGGATTACTTACTTTGAGGAGAACTGAAGGAGTTATAAATTAAAACTGTTACCAAGAAGGAAATGGAACTACGGTTAGTTATCTAGAAAATGGTATTGGGCAGTTTTTATGCATTGAAGTTTTATACAAGGGTCATATTGTTTGATAACAAAATTTTTATCCTTACACACTTGTATACAAGAAAGGAAAACTCAAGGTTAGTAGTAGGGAGAGGCCTTCTTTACGCTGCATCATGACTATGATTACACAAAGGACTATTATCAGTTTCAAAATACAGGTTGTGATTCACCTCACCCTGTCCCTTTCCATGAATTCAGAGGAGAGCATACACAGCACTTCCATACACTTCTAGACGAAGAGTGATCCTTGATATGAAGTGCAATAATGAAAGTCCAGCCATTTTGCAGAGAATGAAAGACAGCTACTTTCATGGTCTTACTAAGGATACTTTACTCACAACAGCAACAAGAAACTTTTACTCTGAGACTGGTGTGAGAGCATTTATTAAGCCAGATTATTTTCAGAAAGAGGACAGATGGAGAAGAAGGAAGAATAAATACCTTGCACATACAGATTTAATGCTTTTTAAAAAACCCTGTATAAAGGGAGAGAGAACTTGTATTTTTAAAGTATCGCATTTATTTGCATTCTTTTCCCTAACACAGTGGTTTATCAGTGATTTACCAAAAAAACCTGAAGATCCTGTTTCGCTTTAAATCTGAGTGATAGGAGTAAAAGGGTAAGACTAAATGCTAATGTAATTTTCTTTAGATAGCACTTAACCACAACATATTCACTGGTAATATATATTGCACAAAAGAATTGTACTTAATGGTACAGGCAGTATGTCTTTAACACACCACAGAAGTAGTTTGTTGTTTTCTCTGTTTCATTGTCAGGAAATTATCTTGTGTATTCAGATGAAGTGTGCCATGTGATTGTTTGTGTTCTGAGACTCCTAGGAAAATGAAAAGTTCTGAGTTTTTCTGACTCTGCTACTTTTCCTTTTGCCATATGATACATATTAATTTTCACTGCCCCTCTTACAAGTGCATTTATGTAGCCATACCCTAATCTAGAAGGTTTTGAAGGGATATTTGACGTGCAGTTAATATTCAATCTGATTTATGTAGATTAATGAAACAATCTGATCTGCCGTCAGGTTTTCTCATTATTTTGTGCACTGTTTAGGACATGAATCATTGAAGTGATCAAGGCAAGTAAGTGTGATTCCAAATGCTATTGACAGTGATTTGATAATAAAGTCTACAATGTCAAGGATAAAGGGGTTCATTTTTTCTTTAGATTTGCTGTTCTCAAGTGAAATAAATTTTATAATGCACATTAAAAATAATTAGCACTCGAGATTTTATGTGAAATTATGTTTATGTACAGCTCTAGATATTGCTGCAAATAGTAATATTACCCTGTTTTCAATGAGGTAATAACTCATTACTATAGTATATTCCTGTACAATGGAGTGTGTTTTCTTTTTTTCCTATGGCTGTAAATGTTTAAGTCCTATCATGTGGTTTTAGACGGAATTCTTTACGATGAGTTAGGAAAAGTAAATTTTTCTCATGAGAGACAATAAAAACATCCTCCTTTAAGGATTTACATGAAAAACCTTTCGCTGTATAGAAACACATACAACTGGAGTATGCATGCTGAAAAAGGTGTAAGCAATACCAGTTATTTATAAACAAAGAGAATGTTTTATCTCCAAAACAACATAATGTTGATCATAATGTGCATAGAAGCAAAGAGAATTTTGATGAAGAAATTTTTTCTCTCAATAGATAAAATCAGAAACACTTATATTTTTTTAACTCTGTTAGGGCATTGTAGGATACTGCTCCATTAACTTATTTCTTTTGTAAGCAGGAATTTTCATCTAGGCTCTACTCTATGGAGTGTCTTGTAGTCTGTTTTCTGAATGAGTAAATAATTGGGGTATTTTATTAGTGTAATCACTTTAGAACTGTGTTTAGTTTTACAAAACTCCTTGTGTTACCGGATTGTGTTTTCACTTTAACCAAAAAAAAAATCCCAACCAAACACAAAAAAAACTTAAGAATGGAAATGTCAAGAGTTATGTTAAGCCTATCTCCTGTGCTTTCTGACAGTAATCTGCATTTATGGATGCAGTGAGATTCGTGCTTCACAGAAATGGTTGAATTTATTTAAGTCTTTCAAATACTGTAAATATTCTCAAGCATGATCTTTACTGTATTTAATCCCAGGGAAAATGAGGCTCTTTATACTTGAAAACTGGCGGTTGTAATGGTAGGGAATAGAGAAGAAAGAAATGAGTACTCTATGAACTAAGAAGCAACAGAACAGGAACATTAAATCCATGGATGGAAAATGAGATTGGCTAAAATCTTGCTTTAGGGATACTAGATGAACAAGTGGATAATGACTTCTACATACATTAGAAGCAGTCTCACATTCACAGAGCCTGGTCCTTATAGGGACTTCAATCAGCTCAGTATCTGCTGGTTAATTAATATTCAGTGATTATCTTTGAGCTCTAGAGTGGTTCACCCCATTGAGCAGGAAATTGGGTAAAAATCCTAGGAGGCCTACGTGGGTGAACAAGGAGCTCCTGGTGACGCTCAAAAGCAAAAAGGAATTCTAAAGAGGGAGGTAGTAAGGACGGGTAATTTGGGAGGAATACAGAGACATTGCCTGAGCAAGAGCAGACACAGCTAGGAAAGCCATGACCCAAGTGGAATTTAATCAGGCCAGAGATGTCAAGAGCATCAAGAAGTGCTTCTATAAGTACATCGGTGACAAAACAAAAACTAAGTAGAATTTGGGTCTTCTACTAAATGGGACGGGGGCCCCTGTGATAAAGGACATGGAAAAGGCCGTGGTCTTGAATGGTGTCTTCACCTCAGACTTTGCTAGCAAGATCAGCTTTCAGGAATACCAGGGCAAAAGTCTAGAGCAACAAAAACATGTATTTGCTGCTAGTGGATCAGATCAGGGAATACATAAGAAAATTGGACATACATTAGTCTCTGGGCTCTGATGGGATGCACCCACAAGTGCTGAGGGAGCTTGTTATTGTCATTGCCGTGGCCACTTGATAATCTTTGTAAAACAATAGTGGTTGAGAAAGATGCTCAAGGATGGGAGGAATGCCAGTGGCACTGTTATCTTCAGGAAGGGCGAGAAAGAGTACACAGAGAATTACAGACAAGTCAGGCTCATCTCGGTCCCTGGAAAGGTGGCAGAGCAAATAGCTTCCAGGCAAGGACAAGAAGTTCATTGTGTGTAGTCAGCATGGACTCTAAAAGAGGAACACATGCTTGGCTAGCAGGGAGAACTTGTCAAACCTACTGGGCTATTTTGTGATTACTAGGACCTGAACTAGAGCAATATGCAATGCATATGCATATGCAAATAAAATTATCTCCCTATTAAAAAAAAATATTTGAGAAAAGGGAGTGGATTGCATAAGAAATATTCACTTGTAGGTCTTCTTTCATTCAGGATTTTTTTTTATAGTCTTTGCACTATACAGTTTTTTTCTGGGAAGTCATTCAGGGTGAAGCCTTGAAGCTTCCAATTGCAAATGAGATAATGAAACTCCTATTAGGCAGAGTCAAGAGCTGTGATTTTCAGATTTTGGTCTTGATTACAGTTTGGTTACCAGATTTTGTGGCTCCAAATGAGGGAAAGACATAGTAAAGATGAATAATTTTGGCCTGAATAATGCAAGGAGGAAAAATGCAGATGGCTAACTGATTAATCACTGGGAGCAAATGCAGTTTTTCACAGATTTTAAGTGAGAAAATCCATGAAAGGAATAAAATTTAATAAAATAAAATTTAAAAATTAAATAAAAATATTATATAATATTAAAAAGTAAATAATTTTTCCTTAATAATTTGTATTAAGATCATGGAGTGCACTAATATACCATGTAAATGTGTGAAAATTGTCCCAAACCCTTGCGTAGTTTCAATCCATCAGATTTATAAGATTGTGAGCTCTGCTGATGAAGAACAGACATGATGACAGCCCCATGTCTTTCAAAATGACCTCTAGCACATATATAGTTAGGAAAGCTGATGAATTCTGAGGACAAGTTAAATGTACAGTGTCATGCTAGCATTTATTTGAAAGGAAACAAAGTTCTCAGCCCAACAGATCTGAACTTTTTTCTACAGGGTTCCAGGTGACAGAGTCTGCACAACAAGTTCAGCAGGAACTTCTCTGCATATGCACGATTATAATAAAGAGAAAATAATATAAAATATTATAGGTAAACATAAGAAATGATTGAGTGATCTGAGACATTACAAAGAGGATTTCATTTTTATAAATAGTTCTGTTAGCTGAATATCTGGCCCTTCACAAAGCTCTTAAGATCAATATTATTCCTGCAAAATAAGAAAAAAATAAAGGGTGTCTATACTTTGAATAGTATTAATAAATTGTCTGCATTCTAGAGTCACATCTTGTTACAGGTGAAAAGATAAATTGGCACTGTTTCTGGTTTTAACTCCTTTCCCTGAAAATAAGTAAAATTGTCTTTCATACCTCAAGATATAATACCCCTCAAATTTAGATCAATATTGTCTGAGTAAGCCTACTGGGATCAAACATCAAAATTCGTACAGATTTACATTTTTATCCGTCACTGACTTGAAGGCCGTTACAGTTTGTAATGGCCCTGTACATTTTAAAACAAATATTAGCAAAAAAAAAAAAAGCAGCTTAATGTATTTATTTTCTGTTCAACATTGCCATAAGGTGGATGTTTGAAGGTAGTTTGAAGGTATGCTCAGTATGGCATACAGTTTATCAAGTTGCTTCTTTATTTCAATAACAAACAGTATTCAGAGGTGTGTAATAATAGTGCACTGTTCTATATATACAATTTAGGTTATGTTTTTATGGTAGGGTGGATAAAGATTTAAAACAAAGCAGCATGGATAAAGCAAGGCCATCCTCCTTGTGAAATTTCTTCCCACAAAAAGGGGCATTTTTGTCTGTGTGGAATTAAAATTTTTGTCCTACTGTTGAACCATCAGTCCTTCAAAAAAGTATGAATTCACTTGAGAGAGTGATAGACAAATAATTTAAGAGTGAAAAGAAACTTTAGAGAGACATTAAAAGTAAGATTAATCAAATATTTTATTAAATTTTGGTTTAGATACATGTAATAAAAACTTCTAAGAGATATTTGAGTTCATGGAGGTCACTGTCATGTAGAAGATGATAAAGCACTGAATTAAGACTCAGAAGCCTTGAATTCTCATTCTAGTTCTGCCACTGAGGCATCATGATGTCAAGAGAGTCACTTGTCTATGCTTCAAACTGACAGCCTTGAAAATAGAGATAATTGCATGTCTCGAGTCAGATCTCTTCTGATGTACTTGTTTTACAGTGTACCATTTCAACTGACTACAAAACATGGAACAAAACCAATTTAGAAATAACAGATTACATTTCTTTCAGAATTTTAATTCTCCGAATAACTATTATCAGTATAAAATATAGTCCGTTTCAGATGTGATACCAGGTTCTACTCTCCAATGTCTCCAGCCTGGCAGGTCATGCTTCAAGTGATTTTGGTGGCAATTCAAGATTCTTACTGTTTAGAAGATTGGGAAGATTTCTATGACAGTCAATTGTTTAAATATAATCTATTGAATGTCTAATCCTCCAAAAGAGGCACAGGGCCAAGGTACTGACCACTTGCAGTGATTAGGTCCCATGGCTCAAAGGATTTAATCGGTGTTGAGCCAAACTGTGCCCATTGATTTTACTGAGATGATATGACTGCAACAGATGGCAGAATTTGTCTTGTGTTTCTCTGGCCTCCTTCCAAATTGGGTAATTACATTCTACATAACTACAGTTATGTACAGTTTCAGTTCAGTATTTTTCCTCTTCTTCATTGCTAAGCAGTTTTCATGCTTGAGGAACCTGTTTGGGTTTTCTTATGGGTTCATAGATGATGCTTTTCTATAGTTAAACCAGTCTTTTTTATTTATAGCAAAGCAGCATGCTAAGAATCTCTCTTCACAGAGACAAACACAATACAGGTTTTGAGAATCTTAGAGTTCATTTAGATTGTTACAGTTTTAATATATTAAAGTATGTCTGGCACCTGTGTTTATATAATGTGAAACGTATTGCCACTGTAACAGCCACCACTTCCAGTCCTGCAAACAAACTGAATTAAGGATGGTGTGCTTTATAGTGGAATATAAATAAATCATTTTGCCATAAAACAGCATTTATTTCAAGTGACCCCCCCCAAACAAAACCACTCAAATAAATAAAACAAAGCAAAAGAAAACAAAACGCTTTTTATTGACAAAGTACTATTATGTTCCAAAATGCATTGCTAATGACTTGCTTCACTCTTTTCGTAATTGTGGTTAAGAGCAACAGATACGAAACAAGAAAATTCTGCTGCAAGTTCTAGCCTAAAGATAGGAAAACAATAACCAGAATAAATCATGTACAGAAAATTAATATCTCTGTGTGAGGACAAATTTATGCATGTAAGCATAGACTAAGCAAAGTACTTTCAAAAGTTGTTACAATGATTGCAAATCTTACTAGAACTAATTCTAGATTTAGTGAGAGCCCTGTTCTCATACCTGTTAATGTTACCTTAGAAACATCCTTTTCAGAGTCCTTGAAGAATTCCCACTTGTCCTCCTTCTCTACTCTCTGTCATAAGTATCAAAAAAGAACTTTTACTTAAAGGTGCAGATTTTACCAGATATTAGGTTAATTATACTGTTTTGAGGTGTTTACTATTTAGACTTCACTATTCAACTGTGCATATAACCTTAGTTTTTAGTTAAATTCAGCAACAGTGAGATTCCTGTGTTCTCATACTTCTGTGTTCTTATAAAAGTATACTGAATGTTTTTGATTTAAATGCTTATAGTTCCAATAAATATTTGAAGTGATTTGAAATATGTCAGATTGGAATGCTTATCAGCTTTTCCAGTTTCTTTGTATTTAGATGCTTGTTTATTTCTTAACCTCTTAATATCATCCATCATTGTAAATTGTGAAGTATGTACCCACCAAAAGTCCCCTGGTTTAACAGTTGCATTTAGCTGAAGCAAACAATGTAAATTTGTGGTGTTCTGCATATGATCTCAGGGAGATATTAAGAATGATTACACGCCTTTCCTTCCAGATGAAGATTCATTGTAGAAAGGAACTAAGTTATATGTTGTATTCCCATTGCACCCATTTATTTGAAACTGCTCAGAAATTCTCAGGATATCTTCAGGGATTCCAGAGGTCATGATTAGGAAATACAGTTACATATCTGTAGCTTTCTTAATTACTTCTCCTTTGAAGAGTTTTATTCTCTTGACTCCTTTACTGTGACTAAACCATCTGGCTGGGACACATTTTATTATTTCTTAGGGAGTATGCTAACATGGCTCATTTTGTGGCTTTTGTTCACAATAAGCTAGATGTAATGATAGTTAGATCCTCTCAGATAAGTTCATGATGTTGTCCCAGTGTGAATAGAACTTGTAGTAAATTAATCAGGCATGCTTTGGATGAAATAAGCTATTTGGTCTATTTGGTATAAAATGAAACTCCCTATGTGCATTATGTGTAGGAGGAACTCTCTTGTACACTGAAAACTCACGAAGAGAAGGCAATGTTTGGTTTCTCCCTCCACCATCACGGTAGCCATTGTCACTACTGCGACCCGTTATTGCCAGTAACATTCATGCATGGTTGGAGAGGCAGGTGAATCGTGCTGCTACTTGTGGGAAGGAATTTAAGAAACAAAAATAATTTGAACTTTTAAACTGAAAATTTGTCCATTACATCTAGACAAGAAGTTGGAGGCCGTCAAAGTCTTTACACTTAGTTTGTTTCCTGCTTCCTCCAGTTTGAGTCTGGTGAATACCATACTGTGACAACTGCTGACTTTCCCAATACTGCTGTGAGTGGTTCTTAAAAAAACTTTTATTTTCTTTAAAGTCTTGGTTGCCCATGCCTATTTAATTTGCTTTCCTTTTAAATAAATGTTTGACTCTTCTGAGAAAACTATAAAATAGCACAAATTTTTTCCTTTCTCTCTCCCATCCAGAACCTGTCTGTTTATTGGTTTTGATTCTTGAGAACAAGAATTATTTTTTATTATTGTTATCGGTGAGCATCATCTGTTTTCTTGTCTCTTGTGGAAAATTGCTTTCTTCATACAGTTACTGAGATGGCTATCACGGTTAATTCTGTCAAGATCTGACCATGAATTATATTATCAGGATTTAGTTCCCTTGTGAAAACGAGTAACATATTAGCTCTAAGATATGTACAAGTGACAGGACAAGAAAAAGTTACTAATACTTGTGTACAGAAATGATCCATTTAATTATTGAACATTCATGGTTTTTATTTTGTACTCTGTTTCTAGGGACCTATTCATGTCTAGTCAAAACATAAAAGTGAGGCTGGTTTTACTCGGAAATAAAGCCGGGCAAAACTGCTGCCTCTAGTGGAAAGCTTAATGAGTTCTGTGTGCCTTCTACTTGTAGATAGAACAGTTAAAAAAGATCATCCGAATGAATATTTTATTTTTTTGTCATGCTCCAAATTAGTTGAAGAGGTAGTATTGCTTATACTGAAACATATATATGAAGCAGAGCTGTCAGTCCCTTTCCCCATGCACATTTCAGTGTTAAATTCATTCAATGTCATTGCCCTGTCAAAGGATGGTAGAATATTTTATCCTTTTTTCCAAGGTAATCAAGCAACAGTATCTGTAGAACAGCAGTTTCTACCAGGACTGATAATAGTCAGAAATAAAGTACAGTCATAGAAATAAAAAATAAAAAGTGTCATATTTGTACAGAGGCATAAGAATAAAAGAATAAATCTGGAAGTACCGAAGAGGAGCTTGTTCAATGACTTCTCTTTTTTTTCCACATGTTCTTTGTTTTAGTTAAATTATTGTATACAAATTATTTCTCTTTAGCAACTAGTGGAATGAAAGTTGAACAGAAATATAAGTATTTTTTCCATTTAAATTTGTATTTCAAGTCACATTTTTTATATGGGACATTGTGCATATCCGAGTCATATTTCCTGTGATGTAAATTTGTCGTATGTAATGCAGAGTAATGCATATAGTCTGATTAATGAGAATACACTAAATTAGGACTGAATACCATTCCATTAAATCAGTATTTTTAAAACTAATTTGGCATATATAACTTCATGTCAGCTTAAAGAACCAAACAAAAATTTTATTTTTTTTTTAAATTTTGTTATATCAAACACTTTAGTTTCAATTTCAGTAGGACATGGTTTCAAGAATTGTAGTTTATGGCATTTTATGTAGTATGACAAATTATGAAAGGCTTTTGAATTATCTTGGAAAAAATGACATATTGTTAACCAACAAGAAATAATTCGATATGCCAATCATCATCTTTTTCTACTACCTTTGTCTAGAAAAGAATCAGAATACTTTACAAGAAGCTTGCCACTGTTTGCAAAGAATCTCCAGAATAAGAATGGTTTCTGAACCATAATATCAACCCTCTCATTAAAAGATTTTCCTCTATTTTATTACATGTTGTCACTATATTTATGTATACACATGAATACACTCAGAATTATTTTCAGAAGTATAAATTCAAGATTTTGACCCCCCAAGTTATGTCTTTGAGAAACTTGACACATTATAGTCACTTCTACCTCAAGATTCTTTTTTTTGTTGAGACTAAGAATGCGTACCTCAGTCCATCGACAGCGTCTGAAAGTACATAAGGCTGTGAAGCATGGAAAGCAGCTTGACCTCAGTTAGAACTTTTTTGATGACTCCTTTAAAAAAATGATGCTTATGCATTGGTTGTTGATGTATCAAAACAAACAAACAAAAAATTCATCCATTGCCAGTTTTCATTGGAGAGATTTCATTGGGTCCAAATTACAGTCCTGTAATGAAAGTTATGTGTGACCTGTTTCTAAACCATCTCTGCACTATATGACATTTCCAGTCTTGTGAATGTTTTGTTGTCAGTGGCACAGAAATGGGAGAAATACATTAAGATAAAGGAATGTCCTCGTCTGTCATTAAAAGGAAAAGTGTGTGTAATGTCCTATTGCCCGTAAACTGTCATGTAACATTTTAATGGAAGAATTTCAAGGCAGCTAAGACAATGGGATTTCTACATAAAGACTAGAACATACTGTACAAGGATATGCAATAAAACATGCCATTAGATCTGACAACTTTTATTTCAAACATGAGAAGCAGAATATTACTCTTTGAAATGAAACATTTTTAAAAGTGAAACGCGCATATAAAGAGAACCGCTTCAAATATTCTTGGATGTTGCTTTGCACTATAATTAACAACATAGTAAATGTGCTTAGGATATTTGAAAATCAGTCTATTTAATCTGAGCTTAGTGTTTTGCTAAATTAAGTTCAAAATCTACAACAGTGCCTGGATTAGACAGAAAGAAGCAAAAGAAAACCTGCAAATTCCATTTAGGCATTTGAAAAGTATTTAGGTGCCATTAACAGTTGGGTCTCAATGGTGATGTTCAAATGGGTAGATTAAGGGAAGAGGCACTGTATGTTGATTTGCTTTCACAACATTGATTTGCAGTTCACAATGACAGTTAAGGTGGTTTTTTTTCCTAATTTTCTGTTCTGCATCAGTGTTTCAAATCTAAAATGCTGGGTTTAAGGTCAGGTGGATGTAGCAATGTTAAGACAAAGTACAGGCAAGCAGTGCTGCTCCTGAAAGGAAAAAATCTCCTGCTCCTGCAGAAGAACTTTCATGAGGGACAGGTAATTGTGCATATAAATGTTGTGCCTATATACTCTGTTCTTAATTGTTCTTGGAGAAAGAAGGAGACAATTAGCAATATCATGGAGACAATTAGCAATGTGTTAAATCCAAAAGATTTAACATTTACTCTATTTCTAAATATCCTTTCAGTTATTTGACCCACCTTATGAAACAGCAGATTAGCTGGCTATCTAAGTTTTTTTTAATGTCAGTTCTGCCAGCTGCATTACAAAAACTGGTTACCATAAGCAAACAGTTAAGCTCTTAAATTCAATATTTTTCCTGCTTTTGTGGTGTTACCTTCTCAGGATAGTTGAAGGCTTATGTATTAAGTAAACCAAGAAAGTGTTAATTAATATACTAAAATTGGTGGACAATTTAGTGGGGTCGGAGTGTACTTTTGAAAGAATCTGCAGACACTGGAAAAGCTCCAAACCACATAGGAGACCTCTATATTCATGTCAGCAGATGGGATTTTGTTTGAAAATGCAGGGTTGCAATAAAAATTTGGGCTACTGCTGGAGTTGTTCGGTTCCATGAGCTTTTAATGACCAGCTGTTTTCTGTATCCATGGTTACCCTGAATGTTAAAACATCCTTTTCAAAATATTTGTATATTGCTAACTATGGAACAATATTAAACAAAGGTGTGCAATAGTACAGTACTGGCTTTGCCTAAGTAAATACAGCAAGGTAAAATAGCCTAGATATGTCTAAATGAAATAAAGCACTCTAGTTCTTTATATTTATTTTCTTTTTGTAATTAATACTCATAAAGAAATAAGTTACTGTATGGACTAATAAAGATCTTACATAAAAACAAATGTGATCATAGAAGAGAAATTCGCCATTACTAGAAAAGGAATACTTACAAATGTTACAGATTGTGCTGTCTTGGCATTTTTGTTAAAGTGCTGATGTCAGGTTGCATAAGGTATAAATTATAGAGTTATGAAGTCCCAATAGACAGTAATTAAATTTAGGGGATTGTCACAGAACATTATGTAACTAGTAAGATACACAGAGACTTTTGTCTATAACTATACCCTCTATGACTACGGTGTATGACTGCTTTAGTCTTTGTACACAGCTTCAATGTATACCACTCCATCAGAATTAAGGGTCTTCTTAATCTAAAGAAGTATTTTTGTAGAAAAAAATAGTAAAATAATACAAAATGCTTGTAGGATACCAGTTATGCCGTATTACGCACTTAAATAGAATTATTGCAGTTAAGCACTGTGTTTAACACTTGCTTGCATCTTCCTGTATGCTCAATTTTTTAAAATGTATTCCTACACTCTAAACCAGTCCAAGATATTTTCCAGAGTTTTCCTGCTGAAAATGTCCTGTTGTTGCCCTGCAGTCAAGTAAAAGTTACTTAGCATCTTAAATTAATAGTGAGGAGGAGATAATTTATCAGGAAGCAATCCAGATGCCTAAGTAAGTACGATAGTACTCTTCATAAAAGGGAATATTATGCTTAATCTGCTTCTCTCTGAATTTTAAGGGCAGCCAAGTGAACTGCCTTCACATATGTCAGAAACAGAACCTTCATGCCTTCAGAAGACTATTTTATGACAACACAGGTATTTTTTATCTTTGGATAATGATTGTACCAAAAAGTGCTTTACAAGATGAAAGAAATACAGATATTATTTAGATTAAATGTCATTATTTGGTTTTTATGCAAATCTAAATCCTTTGTGTATGTTACTTCAAGTGATATTTCCAGCTTTGGCTGATATTTTTAATTTTTTTTTGTGATTTATGTTTAAAATAAAAGAATATTTTCAAAATTATATATTTTAATGCCAACTTGATTTATTATAATAATAGCTTCAGTTCAAGGAACTAGATTGCAAGGGACAGAGTTAACAGACAACTACTCTTGCGCATTGCCCTTAACTAGACTACGTTTATAGTTTTAAGTAAATGTTCACTGATTTAATTTGAAGGAATTTTCAATTTCAATTGAAGTAAGTTTTTATTGACACCAGGTGTTAACATTTTAGCCTTTGCACAGTCCGAATCTTGGCTGTGTAATTGTCTAATTTAGTGTCTGTCAATATTTTAAGTTTCATTCACTCTTTAGTGTTACTCAGAAAAACATATTTTTCTTCCCAGTAAAGATGTGAAACAGCATACCTATGATAAATTTGAGGTTTGATATCAAAAGGGTGACATATTTATGTTGGGAATGGTACTGAAAACTGTCTGAACTCAAAAAAAATCTACGTAAAACTAAAAAGCCTCCCTTAGAGCTGCTGCGACTTTTAGGCAAAGGCAGGTCCCAGCTAAATAGCTCTGAAAAATTCAGCTAAAATGTAGTGATGTCAAAAAGAAAAAGAAATGAGTCTATATATGGAACGAGTCTATAATATTCTTCCCATTTCTAATTATGAGTAATTATATATGTCCACTGGATATCTTCATTTTGTTATGAAAGCACCATTTACTGTTGGCGACATGAATGCTGCTGCTCTGGGTTATCAGTTGTCTGATTAGACAAGGATTTGGGACATGCTGTTCTCTGACAGTGACTCTGCAGTAGATCTTGGATCAATCACTTCTCTGGTGATTCTCACTTCTTGAATCAATCACTTCTTCCCTCTTTAGTATCCTCTCTTTGTCTCTCAATTTTAATTTCTTGTCTTTTTATACTGTGAAATACTCCCTATTATGCACTTCTCTAACATCTAGAACAGTTGGGATCTAAATTCCGCTGTAATTTTAGCACTTCAGCATATAAATATTCCTGAAGGACTTTTAAAATCACTGAGGTTGTGATAATTACAATTATATGAAGTGTTTAAGATAAAATAACTTTCCTGAGTCAATGCTGTAAAAATTCAGCCTGCTGAGTTCTAAAATATTTAGCATGAAGTTTGTCTCAGAACATCTCTTCATTTTATTGTTGGAGGACGCTCCAAATCTGCTTTTCTTGTTTGTGATCTTGGGGAGGACAAAAAAATTAGTCAACTACCATTTCAACCTCTTCCTTTCTCTCTCCCCTTCTCCCCCAGTTAACCCTGTCTTGGTATTCTTTTTTTTTTCCCTTTTCAAATGCAAATTCCCATTCCAGAGGAGAAACAATATTGTTAACACTTCTCTCTGTTTTGCATAGTAGCTTACTGATCCCTCTACTTCTTTACTGATGGTGTTTTGGCAGCAAGTAGTAATCCCTTATTCTCTCTTTCACGCTCATTTTTTGATGATCTTGTTATGTGGGGTTTGTTGTTGTTATTTTTTATTTTTAAGACAGGAAGCTACCAGATGTCTTTTGATATCAGTGCAATTGTTCAGTGGAATTTTGGCTTTGCTGGAAGTTAGATACTGTAAAATTGATGTTTTCTTAAGTACAGATTACCCCAGTACTCCATTCAGATACCAGGATTTGAATAGCTGTGCCAGTGCGTACAACAAATGAGTAAAAACAATCTCCGTCAAGTCGGGTGTTGCTGCCAGTTTTGTGAGTTCCAGATCAGTCAACTGGGAACACAATGCAAACAAAATATCCGTATATTTCACTCTGCACTTGTTTCAACATGGTGGAAATAAGAATCTGTCTCACAGTCAGGTAACAATGTGCACTGATAGCGTACTCTGAGAAGGAAGCTGCTTCGCTATTGATTTGGAGAAGTAGCATTAAGCATAAAGAAAGGTGCTGATTTTTGAACTTTGATGTTTTATATAAACTAGAATTCAGATATTTAAATGCAAACTAAAAAAGTCGGTTAGAAATTCCTAATGGAAAAAAAAAAATAAAGCAACCCATACGCAAAATGCCCAAACACTAGTAAAATTTGAAGTATTTTGTGCAATTCTTGCTCTGGTTCTTAGTGATAACAGTATTACCGCATAATAGTTCTTGTATATGCTGTCTTTTGGGCAGTCAGAAATGATACTTTTAGAAGATGTCTTACGCTTATTTTATGATAGTATCTTAATTTTGATATCTTGATACAATCTAGTCAGGCTACTTATGAGTATATATGGTACCAAGAACCAAAAATATTTTGACTTATTCATTTCAGTGTGACTTGTATTTACCTGTAACTAATAGTAACTTTGCTGTAGCAGAGTCCCAATTTTGCACTATAGAATAAATTTTAATAATAATTATTAATAATTAATATGTTTGCAAAATAAATTTCTAGTACTGTATTTTGTAACCAGATTCAGAATGAGTCCAGGAAGGACAGGTGAGCTAGATGATACTGAAAACTGATCATGGCTCAGTTTCTCTGTATGTATAAATTTTCTGTATGTGCTTTCTTTGCTATATCTCTGTTCATTAGATTAAAAATTAGAGAAAAAAATATGTTCAAAGTTTACCTTTACTTTTCATTGACTTGATATAGAAGTCTTTGTTATACTGACTCACATATGAATTGCATGTATCAATAATACTCCATACATTATGATTTTACTAGCTTTACTAAGTACTTTAGTCACAGGGTGAGATGATAACCTAGAAAACAAGTTTCTACTTAATAACATCAAATAAATCATGAATATGTTATGTGTCTCCTTAGAGAACAGGCTTTGTGGTTCTGCTGTTCATATGACATATCGCGGCAAGGTCAGGGACTAGACTGTGTATCTCTCCAGGCATTTTATCTCATTTTAGAAAGGATGCTGATAATAAATCATCCAGAAACACTTTTATTCCCATTTTCTCATTATGGCACTGTTCTGCCAACTAGTCCTTCTTTTTTTATTTTTTTAACAGCCAACTATTTATTTATTTTTACATGTATACTAAAATATTTTCCTTCCTTGAGCTCAGGGTCAGAGTCCATGAAAATGTATCTGTGAGCACTGGTTAAGCTGCTCCCTCTGTGACAATTCTGAACTTCAGTATAGTTTAATGTTCGCATTTGATGTACTCTGACTCTCTCAGTAGCTCGTTGCCCTTGTATCTTCATGTATTTTGAGTCTGACTTCTGAAATCCTGCCATTACAGCCATTTGAACTGTTTAATATTTTTAGGCAAACTGTACAAAAATGGTTCAGCTTGCCAAATTTTGCATTCACTTATGTGTAATAAATGTTGTGACCAAGTTTATTATTCTGTTTACAAAGGTGGCAGTTGTGACGTGGAGTCAGACTTTGGAAATAGTATTCATATCTTCATGGACAGAAATTTTTAGAAGAAAAAATTAAGAAATCATTATTTATAGGGGGTTTTCTAAAAGAAGTTGCTCAGTATATATGACAAACTTTTGGTGTTTCCAGACTGTTAATAGTGGAGCTGGGTAAGACGGAGTTGTTTGTATGCTGGCCTTTTATGTACCACACTGCTTTTAAATAATTTTATAGAAAATCTGAAATAATTTAGATAGAAACTGCCAAAATAACTCTTTTGCTAGGTGAAAATGAAATCTTAACAAATTTACCCATGAAAATATGAAATGTCTCAGTGCAAAAAACCATGTTTTACTTCAAATCAATGATATTTCCTTTTGTCTCTGACAATTGTGTTCTTCCCGTTACGCTAAACAACATCTCCTTGAGTAACATTTATGCAGCATTTGAAGCCAAGGAAAAAATAGCTGAGATTCAAATACATGGTGTTGTATTTCAGT
The DNA here is from genome assembly GCA_013397755.1 of Cnemophilus loriae. NCBI lineage: Eukaryota > Metazoa > Chordata > Aves > Passeriformes > Corvidae > Cnemophilus > Cnemophilus loriae. The sequence goes on from VZTF01008247.1 coordinate 540,182, forward strand.
AAACATGATTGCTTACTGGAATACACTGAATTGGATTCTACTACTATAGAACAATAATATATATTGTAATATTAGAAAAATATGAGCTTTCATGTTTTCTTTAGCTTCTGTGCTTAATCTGAACATTATTCTCAGGTAAAATTTTAGGAAAGAAATTTTTGCATGTCATTTGACGTATCATAACAGAAAAAAGTTTTTAAATTTACTGTAAGTTTTATAAAATGTTGTCTTTATAATCTAGAACTGGTGTCCAACTGTAATTAAAGTTCTGGTGAAAAATGGGGACACGTTGCTGTGCACTGGTGATATTACAATGAAAAATCATAGACACAATGAGATTTTTCATAAATAAATCAAGTAACAGAGAACTGGAGTACAATAATAAAAAGCAAAATATCCTGAAAATTAATCAAATAAATTTCTCTCTGCACTGTCAGTAGGCTGTTACTAATCTGTGGATGTTTATTTAAAGTGAGGACAGAGTATGGAATATTTTGTCTTTCAAAGCTCCTTGTCATTAATACTTGTAAAATGTAGAGCAGATTTTCACTGAATATGCTTGATCTTCAAAGTGTGTGGCTGGGCTGGGTAGATGAGCATAGATTTAGATGTGTGCATGGGAATTCCGTTTAGTGGTTTTTTACAAATCTCTACCTGCAGACAAAGAGTTGTTACTAACAGAGGCTTTGAAACACAAATACCAGAAATCTCAACAAGAAAGAAACTTTTCTTTCTATCATTTTGTAATTATGTTAAGGATGGGGTTTTCTTTCACTTTTTCTTTTTAATAAACTTTTTTTCTGGCTTTATAACATGAGTTGGCTTGCAAGAGTGCATAAAGAAAAACCCTATGGTCTACTGGTTATGTTCTTTATGACACAAAGGAATTAAAATAAAAATTAAACTTAATCAAACCTCATGAATGAATAATCATGTTGTACATTAAATCTAAATTTCTTTTTCTAAAATATAACAAAACTATTTGAAATCATTTTTGCAATGAGGCAGCATTTCCATTAACATTTCTCAGTCTGATAATGTTTCATGTTCCCTAATATGAGTAATGAGTTGTCTTCTTAATTCCTTTCAATATTTTATTATCTTTCGTGTATTAAAATGTTTACATATTTTTTAAGAATTACATGGAGAAAAAAGAATTTATGACATTATGGATTTAGGCTTTCTGATACATTTCCATGAACTGTACAGCAACACAATAAGTAAGCTGAATTATCTCAGTGATTTTTAAATTTATATTCATTGTTCTTCTACATTTGAAATAATTTATTTTTTCTGATCCTGCAAATGCTGCATCTTCTTTGCAATTGATCAAAAAGCATTTAGCAGCTTTGGAAAAGCAGCATACTTGCAATGAAGATCATTGAGGTGTTCTGCCTTGAAAAAACTAAGTTTACATATGATTTTCTAAAAAACACTCAGATTTAAAATCTATTTTGTGAAATGTAAGGAAAGACTGAAAGTTCACGTATGCCTCGTAAATAGAACACATAGATAATGAAAGAAAATAATTGATGTGGTGCTTGAAAATGACAGGAAATGACAGTTTAAAGCAAATAAAAGTAATAATACAAATGTTTGATAACAGAAATTCAAGATTATTCGTGGTAATTAATGTATGTTTCATAGTCTTAATACTTACTGCTTCCTAAAGTGACACCTTGTTTGGCATAAAAAGATAATATTGAGTTGTAGAGTATATTCAGAATAATTCAGGGTGCTTTTAAATTCCAATTCAAGTCCTTAGGATGAAGAATTCTGTAGATCTCAGTAACTATTGTTATTTTTTCATATTGTGCATTTACCACATTATCTCATATAATTAATGCTATAATGGTGGGGAGAGTTTCCCTCTTCCTTATGGTGCTTTCTGCTTTGGGATTACTAGGATTGTTTATCTTCTATCACATCCCTCATAAAGCACTAAATACTGTGGATTTAGTTGCCAAGACTCAGCTGTAGTTCATACCGTCCGAGATTTCCAACCTCAGTTTTTGTAGATCATTAGTTTCATGTAAATCTGCTGATTGCATATAAAACTGATGTTGCTTTTCAGGTTATGGCATCGCAATTGAAACAAAATTTATTCAAACTGCTCAAGTTCACACTTCTCTTACTTTTGCGTCCAAGATTCCAAGTTCAATATTCATCCTGGACAGTACAGCTTGATTATTCACGTTTTCTTCTTGTCTTGGTCATATGAAACAGTGTTTCCAAGGAACAGATTTTAGTCTCACTGCTCTAACACATCAATTTGTTAGTTCACTGATAGATTTCTTTTGCTGTTTGTATCTATTGTGAAAATAAAATGGTTAGAAGCACTAAGTGCTTCAAGAGCCTTGTCTATTCCAATACACTTTTTCATTACTCTGGAAGTTCAAATTTTGGCAATATGAAATTGTAGGGCTTGCCTAGAGTATTAGAAATTTTAATTGTTTCTCTGATAGAATATCTGTATTTTGTTATTATATAAAATAGTATTGGTTATTGATACTTCTTTTTTTGCCTTAGAGCCTACTTCATCACTTCAAAACACACTGGTTTTATAGTCAATTAATTAAACCCAGACCACTTCCAGCAATTCCAGCCTGGAACAAAATCAGAAAGTCCTTTTAAGGGTGCAGGTTCAAGGCTAGGCTGGTACTGATAGGACAAACTCTTTTCTTGTCAGTCTTTTCACTTGGCTTTGTGCTACCTTGCATCCTTCCTATATGCCACTCCATCCAGAAATGAGCATTGTTCCCTGAGCACGTGTCTATTCCCATTATTTCATAGTTAGTGAAAATACAGAACTCCAGTTCCTTTGTTCATTTCATTTGAGTATTACTATTTTCCATTAGCATTTTCTGGCTTGTTTATATTGCAGGAACAAAAGGGACTCCATTGTAGCTAAGACAACACTAGAAAATGTTTGCATTGCAATGTAAAATGTATAGAATTGGAACTGGAATTGTTTACTTTATTTCATGGAGGTGGTGGTGTTTTTTGTTGTTTGCTGAGGAGTTTTTTCGGTAGTTTCATCGGTGAGCCTGGGGCTAATGCTCTTAGCAGGTGATATGATATGTAGGGAAATGGCAGCAGAGGAATTTTGAGAAAATACTCTTACCGCTGCCATTATATGGATAGGTGAAGAATAGTAAATGCAATTCTATTTTAAAAAGGATAATTAAAATGGGACACTGTCATATAGTGTATCTGTTGCTGCTCTGGGAAGAATCTTACTTGTTGCATGGTATCTTTTTATGTGAGTAGTCCCTGTCACTTAGCCACCCACTGATCAAAATGAGTCATCAGTGTTAATTTTTATTTTTTATTTTAGTAAACATGAAGAGACTTTTTATTTATTTATTTGGTTAATTAGTTGTGTGGTTTTCTCTCTCTTCAGATTTCTTCCTTTTTGGGCTGAAATTGCTTAGGTAAAAGTGGTCATGCTTAGTATTTTGGGCTGTATTTTTTAGAAGAATTCACTGCGCTCTGATTCTCCAAGAATTCTGTGGAGTTCTGTGTCTGCAGTAGAAGTTGAAGCACATTGTGCTTAATCACTCTTTCTTTGTTTTTACTCCCAGCAAAGGACCAAAGTCTGCAAGGCTTCTTGGTAAACATAAAAATTAGTCTTTTTAAAGAAGGCAACTTTGTGAAGACATTTCTCTAAAAAGGCCAATTAACTTTTGCATAAAAGTAAATTCAGTTCTGAATATTCAGGAGAATAGACAAAGAATTAAATAACAATTATAGCCTAAGTTTTGAGGAGGGAAAAAAAGAGAAAGTCTTTATTTTTATAGCATGCCTTTATACTTTAAATTGCATTGCACACTTTTTTCTTTTCTTTTAAAATTCTGTTTATATTGCCATTTTTCCTTAATATGAAATAAAGATACTGTAAACCTTATAGCATGTAATTAGATACATAAAATAATTTCTTTTCAGTTTGTACAACAGAAGATCTGACTATTCTTAGTAAATTATAGCTGTTACATAAGCAAATCCATATTCATGCTTTTGTGCCTTTCTTCTTCAGAAATTAATAAGGAAGATTATTGAAGTTCTGGAACTCATGTAGATTGTAGATAAAGAAATTATGTTTTCAGGATTTTTCAAACCGGATTAATTACGACTGATACAAATCTCACCTTAAAACTGATAGTGTTTGATCTTCAATCTACAAATACTGTATTTAAACTACATTCTTTAGCAGTAACCATGTTGCAAATGATTAATCATCTACATTTTTTCTATTTTATTATCAATTCAATATATTTATTTAAATCAGGCTATTAAATGTATGCTAACTGCACTTATTATGCTTAATAGCACACCAGAAAATAATCAATGTACCTGAATGTTCCTAAGAGTCTGTGTTGTAGAATCCAGTATTATCTCTTATTTCTAATTAAAATATTTGGTAGCAAAATCAAACAACATGCTGTGTTTTCCAAACTTTTCAAAGTCCTTAACAAACATTATATTTTCATCTGAAGGAAAACTGAAAAATTAAATTCGAGGTTTTAGTCAGACATAAATATTTCAGTTTCATTAGCATTTTGGAATCAGAGAATAATTTACGTTGGAAAGGAAAGGACCTAAGAAAAGGAGGAGATCCAGCCTAACCCTATGCTCAAAGAGTTGACTTCAAGGGTAAATGTGGTTGCTCAGAGCCAGTCAATGCTTTGGATGTTTCCAGAGCATGCAACCTCTTTTTTTGGAACTTTACTTGTGTGCATTCAACAAGAGTTACCATCCTAAACACAATATATAATATCACTACTGATTAATAAATGATTAGTAAATACTGTCTGAGGAAACAAGCACAGTATGCTTCTGAGATATCATCTATCTGTATGTTTGCAAGAGTTCTAGGGTAATAAAGCAAAGTTTTTGAGAGGATTCTCAAAGATTGGAAGAGAGTAAATAAAATGGCTAAACTTGTATTTATTTAAAGCAAGCATAATGCCATTGATTTAGTCAAAGCAATGCATTTTTATCTCAGCCCAGGATCTTCCTTAAACATCGTCAGTTGTAATCTCACATTAAGTTTATTTTTTTATTTTATGTTCTGTGTTTTTTCATCTTCTTATTTCTTCATTTAACATTACTTTTTATTTATTCAAGCTCTCTTAACTCTTATATAAAGAATTTTGATATTTTTTTCGCACTGGTTTCATATTGGTTATGGCAACTGTTGTTCACTAAATGTACCAAAAATATGACTCATAGTAAGGCTTTCAAGCCCAGTGCTATAAAATAAGAAGGAAAATCTCTGATAAAGTGAACGAGGTGATTCTGTTATTTCCACAAGATGCAAGAGTGACATATAAGTTTCCTTTTTTATAAGAAACTCTCAAACTTAGAAACTGGTACCAGATGCCATATAATGGGATTAGGGCTAGTACTGTTTCTGTTATAGTCAGGGAGAAGGATATTTGTCTGTAGCATTGAAGGAAAGGGCAAGATATATGTGTTCCTATCAGTACTAGGGCTGGAACAAGAGGCATATATATATATATATACAAAGATATATACAATATCTTTGTTTAGACTTTTCTCTGGTCAATATACATTCTCAGTGCTAAAGCGAATTTTTCTCTCAAGAGGACAAAAAATAAAATTCTGAAGTTTGTGTTCTGAACAAAACAATTACCTTCCAGTCAAAATAAACAGACAACATTTCTGAAGCTGTCTGAATCATGGATGCTTACTGTATCATTTTTCCCTTTGGTCCAAGAATAAATGTTCCATCTTCAAAATGATTAAATGGATTTCATAGGTAAACTCATTTACGATTCCATTTTAATGGAGTTACTCTTCATTAGAGGCTGTCATTCAAAATTAATATGAGGAGCTATTATTGAGATACCAAAAGTGAAGAGCTGAATGTCATAGTACTCGTTTTTCATAAGTATGGATGCTCTTGAAATGAGAATTGAGCACTGAGAGCAGATTGATCTAATACTTAGTTACATTTTTATGTCAATTGCTCCTGTCAGTCAAAGCCTGGCAAACTAAAGGAGAAAATACAACAGAACAAATATTCAAAGCAACAAGCACAAACAAAAGAATGCCCTTCCCTTGTCCTTTTTACTTATAACACTTCCACAAGCATGGAAGAAGGGGCTGGGTTCATTGTTTGTTGGGTTTTTTGTTTGGTTTTAGTTTTGTTTTGTTTTTTTTAAGAGTAACTCAAATTATTGACTATTCAATGAATTCATATTTCAAAAGACACAAATGGGCACCGAGCCTGTATGAGCTAGAAGACAATTTGTATATCACCAGCGGACTTATATTTTTACCTAGAAGTTTACCCGAAAATGGAAAGGGAAAAAAAAGGAGTAAAGGACAAACATCAAGTACATTTGTATTTTCGGTAAATACGGTATACAAAATATCTCTGTTAGCCTTTCCGATTTATTTGCTGAGTAATATATATCCCCAGAATGATATGATTTTATGTATTACTTCCTAATGTAATTCATTTAATTTTCTACTCTTGTTTCCTAGTATATATTTATATTTCTGTTCTCTTTAACAAAAGTCTGTATTGTCCTGCATACTTAATCATAACCTTTAGAGTATGACAATATGCAGTAATAATTGGTGTGGGTCTTTTTTTAAGGTATGCATTTTTGTGTCCTTTTAAAGCATATAACATCTTTTGCTGTCAGCTACTCAAGGGGAGGAAATATTTCTTTGTAGCTGCTGCTCCATCAATTCAGCTTATATTTTGTCAGTAGTAAAGCTATTAAAATTTACATGTAATAATTAGTATTGTTTAGTTTGATTAGAGCATGCATCTGCTCCTGAAAATTGTGATGCTTCAATTTTATTTCAGTGTTTGCTCTTGTTACAATGACAAACCATTGTCAATAATTAGACCATTGTTTACTTCAAGACCTGAAAGTGGAGTAGTCATCTGCCTTCAGCAGCATCTGTATGCAGCTACCATCTGTTCTTCTCAGGCAGTCACGAAATACTGTTTGTAAATTTTCTCCCTTTCACTCTGAGAATGGTGTCTAAAATTTCTTAATATTTGCTGCTAAGCAAAACCAAAATTTTGTGTATAAATTTAATAAGACACAGTATAATATCATTAAAAAAATAGAAGACACTATATCTCAGGAAATATCTTCAACTTGGAGAAGACAAAAGTCCACACAGACCTTGCGGCAGCCATCCAGTACCTAAAGAGAGCCTACTGGAAAGCTGGAAAGGGACTTTTTACAAAAGCCACATAGTGATAGGACAAGGGGGAATGTCTTTAAACTGGAAGAGGATAGATTTAGATCAGATATTAGGAGGAAATCCTTTACTGTGAGGATGATGACACACTGGAAAAGGTTGCCCAGAGAAGTTGTGGATGCCCCATCCAAGGCAATGTTTAAAGCCAGGCTGGATGGAGCTTTGAGAAACCTGGTCTAGTGGAAGGTGTTTCTGCCCAATGCAGCGAGGTCAGAACTAGATGAACTTTAGGATTCCTTGCAACTCAAACCATTTCATGTCGCTATATATATTATTATACACTTATCTGCAAAAGCTATGATTCTCTGCTACGAAATACTGGTTTTCATTACTGCTTTAACATTTTATAATAATTTCCATAAGAAAAGTGTGCTGTAAAATTTAGACAGCAATAAACTGAGCCTTCTGTAAGATCTCATTTTCAGGAAATTTTTTCAGCATGACAACCTGTTTTTAGGTTTATAAGATTATTTTGACTAATGGTGATTAGGTAAACATATTTTTTCTTTTGAGAGAGTAAAGAATAAAATATGTACAGTTTAACAAGTGCATCTGTTTTATATTGCAACAAAAATCACATATATATGCTCAGAGAAATTGTATTAATGCTGGGACATGGTTAATAGACATGGTAGAGAGGAATGAGCCACATTTTAACCATTTAAAATTATTTGATTTCGTCATTGTTTATAAATAGCTTTAAAACAATGGCAAATTGTGTTTTATTAGTGCCAAATTCCTTGCTACTGTCACAAAATATGCAAGGCAGAATTCTGTATAACTTCTGTACTGCAGTTCAGGATTTCTTTTGTGACTGTGACATAACTAATGATGAAGTTAGGGATGGACGGTTTTATAAACCTACATTTACGGCAAACCTCTTTGGCAAAATAACTTCCTAAATCCATTTGAACTGGTAATATTTTGCATTTTACATCTGCTTTCTGCAGCAAAATGTTCTTGTGGGGGTATTTGTACCATTGTTTGTCAACAAGTGGGTATAGATATACTTGTTGAAAGTGTAGAACACAGAAAATAGTTAAGAAAAAAAAAACAAAAAGAAAGAAAAAAAAAGAGGAATATTGCGAAAATGGTGGAATTAAAATTCTAAGATTTCTTTCTTGAAATTAAAGTAGGAAGACAAGCGCAGGTACTTGATATAATTACTATCCGTGGTTTATGCTTTGCCTTAATCCTTCTCTTCCCTCCACCCCCAGCTACTGAATATTGAAGTGGAAATGCAGAGAATATAGGACTATAGACAGGGAAAAGTTTGGTTGTGTAGAATAGGATGTACATTTTAATACTTGATAACGGTTTCTAACTTCAACCAAATGTAAAATTGACATCAACTATTCATAAGTAATCTGCAGTTCTTAATCTAAATGCAATGTTAGTATAAAAAAAATTCTGGGCAAAGGAATGTGGCTATGGTGGCCATTCTGGTCAATCTTAATGTATTGTCAGTGTTTTCCTTCCACTACTCTTTTTTTTAAAAAAATATGCATATTAAAAAAACTGTGTAAACTTAAGTGATGAGAAAGGGAAACACTCATCAGTATTTTCATCAAAATTTAAATATGCATTATTAAAGTGCTGGTACTTCCTAATTCTTGACAATATTCATCTGAATAAGTGAAGATTGATCTAGTGCCCAATGTAAGTTTGTTTCAGGAAACTGGAAAGATGAAAAATGCCCACTTAACATATGCACTGAAGTGCTAATTTTAGTCAAGTTCTGCTGATTTCATAAAGCTGAAGTCACATTTTCACATCAGCATTCAATGAACATACATAACTAATGAGTAAAAATATTATTTCTATTAAAGATTCTTAATAAACCATAAAGAGTAGATTGGAAAAATGATGGCTGTTCAATTTTAGCATAAGTAAAGGAAAAGCATGAGAAAATTAATCTAATAATCTTATAGTGACAAATCAATTTTTAAAAATAAATTTGTAGGAAGAAAAGACAGTATTTTGCTGATAAGCTGCAATTTTCTGCTTAATAATTATCTTTTAGGGAACAGTCACATTTTATTAAAATGACTAATTAATTCACTATACTGCTGTGCTAATAGTGAAGAAAGCACAATAAATGAATATTGATAGTATGAGTTTTTAATAAGCCAAAAAAATCAAATAACAATATGTTCCCCATATTCCATAGCAGCAATTTAAATGCAAATTTACAATACAAAAAGCACCCCCATTCTCTCCCTATACAGAAGGAATATGCATTCTGGCAAAGTACATTTTTATTCAGGAACAAGCCTGAGAAAAGAGACAAGCTAATAGGGAGATATCCGTTGTTAAAACACAGTCGATCAGTTCAGCAGGGGGAGATTTCAAGCAGGGTTATCCTCCTTGAACTGAGATTTCAAAAGCAGTAATCTCCAACAATCTAATTTCCTGAGTTTTATGCTTCTCGGCAATTGCAAAACCGACTTGTCGTTTGGAGCAAAACTGGGAGTGCAGATTCCTGGAGAAGAAAAATCTTTTCTCTAGGACTATAATAGATGGATATGGCATAGGACTAATTGAGGTCTCATTGCTACCAACTCCACTTCTCGCACATAATATTCGGAACTTTTGCTTTACTTATTGGGCAATATCACGTTTGGGGGGGCTACACAGAACATAAAATAATGGCAGGAAACTTGGGCTGATGGAAAATTTTGCTGAGAAAGAGAACACGGCATAAATAGTAATATAAAAGCAAATTGGAGATTTTCATCAGTCAGTATTTTTCCATGCCTAGTCAGATTTTGGTTAATCATGTGCATAGACTGATATGAATTTTATAGTAAAATAAGAGCTCACATTAAAGAGAAAGGTTAAAGTTATGTAGTGATTCAAGGCATATGTTAAGGACAAATTAGAACTGGATTATACATTGTTTCAAGCAAGCAGTATTCTGTTTTGGAGCAGCCCTCACCTTCTATAAAGAAAGACCTGACATCCAAATTTGACACCCAGCTAGATATTTGAACACTACTATCATATTTATAGCTTGATAACCTTACTTTGCTTTGGCATTTCTTATTTATAACTGTGCAGTCCTCTAAATAATTCATATTGAATATTTGCACTTGCAAAGTGGAGAAAATTGAAAGACTATGAAAGAAAAACTTTCTTCTAGTACCTTCCAACTATGCTTCCAGAATGATGAAGGGAAAAACAGATTTCAAACTGACATTTGGACATATTAGTAGATGCAGTGCTACATTGTGTATCAGCAGGAGATTTAATCCCACGGTGCTAGTTATGTCATTGCAAAGGTTGCTAACAAATAACTTCCTAATATGGAAATCTAGTATAGAAGCACTTGCATCGGAAGGTGAGCCAAATAAAAAGAGATATCGTCTATGGAATTATTCAGATGATGCTTTAAGTTTCTGCTATTATTATTATTATTATTTCTACTATTATTCTGGGGGTTTTTTTAAATGAAAAAGTGTCCTGAATTCACTTTCATTCTCATATCGTGTCATCTTTCTAGCTGAGAGGAACCTCTTTGCTTTTCTTTATTGTCTTGTTTTATTTCTCTTGCTCTTGCTCCTGCTCCTCTCTGATTAGAGCAGCCACGAACCTGAAAACTGTGGTTTTTGTATGTGAATTGAATCAAGGATTGATGAAAGGGCTTTCAGCCTGAATTTATAATGGGAGTTATAACAACCAGTTTCTTCACAATGTTGCATTTTACTATAGCAGTTATAGCTAAAAGTACTGAGAAATTATTCATGTCAAAATTAGAATAAAAAATGAAGCTTAAAACTGCAGAAAGCAAAGAAAGCAAGAATTAGGTTTTCAAAAGAAACTGTAACCCAAGACTAGGTCCTTTAGAAAACTGGAAGCCAAAAAGGGTGGAAATTAATACTGGAACTCAAAAAGTGTTATGAATAGTTCCCAGGGCTAGAGGTAAATATGACGTCATGTAGCATTTCAGAAAAATAACACTGACAATCAAATGTAATCTGTTAATAACAGCCTCAGACAGGATCATACTAAACATAATATGCTAATATATACTATATTCCTGCCATTCAGCTCCACATCGTTAGATAAATAAGATTTATGTCTTAATAAACATATCAGGAAAGAAACTTTTCACTGGAATTTTGATTTCAATTGTATCCAGTTAGGAGCTACCCATGTTCTTAAAAAATGCCTGTTCCTTTAAAATGTATTCTACTCTGGAATTTCCCATGTTCCTATCACCTTGTAAGAGCTCGGTAATGGGAATCTCCATGAGGAAATGATGGGTCGGGTTCCTACTTTGCTCTACTCAGATTAGCAATTTGCTGTTCCAGCTATAAAACTAAAAGAAAACCCCCCAAATATTTGAGCTCCCACTTCAGTGTATTTCTCCAGTCTCAGTACGGTAATGTTTTCTGTCTGTCAAATTGTATTCTGCATGAGTATTCAAGTACAGAAGATCTCTTATTTTGCAATTAGTAATTGTAATAATATATCAGATATAGAAAAACTTCTACAGCTATTGGTCACATTTTTCAATCACAAGACCATATATGTTTATTTTGAAACTATCTCTACTGCAATGGATTTGCTTGAAAGCAAATTAACTGACTAAATAAACAGATACTTTTTCATATACTAGGGCTCCATGACAAGCATTGATCAGAGGTTTGGCTGTAGTTCATAATTTAACTAGCAGCTTTAAATGGAGGCAAGTTTAGGAGGTATTGTGGTGACTAAGAGAAAAACAAGAAATACACACTATGCCAGTCAGTAGCCTTTCTTCAGTGATAGATTAAGTTGTTGTGTCCCTTTTGGGTTTACACTTTTCTTACAGCAGGTGATCTTCAAACCTCCTTCATTTTAGCCTTTAGAAAAATACTGATAAAGAGACTCATTTGAGATAAAATAATAGATTATATGTAAAAATACTCACTCTAAAGTTTAAATTATTTCAAACAATGTAAATGGTCAAATCTATCAGCATTCTTTTCACTCTCTTTTCTTTTGATGGACACGTAGGCAAGAACCAATTCTTCTGAGCTTTTTGGATTCAGAGTTAGTGATTGGAAAAACAAGTTGTCAGATCATTTGTATGAAATAAAGTTATGAAGGAAAACAGACTTGCATAAGACTTTCATACTTACTGCAGTCAAAGTATAGCACGGCCTCCATAGCCTGCCTGAGCTGTGCTGCAAAAGGCCGTTTAGAAAACATGGATTTTTCACAACAATGGGAGACTGTGTGTCCTTACTGGCTGCAGACCTTCTTGTCATGAGCTGATACGTTCGTCAACACATCTTTATGTAACACTCGTCGTAAGTTCTGAAATTTGACACAATTTGAGGTTGAAATTTTTCATTGGTAAGGGAATTATCTACAACATCCATCAACTTTCTCATAATTCCAATTCCCTTTCAAAAGCTAAAGACCTTCCTTAAACATTCACAGCACTAACAGGAAGTTAAACTACAGCTCTAATTTAGAGGATTTTGTTCTTTTTTTAGGTAGGAGGTATGTGGAAATCTTATCAGAACACAGCAATGATTTTTCTGGTAGTGTTGAGAAATTCTCATGTGTAATACATAGGCAACTGTTTGGACACATTAAGAAAAATAAAGGTATACCTTCCTGTGTGAATAGTCAAATTCTTAGTTCTCTTGGACTGTGATATTTTGTTGGCTTACTAAAGACTCTCAGACAGTGAGCAGTAGGCAGCCTTATGTGGCTTGAAAATCAGTTATGCTTCTTGAGTTTTCAGTTAGCATTGGCCTAAATCCTTGATTTCCCACTGTACAAGCTCCAGAGTGATATTCTTTTATATGCTGGAGCTCATCATCAAACCCAGAGCACTGGAAAAAAAAATTAAAAATTAGAAAAGATATGCAAAGTTACTTTTTTAAATTAAACATTTGATGACTAGGAATATAGTGTACATGAGTTGTTTAAAATTAATATGAACTGAAATTCTTGCAATAAACAGTGATTAAAATGTATGACTCAAAACTGCGGCTGCTGGGTTGGCTGTTTTGTCATTCTCAAATATCAACTAAACACAAAATGATGTGCTGCATGTAGCAGAGCACCGTATAATTATTGTCAGGAGTGACACCACTCGGCCTGCTGAGTGAGAAGGCTGGGCTATGGGTCATTGTTTTTTCTCTCTTCTTGTATTAAAGCTGTGTTTGTGTATTAAACTGCTGGACTGTCTGATTAAGCTATTATAGTTGAGATTGCCTTCTTCAGAGCCAAGTAGTTTTGGAATAACTGGGGAGCAGGCTTTTTTCTTTTTTTTTTTTCATGTGTGTCAGTGTTGTTAGGTTTTTCTGTAACACCAAAACCAACAAACCTCCAGCTCCCCTCACTTACGATATTATGGAAGTATATTTATATCCATCATGAGAAAAAGTTTTTTGCATCTGTTGTATTTCCTGGTCTTAAAAAAACATAAGAGAACATATTGCAGGTTGCTTGACTAACTTCCACTATTGCTATCCTCTAGTGTCATCTTATGGTCCCCAAAAAGTTTCAAATCTCTTACTTAAATTTTTAATCTGATGTGAACCCTAATGTGGCTTGTGAAACATGTTCCTGGAACAAAGATTAAACCTAGATATAAACCCTTTTAAGACAGGCCATTAAAGAAAGATTTTATTCAAAGTTATGTAGAAATACAAAGGACACCTCTTAAAAAGCTCATCATATTCAAGATTTAAAATACTTTGAATAAACTTAATTGTAACACACACACAAAATATAACATAGGGAAACAAAAAGCATGAAAAATAGTTAAAACCTCTCTACAAAAGAAAGAAAGATTACAATTAAGCAACTTGTGTAGTTAATTGCAGAATAAGTAGTTTAAAGGGTTTAGGTGGATATTACTGTGTAGACAACATCCCCCACTTACCACACATTAACCAAACTGGTTGCTTTGTTGTAGAAGGAGATCGGATTTGGCAAACATGATTTACCCTTGGTGAACCTTTGCTGGCTTTTCCCAATCCCCTGCTTCATCTGACTTTTGAGAACCTCCAGGAGCATTCATTCCACAACTGTCTCCAGGATGAAGTAAGCCTGATGGGCCTGTGATTTCCTGGATCCTCCTTCAAGACTTCTTGTTGATGGGGATGACATTAGCCTTCTTTTTTGTTCTAGGATGTCCCCTGACCTCCATGACCTCTCAAAGATTGTGGAGAGTGGCCTGGCGATTGTGTCAGCCAGCTCCCTTAACACCCTTGGGGTAGATAATGTCAGGGCTCATCAGTTTTTAGGGGTCATGCTCATGCAATCATTCATACACAACTCTTCCTTCACTGACAGTAGCTCTGTGTTTCCATCAACCTGGATTTTTGTTCCCAAGGCCAGGGGACCAGCAAGCAGACGTAAACAGATTGTTGCGGACATTTACCTTTCTAGCTCCCCTTTTTAACATCAGACTAATATTTTCCTTCTGATTTTGATTGTTGTTTACATACCTGAAGAACCCTTCTTGTATTTTTTCACATCTCTGGCCAATTTCAATTCGAGCTGAGCCTTTGCATTTCTAACTCCATCTCTGTACACCCTGGCAATGCCCTTGTAGTTCTCAATGTATGTTTGTCCACTTTTCCATCTCTAGGATGATTCTTTTTTGCATTTGAGCAGACTCAGATGCTTGAAGTTAAGCCAAAGGAGTCTCTTGCTCTGCCTGCTTTCCTTTGTCTTTAAGAGGATGAACTGCTTTTGTGCTTCCAGGAGAGAGTTCTTGAAAAGCTCCCAGTACTCTGTAGCTCCTTTATCCTCCACAGAAGCTTCCTGCAGAATCCCTCCCAACTGAGCTCTGTGCAAGCTGAAGTTTGCTCTTCTAAAACCTAAAACTTTTGTCTTAGAACTAACCTTCAGTGTGCTCAGCAGGATCCCAAAGTCCACAGTCTTGTGATCATTGCAGCCAAGGCTATCAATAACAGAGATAATACAAAGTAGGTTTTCTTGATTTGTGATCAAATTTTGATTGAACTCATCATCTTAAGGCTTAGAGGCTGTTGTCCTTCTATTTCCGTAAAATCAGCAGGTGAATAATGATAAAAATAGACTGATTTATCCATAGTGCCTGGTGGCTGGGTTTTTTTTAAATAAAGCTTAGTTGTGTATAAAGAGCAATTAGTGGCAGAACTGTAGCTTATTAAATTTATTTTTTTAAAAATAATACTAAAAATGTTTTCTATCTCAAGTTTATTAGGCAGTCACAGTGTAGTTGCTTGAAGTGCATTTCTTAGTAGCTCAACAATTGATTTAAGAGAACAGTCCATTTTCTGATATATGAGAGCAAGCTGGGGTTGAAATTCCACAATTATACAAAAACCGAGGGCATGATGCCACATTAGATTGTGAAATAGCTGTCAAAGTTTTCTAAAACTAATATTCTCCAAGTTTCCTAAAATTAATATATCTCCTATGTCCTTATATAAATAATATTTAATGGTAGACAAGAAGCGATTTGAATATATGAGGAACTGATATATGTATATGACCGTGAAGGGTAGATATTCACAAAAACTAATATAAGTCAATGACACTACCATCCCTTAACCTTCCCTGATGTAAATTGAGTGGTCAGGAGAGAACAGAACTCTAACTTTGGTTGTCACCTTGGTATAATACTTTTTTTCTCTCATTTTACCTTTAAGTGATTCCCTTTGACTGAGCTTGTCTGGCTGGAATAAAGGTATAATCTGTCACTAAGTCTCAGTTCCCTGAGCAAGCTGATCTTACTGGAAGGTGTTTCTGCCCAGGGCAGGGAAGCTGAAACTGGATGATCTTTAAGATTCCTCCTACTTCAAACCATTCTGTGATTCTATGATGTTGATTTGAATGAGATCCTTTCCTTAGGTAAGGACCATGCTAGTGCACTTTATTAGCTAGAGACTGTAAACCATCTCTCAAGTATGTAGGAAATCTGCAGGTCTTTAGCAAAGCAGTTTAAGACAATAAAATCCTTGAAAAACTTAAAAAAATAATTTGGTCCTTAACCTGACAGCTGTCTTCTAACATATTTTCTAGGAACATTTTGGTGACAATATAGTGTACAGAAAGAATTTGTTTAATTGATCTTTGTGCAATCATGTAGAAACAAGTATTTGCCTACATACGCTTACAAATATTTTTAGTTTTAAAAATTAAGTATAGTGATGATGCAGTAGGTTTCACGCCAGCCATATAAATTCAGATCAGAGCTGACATGGCTGAACTTTCAGGGGAAATTTTCTTTTTCAGCGTGTCCTGAAAGTCAACGAATCTCAGTTCAGCCAGATCAAGGCAAGAATGCAAAAATAGAGGGCTGCTAAGAGAGGAGTATTATTAGCTCATTTCTCTCTCTCAGATTCTCTTCCTCTCAAGCTCTCTTCCCTCCCATCACTCTCCTCCTCTCACTCACTCTTTCAAAACTTCTTCCCCCTTCGAATATAAATTTGAGATCCATTAGATGAAGATTTAGTTCTACACTGTGAACATGACTAAGACATATATTTAAGAAAAACAGTCTGCATACAAAAAATTATTTTGACTTTGGTATATGGAACTAGACTGGAGAGGATGATTTCTTAAAATAGCTTATTAAAAAGTGGACAGAATATTTGAAGTGTTATGAATAACATAAGTTAGAAATTTGAAAGAAACTTGAAAAGTTAAGATGGAAGAATTTGTAGGAACAAGATTTTGCTTTCTGGAGGAAATAATTTAAATGGGTTATTCCCTTTTTAGTAGCACCAAACGGTATGCTTCTTCTTGGTATGAATAATGTCCAAAGCTACTAATGTTATTTTACTAGAATTTTTCAGAAACAGTTAACTAAAAACATATTTCTTTACAATGTAATAGTATTTGTAAAAAAATTAGGGGGTTTGTAACTAAGAGCTCTTTCATTCCAGCATGTAGAAAGGTTTTTACTTAAGAGACTAAGCAAATTCCATTATCTAGATCCTATTTTTTTTTTGATAAATTATTCTTAGCCCCAACTTCTGGAAGCTTGGGACTTATAACAATTACATGAACATGGAAAATAATCAAAATAATAGCATGTAGTACTTATGTGTATCTTATCTATTTAGATCTTGCCCCTTGTAATTCTGCGTGAGATCTGGATTAGTCTCAGGAGCTAATGAAGGGGAAAATACCTTGGCAGGAATGTGTCTGTATGACTGCAATACTGCTTATTTTTACCACAAAAAATTGAATTACCATTTTTATTTCTTGCCTGCAGTATTTTCCACAGCACTGTTGACTATTCCTGATTATCCTAGATTGTCTGACTAAAATGAGATATTTATTTGCTCGTTGGCTCAGAACCTTCAGCAGTATTTTGCATCTCTGAAATTGGCATTAATATTGCCCATTGGCTTTGATAATTAAATTGTACACCTGTTCAAAAATAAGCACCAGATTGTTAATGATTCTTGGCCATCACACTGCCGGTCGTTTTCCAGCAATATTTCTCTTCAAATTATCAGAACGTTTTTGTATTCCTCTAATTGTGACATTAACTATTCCAAGTCTTAGATGGCAATACATGGGTAAAACCATAACACCAGTATTCTAAATCAATAGCACTCTAGCTGAAGTGGGGAACCTGTTAAAATGAGGGTCATTATTATCAAGGGTTTCTTTAATTAATCAGCTCATAATTTGTCTTAATAAGGCATTTCATTTTGGTTATTTCTATAAAGATATAACAACTCTACATATAACTAAATCACTGAAGGTTAAGTAGTTTGAGAAAATTGAAATCCATTATATCAAATTCTCTGAAAAAAAAAGACATATTTAAAACTGCGTGTTACTGAGTAACTATGAGGAGAATAACAGAGGCAGAGAATAATGAAGAATAAACCATCCCACCTATAAATGTTATTGGTTGAAATCTTTTTTTAAATAATAGATGTGATACTCTACCACTGTTTACGTGTTAGAGTTTTATGAATAACACTTTCTTGCAAATTCCTTGTCTAAATATGTTATGCCAAGAGTTATGAGCTTTGTGTTTCATGTAGAACCTTTCCGCCAGGTCAAGGCTTCATTTCAAAAAGTGATTGCTGAAAAACTAAGTACAAAAGGGACTAATACAGTATAGTAAAGCCTTTCCTTATTATATTATTATAGTTTGATTCATACATTTCCAGAGACCAGGAGGGCAGAAAGAAGAACCATTCGATACTTCCTGAGTACTGTATGAAAATGTGTGTTGTCTTTTGTCGTCACTCACTCTTTGCAAATCTGAATTCCTTCTACAGTTGAAGTTTAGCTTCTCAAGGATGGCTCTATTTTTAATTTTTTTTATGGCACCTTGCATAAAATAGAATTAATCTTTGCTTGCTTATAAACACAATTCCAACTTTCCCACGCAGCTGATTTTTTACCTGATTCCTTGTGGTCTGTCCAATCACTGGAACATGAACTATTTTGCTCTCCATAGCACCTCATTCTGCCCAGCTGGGTCTCAGTTGCTGGGCTTCCCAGACCTAGAAGCAAAGATATCGCATCATGTAAGCGTCTGTTCGAAAGTGCCATCTGTGTGGTGCTCTGATGCTGGTTTACTGCACCTGGCAGCACTTCTGCTTTTCCTGGGCTGTGCCTTACTCTCACCTTGTAAAGCTGGAATCTCAATAGCTGGCTCTGCAGAGAGATGAGCATTACGTTCAGAAGGGTCATCTCCATGATATATTTTAACAGCTACTGCTCAGAGTGCACATCTGCTGTATGGCCAAAGGCAAATTGATGGAACAGTCCATGCAAAGCATCATAACCGGTAACTCCTTCTCCATCTCCTATCCCCTTTAGATATGCACTGACTGACTCCTGCTGTTATACAGAGTACCAAGGAGCACTGACCTGTTCCAGGGGTGGTCTTACTGATTTCTCCATACATTAAAGCCTCTGATTTTTCATCTTTTGTTCTGATTCAGTTTGTGCTACTTTTTTCAAGGTTCTGTAAGCTTCAAATTAATGTGAATGAAGAAAATTACTGTCCAGACCATATGCATCATTAGACTGTATTCATGTCTGTATTGAAGAGGTTTACGCCGTAACATGCTCATAACTTAGACATGTCTCTGTAACGTTCCTAGAGGTCAGTGTTTCAAAGGAAGACATATGGTTATATGCTGCACTAATCCAAACTTTATATTGTCCAAACTTTTTTCTTTGTTTGGAAACATGTCTTTTAAACCATTCTGAGGTGTCCTCACAGTGTTTCTTGTATGTTTCATTAATTTTCCTTTCTTCTTTGTTTTGACTCTCCCTAGAGAGACCACTGACTCCAAGTTTCATGTCCCACCATGTAATAGCATGAAAATTCTTTGTTTATAAAATGAAATGGGTTCCATTTTTTAGGACAAAACCAGTTTGAATAGACTTGTGAATACAACTAGTATTTCAGAAAAACTTTATTCCACCTCCTCCAGTACTTTCCCTTCTGTAGTATGGGATCCTCAGGTCTTTTATTTAATCTACAGGCAGACTGGTGGCATCTGTGACAGGAAAATAATGTCCACACTGTCTCCAAAGATCTAGTCTGAAGAAGAATTGAGAGAATAGTCCTTCCTCCTTCCCATTACAGGCAAAAGAAAAGAAAGTGTATAGGGGAAAATGAGGGCTCCTAATCTTGTAATTGGAAAAGCCAAGCTCAAAGAAATATCAAAATATTAGTTCAATGTAGTGAGGCCATAGAAAAATTTTCTGAGACACATTATAAAGTAATTTAAACCTGTATTCTCAAACAGTGATGTGTCATTTTAATGATCTTAGGTAGCAGTTTTAGGAGCGATGACATTTCTATCCAGAGAAAAACCAAAACTTTGAGGTTTCTTACTGTATGGAATTTTATCATCCTATGTGATAGCTGTTGTCATTTACAGCACAGCAACCACGAATGACAGTAGTCCAGAGCCGTCGAAGTATCTGCATTAAAAGAACTGCCAGAAGCAGCTCGAGAAATATGATGGACTGGCAGCACTTTTCAGCATGTGTCTGTTCGACAGAGGATGAAATGAATGAGAAGAAAATAGTATCACCAAGAACATGGAGAATCTTCTCAAAAACAAAGCACCAGTATTAGGAATTGAGATTGGAAACTTGCATGTTTAAAAACACAGTCAGCATACATAAACAAATCTTAAATCTGGGATTAAGGCAAAAAGTAAATATATTTTATTAAATGAGTAGATTATTCAATTATTTCCAATCAGACTTTAGAAGAATTCATATATATATATAATGGCTGATGCTCTCTGAGGATTGTGAGGAATCTTCACACAAAAATTATACTGGGTTGATCAATATAGACATCTGGTATAGCTATTGCAGTGTCTGAAGAAGGTTGCATTTTCAAACCCAAAATCATTTTGGAGGAAAATGAATGACATGGCTACATCTCCTAGTTAGACAAGATACTGGTACTGCAGCTTGTTTTATTTATATGGTGTATATACTAAGTAATGCACTAAGTAATGGAAAATTGAAAAATTTAAGAGATGTTTTGCAAAATCTGTAAAATACTCATTCCATTTTGGATATTACTGGAGTTCAATTAAGGTTTTCGAAATTTTTTGAAAAATATCTTTATCAAAAGTAAAACCTTTTCAGGTATTTCAGTCATACATGCATTTGTAGTGAAAACCTGAAAGAGAGGTGATACTTTTAAATTCATCTAGTTTTCAGGGGACTTGAAGCTCTTATTTGAGTTCTTGAACATGAGAGTTTATTCAGTGTATTTACTTTTGGTTCATTTTTAACTCGATGTTGTTTCTAATTTTTTAGCTGGTGAGTATCCCACTTCTCCCTCTCTCCTTGCCGCTCCGAGGGCTCCTGATCTCTGGCACAGGATCCTACTGGTGCTATCATGTGCTTCTCCTTTCTGTGTGCAGTGGGGACAGAATTAGTACGAGTACATTCAGCCCAAAAAGGAATTAAGTCTGGGAAAGAGTCAGCAGGTTGTAGAGTTCGTGGTGGCAGTGGACCCCATTGATCCTGGTAGTAAAAGCCCTCCTCTTTTAATTGATTAAAATTTAATTTAAGATAAATCAAGTGAAACACAGTAAAATCCATACCATTTGATAATTCCTTCTACAGACATGGTGCTGGTGTTAAACCTGAGAAATTGCACTTTAATATAGGGGTTAAGTTAATATTTTTAATATATATATATAAATAATGGGAAAATATCTAATACGATAAGACACATAATTTTTAAAAAATATAAAATACTACAAATTTTCAAATAATTCAAAAAAAAATTTGTAATTGTATAATGAACCTCAAAATAGTGGAAGAATAACCCATGTAATTTTCCTGGAAAAAAGATTATGTACCAACAGATTTGTATATTTTCTTCTAGTCAATACTCTAGCTTGAGAGATAAAGCTGATATCTACTCTATGAGTTTTGTTAATTTAAGTTGCTACAAAAGCATAATTACCAGCAAATAAAACTTAGTGAAAAAGGAAACTCAGACCATGCTACACTTTTTCTCCTACACCATTTATGCCACCCATTTGCTCTTCCTCAAATGCATGATGTAACTTTTAGTGAACTAGTTTTGATTTGGACAAATAGGACAGCAGGTAGTTGACAAATTAATACTACAGAGCTGTATGAGCACATTTTTCAGCCCCATCTGATTTAGACTCCAAATTCTTTACTCACTTGTCCTTTGAAATTCCTTTTTTAAGGCTATTCATCTACTGTATTTCCCATTTACTTAAAGACATAAAACAATGACAAAAAAAATTGAAAACAAATAAACAACAGAAAAACATTTCTGAATTAATTGGAGTAGTAACCAGAGGAACATTATGATACAATACAAAATACAGATTTTTTTCTTTTTAATATTATATTTCAAGATATCATGTAATATTCATTTTCTTTTAGAATTTGCTCTAAAAGAAAATTCTGGTCTTTACCCTTCTAAATCAATTAATCTCTTTTCAAATACATGAACCAGCATTTCTATTGTCTCAGTTCTTACCACTGTAATTTTAACAGTGCAGCACATAAGTGTGGTTTTTTACACGCTGGAAAGAACGTGATAGCTTCGTGTCCTGTCCTGTGGCTAACAATGGAAGGATGACGAGATTTTAGCTCCTATATTCACTTTAGATTTTAAGCCAGAGGAGGACTTGGTGGGTATTAAGAAACCTGCAGCTCTCTGAAATTAATGAAAAATGCAGCTGTGTAATGAATACAATTTTACTTCTGTGTTTAGAAGGCTAGAAAGAAACTGTGGATATCTGTAAACCAGAACCCATAAATGTTGAAAAGCTCTTCTCTAGCACCATAGCATGCACGTACAGCTTGTAAAGAACAGGAGACACCAATCTTGATATTCACAATATTGGATGGATCAGAATCTCATAAAGTAGACTCTCCTATTTATGCAGTCTCCTATAGTTTCTCATGTACAAAAAAAAAAGAGAAAAATTAAAAAGAAGCCTTATATGGCTTTGCTTAAAAACAGCTTATGTTTGTAGCAATCTTTGTACCTGGATGCAATAATAATGATGATGAAGATGATGATGATGATGATGATGATAATGATAGCAATTAAAAACCTTCATCTTATTATACAGTACATTTGATAAACTTCCATGGCAGAGCATTACACTGTCTGGGAAGGCCTGAAACTACGTGTGTGTGTCTCTGTGAGTGTCTATAGATATATAAAGCCCCTATAGGGACTTTGCAGCCTCCATGAAAACACACTTATTTGCTTACATTAAAATAATGCTTGAGTTTAAACTTTTTGACTCGCAGTGCTTTAGAGTAGAGACTTTAAATCAGGTAAGTTGCCTGTTCTGCTCTCAGATACATGCCTTTCGCCTTTCCTGTGAAAACGTGGAATATTCTGATGAAGCCTGAAGAAATCACTTTCCCGCACTGGAGACCCGTGAAGAGTTTTGAAGCAAAATGCTTCATAGCTTTTCAGTCTACCTGGTGTACATCAATCCTGAGTCACGAGATTATATGATATTTGTTAGAACCTCTTCTTCCAGCTGCAGAGAACTTGTGGAATCTGCAGTGTTTCCAGGCAGGTTCTGTTCTGTGTGTGCGGCACTCCCCCTCTGACATCTACACCCTGAGGAACAGCAGTGTGGCTGAGATGGGGAAACGTCAGCAGGACTGGGCTTGACGTGATGCACTGTGGAGGAACTGGGGCCAGAGGTAAAATAGGAAGGGCAAACAAAAGAGTATCACATAGCAGGGGAAGGGATGGAAAGAGATTAGGAGCAGAAAGGGTGATTAACAGGGCAGATGTGAATACGGATGCAGTTCTCAACCATGAATATCAGACTATACTTTAAATGAAATTTGGCTCCACCAAAAGGTTGTGGGTTCTTAAAACTTTTAGCTTATATTTGATTTTGCAACTGTACACTTGTACGGATTTTGTAGCAAGAGTCAAGAGGAGACGCTACCCATAAGTCTAACCTCTCCATCGTCCATTTGCTCCACAATTTGAATTTTTCACTTTTTCCCTGTCCTTCGTGTGGAATAAATTTTGAAGTTCTGTACCACTTCTATCTACCCAAAATATCTATCTTTCTGCCAGTAACAATATGTTTTCCAAGAGTAAGGGAGGAGAAGAAGGCAGACTTAATGTTTCAGAATGATGTATCCGACTAAAGTGATCAATATCTCCATCTTTATTGAATAAAGTTAACTTTTTCTTTATATAGGATTGAAAGAAATAAAGTAAGTGGTTTTTCTGTATCAAGAGATTTCCTAACCTCCAGTCTGTGATCTTACGAGGCAGCTATCCAGTGTAACTCAGTTCTTTGTTGAAAGTATATGAGTTATCTCCATGGAAGAACAGTTTGAAAAGAATATATAAAATTTTCATTTCTTAGAATGAAATTTGGCATCTGGGAATAAGGTTCCAGGTTTCAGACTATATGAGAAATGAATTATTCAGATGCTTACAGGGGCAGTATTCTTGTTTGATCTAGTTTAGCCTTCTTTCTTGGAGAACTTGTCTTCCTGAATAGCCATCAGCTATTCAGCCAAAATTCAGATACTAATTACTCTGAGCTTGCTTTCTTTTCCATTTTTTGTGTTTACTGCATAAAAGCTTTCAATGAGGGTTAGATCATATTTAGATATTTACATACACAGAGGAATTAAAAAAAAGTTTAATTAAAAATTTTATAATTGATTTAGTCACCAATAGCATTAAGTAACAAACCCTTAGAATAAGCATTGTAGTAATAATTTAAATAACTTGCTCTTCTAAAAATTCAAATGTGTTTAAGCAGATTCAGGGAGTGACAAAAGGTGAAGGTTTCAATTACATACAGCTAGATGTTTGGGACTTGGAGCAGGCAAAGCTGAAAGATCTAAAATATTTTTGGCGTGAATGCTACAGCATTATATCCTGCAGGAGCAGTAAATTATGGCTACAAATGAATACATTGTAACATCAGCAAAGTTGCTAAACTTTTATGCTTGTATCAAATTCAAAGTGGAAATTTTATTTGAAAGTTGGGTCTCAAAGAGGATTTTTTCCCCTTAGCAAAAGAGCATGAAGAATTGCATTTGATACTGTTGCCTCCGCAGTGGAGATATTAAGTACCTTGAAAGAATATAAAGTTTTGTTTTGTTTTGTTTTGTTTTGTTTTGTTTTATTTTGTTTTGTTTTGTTTTCTAATGCATGCATTCATTTTTCATAGTGGAGGTGAGAATTCAAAGATATGTGAATCAGTGGGTCTTGGGAAATGAGTCACTTCATGGGGATTGATTAATTCTAAACTTCTAGCACCATAGCAAAACTTCCTCTAATCTAGAGCTTAAATTATTCACATTTTTGATATACCAAATTGGCAGCCAGGAATCACAAGGATACTATTTCAATGAACATGAGATATTGCACTGTCTTGTGCAAAATGAATATGGGAAAAGAATATCGAGTGATATATAACAGTTTTGTAACGACAAGATCTTGCATACTTCTTCTATCAGTTTAAAAATTCCAGCCAAAAATCAAATTGTACAGCATCCTGACGCTATTAGCTTCTGCAAAATAAGGAAATACTAATATTGTTTCTCTACAACTTTAAAATCGATCTTCCAGAGAATTTAAACTCATAATTACATACATTTTCTATGTCCTTCATTCTCAAATTGAATGTGTTTTCTAAACTGACATCAGCAATGAATTTATCTCGTGATATGTTTATTAAGACCTTGAATGACTGGCTCTCATTCACAAAGTCTATGAGAAATTTTCTGTCAGATGCAGATGGAAAAAAATCATTTTCCCACATCTTTAATTCAATTAAGAAATCAGCTAAGGAAATTAAATGGTAAATTTTGACTCTTTTTAACTTATTCTATATTTTTGATTTAATTAAAAAGTTTCTCAGCTACGATGCTGATCGTTTTGAATGCTTTCACCTATAGGTTTTTGAAAATGAGAAATACATTTGTGCAAAATATTTTTGTTTGAAATTTCTAAAATTTAAAAATGCAAGCTGATTTTGAGTGGGCATTTAATGAGATACTACTGTGTTTTTTGCATGCATGAGTCTCTAAAAAGTTCTCCTTATCACGAATTTTTAGTTTTCTAATGTTCAATAGAACTTACGCAGAAACGAATGTAAGGAGATGGTGAAAGGTGAATAGTTATGAACATTTAAGGGAACATAACAGAAGGAGAGTTTCCATGTTGTTTGAGTTACTTACAACACCATAATTGTATTTGCCCTCGCTCTTAAATTGGAAAGCCAAAGAGTCTTTGATCAATGACCTGCTGATACTACAGCCTGTTTGTCTGCATTTACCTCCTGTCATAGGAAGCTTTCACTTAAAGGATTAAAATTGCTAAACTCTTTGTTTTAGTAATTTAATGTCAGCAGAGAAATAAATTTCAATAGTAGAAAAAAAGATTCAGTAATCCAATAATTAAAGTCCTTTTAAAATTTTTTTTCATTGTGACTGACAATGTTGTAATACCCACAGCATCAACCACATTGCTTCTTATAGGTTTGGAAAAGTTCAGTATAAGAGGCTATTTTTATACTATGCTGATTACGTTCATTATCAGCAGTATATATATATTATTACCTACTTATCTGAAGGGTTCTTTTCCTTACATTATATTTTTTTGGATTTTGTGTCTGTACTAAATAGCTACCTCAGTCAGCATTGGCATTTTGACATCATTCTATAAATGTTCCAAAAGTAAAAACTCAACATATGATTTCATGAACAAGATGCATCCTTTCTATTTTAATTTATTATTTAGAAATTATTAGGTCACTAGTGGAGCAAGAGTTTGGCTGAATCACTAACATTTTTTAAGGCAACAAACAATTATATTTCAAAATGTGAATACGCAAATTTTTTTTCTTAATCTTCTTAATGATGGCAACAACACATTTTCTTTCAATAATATTGAATTCATATTTACAGAGAAGATAACCAGTGTATTAGTCTGAAAGCTAACCTGAAGTATTGGATGATTTTCTTAAATATAGAATGTCACCGTGAATGTTCTTGAAATGAGTCATTGATATTTCCTGAAATTGTCCTGTCACTAAACAGAATACAATTTGTAGAATGACTGATAACATTATTAGCTTTTAATTAAACAGCAAAGTGCTTTACTGGAGATAGTAAATATCATAGTCTTGAAATGTGATTTTACAGAAGTTTTTAAAAGAACCATACAAGTTGCAAAACATTTATAAAAGAAACTCACTTCTTTTTACATATCATTTCAATTTTCAACTTTTCTGAATGCATGACTTTATGCTCAACAGTATAAATGTGTATCATGGCAGAGATTAGCTAAAGGTCTTCAGCAAGACTTTTAAAACATTTTCTGTAGTCAACTGTGCATTTTCTGGTTCTTAAAGATTGTTCAAAAGATAATTTGTCATGACAGTTTCTGTATCAGCAGCTCTTTTCTTTATTCCTGAGAGCTTTAATTAAATCTTTTAGCTGTGCTTATCACTTCTAAGCACATATTTCAGTTATATTTTATTCTGGAGACAAGAAGAATCACTTTCTTCTAGTTTTCATGTAGCAATGTGAAGAATTTTTATGATATAGCTTCTTTCAACTACATTTCCAAAAAGTTAAAGCTTACATTGCATACACTTTTTTTTTTAGGGTAGCACATTTGTCATCCATCAGTTCCATACTTGAAAGCCTCCTGCTGCGCTTTGCATTTACTGTCACTTGCAAAAAAATATTAGTGTACGTTACTCATTTTTCTTCAAAGAAGTTCCTGAAATACTTTTAAGGAATAGATTTTGTCTGCTTGCTCACGCTGGAAGTGTGTTTAAAGACACGGTAACAAACAAAAACCATGGATGATTTTTGAAGCATCATTGCAGATCTGTAGTGACCACCATTAAAATTCTATGATAAGTCTCACACACCACAACCTACAATTTTTGAGGAAATTCCCCAGCGTGTGGCATCATCCCATCACAGCAGTAGATGGACTGAAGTTACTTTTCAGTAAAACTTCTTTATTTGCAATCACTAGACTAAACGTGAGCAAATCATACAATCAGTATTTAGAATCTGAAGAGATACAGACTTCAATATTTATGCAAAACTATTTACTTGATGCACACAGATCAGGTTTTGATTATGTGGTATTGCATTTTAGAAACCAATTCATAAATATACATATTGCAGTGTAGTAATAAATAGACAAGTTTGAAGTCTTCAGAAGCACTAAAAGTTCTGTGGTTTGATATCTAAATGAAAAGTTAATGCTTCTACCCAGAACTGATCTACCAAAAACTTGCAATTTGTTGCAAAATATATGACTTCAGAATAATTAAAAAATTAACTTGTATTTTCAAAACAAATAGATGCAATAGAAAAAAGAGAATGTGGAAAGTAGCATAAAAGAGAAGCATTAATTAGAAAGTGATGTATGACCAAGTGCTGGGATTTATAAGCAATAATGCACTTTGCAGAAGGTCCCAGAAAGGTATCATTTGAATGATTAATTATTTTAGTGTTTCAAAGATTTACTTCCATATTCTAGAGTCATGTCCCTTTTAAAGAGGCCAGCTAAAGCTGGTTTCATAAGGTATGAAAAATGAAATATCTTTGGATGGGATGATGGGAAGGTGTGGAGTGAGAGAAGCAATATTGCAAAATTTGTACCATATAGGCTTAATTGTGTGAAACTGGAGCATACGGCAAAATTACAAGAGTTGTGGTGCTTCCAGTTTTATATATTTTGACAAGGCACAGTTTTGTTGAAGTCCAGTGCTACTCTCATAGATTTTAATTCTCAAGTAACAATTATGGAGATGTTATTTCAACATTTTTTTAGGGCCGTATTTGATCTCAAAAAAAGAAATGAAACACAGTACAATTATCTGAATTACTTACATTCATCAAAATTAACAAGAAATTTATCGATTGCAATGGAATATAAGGGTGATAATAGCCCAAAGTCTTCCAAAGGAGAAACTGTAATTTCACCTTGTCCTTGAAGTCATAATACAGGCAAAATACCAGTGGGTTTTACTGGGCAGAGAGAAATTGCAATCTGAAATCAAAAAGACTGAACTTTATGTTCTCTTTTGCTGCATTTTGAGACATTGGTAGGGCTTTAAAGTAAAAGAGAAACCCATCCTTATAAATCTGAATGTTTCTCCCTGGTCAGTGAGGACATGTGTCTTAAATGCAGTTGGATGAAAAGAAAAAAAAGCGGTGGAAGCAAAAAGTCCTTCGAGTTCTAGCAGAGTTCATTTCACATTTACAGTTCTTCTGATGCCACCTCAAGTATGGGTCTGAAAAAACCCCCTTAGTTTCAGATGTTGTTCTGAATGCTCAAGAGTGCCTAATGAGTGCAACAGAATAATATCACACAAAGTTTCATCTAAAGCGGTGTCCTCTTTCTGGGGGTGGACAAAGGTAGGCCTCTGCAAGACTTTCAGAACAAAGCATACAGATGGTCGTACATCCCAGGAGTACCGTGCAAGATTCTGGGAAAATCAAAATCAAGGACTCCTCAGTCAGAGACAGTATCTTTTATGCCTTCTCTCCTCCTAAACAGTTCAGTTGCTTTCTGGTCCCCTGCAAAGCTTTTATAACAGCCTACTACAAGAGGTCTCAAGACTCGTGTTCCCTAAAATTTATTCAATATTAATAAAGGTTGTGACCTGTTCCTATTCACTCCATCATATGCATCCTGAAGTTTGCTTAGTCACCTCTGCTGTTCAAGCCAGACCAGATATGTGTTTGCATGTTTACGGCTCTGCAAACCTTTTCTTTGTTTGGCATGATTTCTTGTCAGATACAGTAAATATTGCAGCCAGTATTCGTCATGTGGTCATTCTGTTGGACTAATATAGAAGCATAACTATTGCGTGCTCCACTTCTTTTCTATCAGTTCATTCTTTCTTTTTTTTTTTTTTTTTGGTACTTCAACTGTTCCAGAGCATTTTTGCAGTATCTTATCACTTTCCAAATTCAAATTCTGCACAATTAACAACATTTTTTCTTTCAGAGGAGAGATCAACATGCTCTCACTGAAAAAGTCATGGGATAACTAAAAAAGCTATTAGTTTTATAAGTGGAATAATTCAGAAGTTTTCAGCTTCAACTCCTGCTAATTTAGATTGTTTAGAATCTACTTGTCTATAACTAAGCAGAAGTTAGCTATTTCTGTATTACATTTTTCTTCTCTTTTTTGAAGTCTGACAGTCTGATGATGCCTTTCACTGAATTGATCTCACTGTCACTTCACTGATTTGAAACTACCATCTTTAGAAATCCTGAATGATGATGTGCAAAATTGTTTCTTGGGCCTGTAACTCCAAATACTGCACTTTTTACTTTTATCTTTTTAGGCAGAGAAATAGTAATGTATTTTTCTATATCCATCATGGTGTGCCCTACCAAAAACAATAACAACAACAACAAACAAACAAACAAACAAACTAACTAACTATTTTGCTACCAAAGTTATCAGAAGCAAGCAAGGATGGTCTGTGAATATGGGTCAGTCAGCATTTGTGGGGCTTATAGGCTTGTGCTTTACTGTTACCTGTAAAATATTTGACACTTTTTTTTCATTGTTGTTGCCGTGCTTCAGCTGTGTTCCAAAATTTAGAAAATTAATAGAAAAAAGAAGATTAAACATTCTAATGTTCTTACAGTTTTAGATTCATAGCTGAAGTCTGTTTTTCCCCCGGACGTAAGATTATTTTACATAAAAGAGCATCTCACATTTGGAGAATGCAAATGTATTCCTCTTAGAGGCACTTTAAGTGCTTCATTCTGAAGATGACACTGCCACTAAAGAGCTTCTTTCCCTTCCCAGTACAGTGGCACTTGTCATAGAAAAATTCCCAAGTGATAGTTGTGCCAAACTGAAACTCCAAAGTTAAAGTTGAGCAAGATTATTCATTTTCTTTGTATGTTGTTTCTAAATTTCTAGGCTATAAAGAGGGAAGACTTAAGAAAACTTAGAAACTCTTACTGGCACTAAAGAGTTTTTCCACAGAAATTATTTATGAATGCTCAGAATTTGTATTATTTTTGTGAAAATAGCTCTATAAATGTTAGAGATATGTCAGCGTTGAGATGTAAGTGGTGCTTCTTTCACAATTTTCAGGGGAAAAAATATTTCTCCCATCAGGTTTAGGAATAATTAAATGCTGTGTTCATATCTCTTCTTGTTCAGAGGTAAATTAACTCATACACATGCATGTGTTTGTAACAAACATGTCTCTGTTTTCATGTATGATTGTATTAATCTCAATTTTCTATTTAGTATAACTTGAAAGAGATGAGCTGCTTTACTGCACCAAAATGACAAGGCCACTCATTATTAGAATCTGACAGTGAATAATTCTAATAATCTGTGCATCAGTTTATGCAGTTAGTGTAATTATACTGGCACAAAACCAATCAAGTCCAGCACATACAAGATATGAGCAGAATTCGGAACCACATGATGAAACAACTAGCTTGTTTGGTTTAACTTTTTGTGGTTTTTATATTTAGCATAGATCCTGTATGTGCCTCTGAATTCTGCATATTCTACGGCTCTTCTGTATCTTCTATAAAATGCTATAAATGTTCCTAAAATCTAAGAAAATCTACCATGCAGAAAATATTCTCAAACTGCTTTTGATATTTCTGATCCCAGTAGAATGATGCTCACTCTAATTCTCCTGCTGTGATTCATAATTTTTGGGAAATAAAGAGAATACATTGAATCAGCTATGCCTGGTTTAAAAACAGAGCAAAAGCTGGATTCTGTTTCTGGTCACAGAAGAGCTTCATAGCATGTCAGTCCAGTATTCTATTGATTTTAATGACATAAATAGAACTATAACTTTTTTATTTATTATTGCATCACTATTTTTGAAAAGTAGCAATTTACAGTCATCTAAAGAATAGTTTGAAAAATTTAATCTTTGGAAGTAGCAAAAAATTTAGAGATCTGAAAAAACAAGGAATTACAAAGCAACAAACAGAGAATTGTTAACAGTAACAAAATTAATCTATCAAAAAAAAAGAAGAAAAAATACAAGTTTTCTGTATTGTTACTGAAAGCAGGAATGTTCAAGATATAAGACCTTTTCTGTCATCAAAAGTTATAAGAAAAATTGCAGAGGATGTGAAATTAAACTCAATTACATCCAATTGGAGCTACTAATAGTCCATCTTAATGTATATCTTTTGGAGGGGGTTTTAACTTTTAAGCATAATTGTGCAATAAACCAATGGTTGTGCCTGCTCCAGCTCCTGAATGGGACAAGTAGATACATTGTCTGCTTTGAAAGGAAAGGTTCTGGGACTCTTCCACTCGTAGACAGAGAGCTGAGAGGGGTATGAATGAGATTTACAGAATCATGAAGGGAGTAGATGAGCTGAGCATGACAGTATTGTTGGCCAGACACGACAAACAGGGGACACTGAAGCCTGGATGAGAGGAAGGATAACAGAAGCAGCAAACAGAAGCAGCATTTTGCGCAGCGTTTTGCACGGAGAGTGACAGAAGGTGGATATGGGAAACCACAGAACAGTCTCAACTCGATCCCTGAAAAGGTAACAGCTAAACCTGGAAACCATTCCCAAAAATACTGAGGACAATAAGTGCATTGTCTGGATCCAAAATTGGTTACCTGAATTGCTGGGCCAGTAAGAGAACCCTGAAAGTACTAAGCAGGAATGTATCCTCAGACATTCCCGATGCAATGGTTCTGGATGCTGGAGGAGTACCAGAAAAACAGACAGTAGAAGCACATATATTTCATTATGAATTTTGTACTGGCACTGTCATAATCCAGAGACACTAAAATTAGACTTTTCAAAGGAGTGTACAGGTAATAGGTCAACTTATCCTAAAGTGCATTGCAAATTAGGTGCATCATGAATGTAATTGGCATATGGAAAGTTTCAGGCATATTTTCTTACCAAAAAAAACCCCCAAACTTAGAAAAGTATTATTGTTAATTTGTATGACACCTATGAATAGTATTTGGCAAATACCAATTTGTTTTTCTAAGACATTGGTAAATAAAACAACACTACAAAAAATGGACAAGGGGATTGAAAAATAAGCATGTTCTATATCTACTTGTGTTTTACCTCATCTTTAGCTGCTTTACTCTTTCTCTGCTTTTGTCTTCACTTTTTTTCTTTTGTCTCAGCTTTACTGCCATTTTAGCATCAGAGCTTTCCCCCTGCTGTTTGCATACATAAGATAATTTTACTGGTCCTGAGAGCCCTTGTACTTTTTTATCAGACATGGTAGTTCCTAAGATAACGAAACCTTCATGTCACCAGATTACCATCACCCTTTGTTGCTTTTCACTTCAGCTCCCACATGATTTCAGCAGTCAGAACCTTACCAGCCACAGAACTGGAGATTAGGGCTTTGTGATGTTTGAAAGCTGAGGTTCCAGCTTCCAGTTAGATGATTTTCTAGCTGCATGCTATCTTTAACAGCTGGTGAGATAGTAGCTGCTATCATGTCAGAATTTGAAGCTGGGAGGAATGGAAGGGAGCAGAATGACTAATTGTAATGCATACGTTCACGTTCTATCTGTAGCCTTACAAGTTTTAAAAGAAATGCTTTCACTGTTGCAAAGCTCGTAATCACAGCACAGCAGTTGTGCACGGTATTTGTTCCTACTCCAGCCGGTTCAAGAGATACCAGAGTTTAATGCTGTCAAAGACGAGCAGTGTTTTGGGCAATGATCCAAGGCAGAACATGGTCTGTGGCACAACTCCCTAGTGCTTCCCAGAACACTCATATAATTTTCATTCAATGACTATAACTAGAAGGCATAATATTGAATGATACCACAATGTAGTAAGCAAATTTTTCAGGAATTAAATTACTTATTGTCTTGAGTGTACATGGGGTTTTTTTTCCTTATTTTGAGGAGAACTTGATTTTCAATCTAAATATTAGCATGGTGTAGTGTCTTCATTGGGAAAAAACTGTACAAAGAAACTCCCCAATACGATTCTGAAAATACCTCATTTAGTTTCTTTACATATTTGGACTGAAAATAGAAAGTGAATAAGGGACATGTGGAGGAAAGTTAATGTCTGCTACAGAGCCGTATATCTTTCATGCTTGGAAGAAGTAAGAGAAAAGTAATGAAGATGCATGCTGAGCAACTGTTGAAAGTTAAGAATTTTGAAAGGGTAAAAGGATCTAAATTGAAGCTGGCAACCATGTAATTGCTGGGAAGGGAAATGATCATGATTTTTATTGGCCTGGAAATTATGTAGGTGAAGATATTATTGTGGCAATTGAATCTTAACGTATTTAAAAAGGAATGAGAAAAGGGCTTGTGCCAAGTGTACTTTCTTAGGCTTTTTTCTGTTATTAAAAAAACTGCTCAAAAAAAAAAATTCAATGCAAATCACACTTTTTAAAACAGAAAGGAATATATCTATTTTTTATATCTTCTTCTTTGTAGGACCAGAAGAACTATTCCTGTGCTCAAAATAAGAAAGTATTTTGTAAAGAAATATTAAAGCATGTTATACAAGCGAGACTTCTTGTATCTAATTACAAGTCCTAAAACAGCCACCTATATTATCTGCATCCTTCAATATTCCTGATATCTCTTTTTCAATTTTTACTTTCAAATGTATTTAAATTTTGAGTTCTTGCAATACAAATATAAAACAGATTGCTTTGAATAATGAGAAAAATTGCAAAATCAGTTTGTATTTAGCCTAAATGTATGCTTAGCAACAGCAAGAAACCTGAAAGATGCTTTGTTTTCAAACAGAAGGAAATTTTCCTATATCTTATTGTAATATGCAAGGAATTAAATATTTATTGGCACAGTTGCATGAGTGATAAATAGAGATGGACATTTGCAAAATATACTTTTTTCTGAATACTTTCACTGTAAAAGCAGATGATACGGATATTTTGGTTCATTCCAGTAGGTTTAAAGTATTCTAGAAACCAAAAGTAGAAAGGCCAGAATATTACTATCACTTCCCTAAAAGTTGAATTTTTATTTCTTGTGTTCATTTTGTTGGGGAGAATGGATAGAACTTTTCTTCTATCATGTAGTTGAAAGGAAAAGTCGTCCTATTTTGTCGTACCATAGCCTGCCATGATCACATTCTAAAATATTAGAAACGAAGAACAATGTTATTATGCAAAGTCAACTGAGCAAAAATATGTGAATATCTGAGAATTAACAACTTAAGAATATGAGAGCTTTTTAAAGGTCATTTTAATTCTTATTATATGTCAGAACAGTGAAACAATTATGTTTTAAATGGGAATGATTCTTCTTTTGGCAAACTGCAGTTAACAAGAGCTGAGTTTATGAAAGACTGTTAGAAGGAGTCCTTTCCTATTAAGTAACCACTGAGTCGTATTTATCGTCTACCATTCTAAAAGTTCTTACAGTGGGTAATTTATTCAAAATTTCAGTATAGCTGCAGTGATACAGAAGCAAAGGGTTGGCTTAGTAGCAAAAGTTTGATCAAAATATTCCTTTTTTCATATTCTGTCTTGGGGAAAATATTACATGCAATTGTATAGTGAATTTCAGCGGTACCTACTCTAATATACTGTACACAGAAATGTACTTGGGAAATTTATTCTGACATAAATTTTGAAGTTAAAAGGGGTTATAATTATATAGGAAACCACAAACATTTTCTTGTAAGGAAAATCAAAGCATAATTTTTCATGAAATCAATAAGTAAAAATAATTTAATGAGAAATATAGAAAAAGGTGGCTTGTGGTCTTGTGGATATCAAAGGAAACACAACATTTAACATTAAAGAAAAAGTCATGCTGTTTGAGAGCACATATAGTATTTTTAGAGGTTTTAATGGCATAGTGGGTGAGTTTAGAGTGGATTTGAGTAATTTCCACAGTGTAAAAATATGAAACCAAATTCAATATCCATATGTTCACTTATGATCTTTCACAGTTCCCTAATGCTAAATGGCAAATACATTTTAATTAAAGCAGAAGCTGACATAAATCCATGTCCTATAACTTGGGCATTAACCTGTAATTCCACTCAGAATATTAATTATTTTATTCATAAATAAATATCTAAAATTGGAGTTCAGTTTATACCAGTAGACTCTAGCTCAAGCTTCTAACAATTTCCTTTCTTAACTCTGATTTGGTTTCATACCATAGATCCCTTCCTTCTATATTCACACATGAAAATAGTTTAGTGTAGCACCACTGTCACTGGTGAGACAGTAAATGACAAATCTTAGTGGGTCTGAACTGAAATTTATTATTTATTATTACTAAGTGAACTCTCATCTTTTATATCTAAAAATTACATATTCAGGATATTAATTATTTGATCTAAATTATTTGATCGAAACGTTTCTGATGCAAGTATTTGAGATGGTAGTGGTAAGAGCTTATTTTCACTCACTTCATTTTCTATATCAAACTCATGACATAGTATATCAGTCTTTCAGAAAGGCAAGTGAGATAGTTAACAGTATTCATTTGAGAAGAGAACTGTTTTTTAGTTTCCATAGGAGTCCTGAATTCAAGTAGGAGCCTTGGTAGGATTGAGTTAGTGTGGCAAAATTCAGCTGTTCTAAGAGGCATATGGAATCTGTAAATACCAAAAAGAGAGATCATGTGTTTTACAAATAACTTACATGTTGTTTGTGGAAATCCAGACTTTCCTTAAACTTAAGTTTTTCAAGAATACATGTACTTGAAGGAGACAAAATCTTTCAGACATCTTCATTTCAGTCTCTTCTCCACATGTACAGGTGGTTATTTATCAGAATATAGTCACCTTATATTTCTTCTTGTATTTTCTTTAACATTGCTACACTAGTCCCTTACTATTTTGCCTCTAAGCTATACTCCTGAGAAATATGCACATCTGTCCTTGGGAAGTCATCATTGATTAAAACAAACAACAACCTTGTAATGTCTCTCCGCTGAATCATTATAGCAAATTGTGTGAGGATTAAATAAGATGACAATAATAATTTAAGTATCATGTGTAGCTACCTTAAAATAGTTCTATCTAGCTCTTGCATTTAATTAAGATTTGGAAAGAATCCTACCTTCCATTAATACTTACTGTGCACTTGCACTAAAAAAGAGATTAATTTAAACAGCAGTGAAAAAATTTAAAATATTCTGTGGAGAAATGCATGCACAAATTATATTAATTGAGCTCTAAATTAGTGATGCTAAAACAACAAAAGCAAGGAAATGCACAGTGAAGCAGGAAATGTACCATATGTTATTGTATACCTGGGCACAATGGGGACACCATCTTAATGGCTTTCTTAATGTTCCTGTTGTACTAGATATTGGTGGACATATGGTATGCTGCCTTTTTATATGCTTGTGTCTTTTCATGATTTTGTTAGCTGAATTTGATAGCATTTTCTGTTTGTCTGCTGTAAGGAAAAGGGCTTTAAAATGTTTTGCTCATTTATCTAGAGTTTGAAACCCATGAAACTTTATTTTGCTTATTCATTTATACCCTATTGTTAAAATTTTCTTCAAGAGCAGTTGCTTATTACTTTTATTTTTAAGTTTTCCACAGTCTTAGCCTCTGTCTGGCAATAATTTGGAATACAGTTGAGTAGCCCTTCCGCATGCAGAGGGGTTTTGGCTCACTGTCAGTGCTGGCCAAACAGATGGCTAAAGCAACAGCAACAGCTGCAGAGCTCACCAGACTTTGCACAACCAGGATCGTACAACCATAGATTCATAGAATTATAGAATCCTTTAGGTTGGAAGAGACCTTCAAGATCATTAAGTTCACCAGTTAACCCAGCAGCATTAATCTTCTTCCCTAAGCGTCGTATCTACACATCTTTTGAATACCTCCAGGAATGACGATTCAACAACTTCCCTGGGAAGCTGGTTTCAGTGCTTGGCAACCCTTTTAGTGAAGAAATTTTTCCTAATATCCAATCTAAACCTACGCCGGCACAACTTGAGGCCATTTTCTCTTGTCCTTTTTCTTGCTACTTGGGCACTCATGCAACTGGCTTCTTGCCTCAGTGCCCCAAAGAACCTCAACCAGCTCCAGTTGGCAGCAGACAAGTTTCCCATTTCACTTGGCTCCTAGTGCCCTTCCAGCTGAGGGACAAAATACAACTTCTTGCAGTATCACTTCCTGGACACCACGTGTTTCCAAGGTTGGCTGGTGCAGAACACCAAAATGAAAGGTGTCCTTAATTTTTTTATGGCTCAATCTTCGTAAATGTTCACATTTAAATAGGTTGTTCATTGCTTCCATCACATGGAATACACACATTGAAGTTACAGAAGTCCAAAGCTAGTCAGAAGAAATATATCGTGTAGCAGAGAAGAGCAAGTGGGCCAAATCCTTTTGGCATACGTGTGGCTCACACCAGTTATACCCTGGCAAAAATTCCCTTCATGAAAGCGGGGGTCTCAGGGCTTCTTACTGGAGGTATTTGAAGAATGTTTAAACAAGTGTGGGAAAAAACAAGACGTTGTACATTAGCTTATCAATAGGCACTCCTAAGTCTTATAAGTCATTACAGATCAGGACTAGTCTTTTAAGTAAGATTTAGTGATTTCTGGCGAGTGTGAGTACTTTTGTCTAAACATTCAAAGCTTACCATTCAGATATTCATACAGCAGTTTTGGTGGGAGCTCACTATATGTATAGCTGCATTATTTTAAATATGAAATAGAAGGCATAATGAAAGTCTCCTAACTTTTTATAGATGTCAATAGCCTTACATGATATCTAGAAATGCCAGACTAATTGTTTCTGAAATGTTTAAATAAGAAATATTTTAAAAACAACTCCACTTGTCCTGAAAATTTACCATATGTATTCCCAGGAGAGCAAGAAGTAATTTAAGTCCATAGCCATCAGTTACACCTAATATTTTTTCATATATTTTAGTTTGTTTTCTTTCAAACTTTTTCAGTTGCTAGTTTTAGGAATTCTATTTTTAGTTTACATAAATATATCTTTGATTAGCAAACAAATGGGAAAGGATAGAGCTATGAGTAATTTTGCACAAATATTTTAATAAGGAGTTGTTCATAGAACTTATCTAGAATTTTTTATACGGCAAAGTTGTTATTGGAAATCATTAAATGAAAGTAATTAAAAAAGAAACAGCCATCTCTTTCAAAAGGATTCCAGTAAAATTCAGAAACAGCAACCAAGTTGCTGAACAACCTAGTCTTGTGTATCCAGCAGGGTGAAGAACTTGCCAGCTCATTGAGTCTTACTGATGTAGGGCTTGGCAATCAGTCTGTATCTGGAATAATTAGTGAGGATGTTCATCAGTAGAGAGGAGCATCGTGGGGTCCCTGACGCTATAAACAACTACACTGCTATGCTAGCTCAAAGGCTTTTACACTTTGGCAGCTTAAATGCTTTCGACATGTGATGCTGTTTTTTCTAAGAACATGGTTGTTTCATAAATAGTAGGCAGATTAGATTAGATGTGTGTGCACAATGGCGAGACTGACCTGTCCACACTGCCAGGGAATGGATTACAACTACAAAGAAGTAACTGCGTACCATCACACTCATAAAAATTCTCCACAGTTTGGTAAAAAATCTGCACATTTTGGTAAAAAGTCTCAGGTTATTCAGACTTGTTATTCAGACTTTGTTCACAAGATTTTCAGGGTCCCAGAATCAAGATTAAACCAATGGGTTTGTGAATTCCCTTTTCTGAAAACCTGTTCAAGACACAGAAAGAAGACAAGAAATGCAATAGTTGCACTATGGCTTTTGGTGGGATTTGAATGAAAGTGCAAAGATGACATAGAGGGAATTGGAGATGTATGTCCCTAAGCTTAAAGCACAATAAATTAATCATGGATGAGATAAAACATACAGAAACAGTTTAAATCTGACATGATTTCCTCACTCTCACATGTAGTCTTCTTGAGTCAGTTTGTAGAGTAGCTACTTTGGATGTACTTAAGATCCTAAATTTTGATAAATCTCTGTTATTCTTTACAAGACTACTGTCAGTTCAATGTGGTCTAAATTCCCCAGAGTATAACAGCCTGTTTCTGGCACTCAGTTTGAGTGGATGTTCTTGGTCTTCTCTACATCATTATTAGGAATGTGATTTATCAACTCAAAAATTTTAAACTTTAGCATAGGTATGTTTCGATGATAAACTTTATAGTCCTTATAGTGTCTCCTTATTGTTATTAATTTAATATGAAGACATTATTCTGAACTAGTGGCTAGAATTCTGTCAAATGAATGGTTTGAGATATCTTTGATCTTTTTCACTATTTCCCACTTTCCCTTATTGCCATGAAAAGACTCATGAGTTGCAAGTAAGTACTTTAAATGTATCTTGAATAGAAATAGGACTAAAATTCAGAACTGTCAGTCAATAAGTAATGGCTCCTAGTCATCAAAAGTGTAGCTTGCTTTTCACTGTGAAAGACAATTCCAAGTAATTGCTCTGAAACCCTATACTTCTTCATTTCTTATTAGGGAATCGGCTGGAAAAGTACCCAGTGTGTACAATACAGAAAGATTTTCTCATCTAAATTCTGCTGTCTCCTATTGAAATTTTTTCTTAGAAGAAACTTGAGCTGCAGCCATTTAAACTTGAACTGACTTTTCTGTTTTGTGTTGTGGTCACACCTTTTTAAAAATTTCATTTCAGAGTAAGGAGCCGGAAGAAAATGAACACAGGATTCGGGACCAGACAAAGTTCCTTGTCTGTTGTTGGAGATTCTACCATGACAGTGAGTGAAGATACGGGAGACCATCAAAAAGCCCTGCAGTAGCAAGGCTAACAGTAAAGAGGAGAGGCAAACATTGTTCATAAAGATGTACAAGAAAACTTCGTTGAAGAAGTGCATGTCAGATATATACAGGAATACTGTATGCACTGTTTCTATGTATTCCTGATTTTTTGTAAGAACCTAGGAAAATATGCTAGAGTCAGTGTACACCCGTCTAGAACTTATGTTGGCCATTGTCATTCCTTTCCAGTTGTTCTGTTCACTTCTAAAGCAAAAGGTGGACTTTAATTAAATTGCCCCACATTTTACCTTCGGGAAAAAAGGACTCTAGAATGTGCATGTCATATGAGAGAGGTTCACATTCTGTCCTGGGAAATCATTGAGTCTGAAATGGAAGTCAGTGGTTTTTTATTGCTTTACTTGTGTGTTTTACTTTCCTACAGCATTGGGAAAAAGCATCTGTATCTCAGGACCCTCAGTTCTACCAGGGTGACATGTGTATAACACTTTTGCTTAAT
The DNA here is from genome assembly GCA_013397755.1 of Cnemophilus loriae. Classification (NCBI taxonomy): domain Eukaryota; kingdom Metazoa; phylum Chordata; class Aves; order Passeriformes; family Corvidae; genus Cnemophilus; species Cnemophilus loriae. The sequence goes on from VZTF01008247.1 coordinate 581,160, forward strand.
TAAAAAAAAAAGAAGAAGAAAAAAAATTTTATTTTAAATACCCAAATATTATCACATACACTTTTAGATTAAATAAATATTCTTGCTTTATGTGTTTCTTATACTCATCGCATAACAAAAATAATGCATCTCAAATTTACCTTATTGTCTACATATCACATTTTTATTTAAATTTTACTTTATTAATTGCCCATGTAAAAAATTGTAAATATCACATAGGAAGCAACATAAATATGTTAAGATAAACTGGAAAAGCAGGTTTTGAGAATTTTAGAAAATTCACAATTTATAAAACAACAGCAACTTTCAGCCATCAAGTCAGACATGTTATAATTTTGTTTGCCATGTGCAATTGATAATGAGCATGTGCAGATTCTGCTTCACAAGGATTGCTGTAATTGCTCAGCAATACGTTTGTTTCATTCCTTCTATCCCTATAAAGTGAAAACTTGTAAAAGTATTATAGTTGTATTTAAATCCATGTCTTTTCTAAGAGGGAATTGTGTGATCTCTTGATTTTTCTTGTAATCTAGGACCATACAAAAAATGAAAAGTATTAAAGATTATTGATTACACAGGAATCACATTTTTCCTGGGAATTCTCTGAGCTGCAGATGTTTGGAAGCTGAGAACTAAACGTTCTTATGACCCTTTCCGAGCTTTAGGCTGCTGCTGGAGATGGGATGCTAGAGCAGAAGGATCTGTGTTTTGACTACCTTTATGCATTCTTAACCCTCTTTCATGTTTGTAATGCTGACCTAATCCCAGACATTACCTCTCAGGACACACTGAGGGATATACAATGAGGGAATTTTGTCTTTGTTGCCAATAGCTGATTCACAAGTTCATCAACACGGTACAGAGATACTGTGAGACAACTTACTTTTAAATGGAGTATAAACATGTAAAACTTACAAGAACTGACAACAAAATAAGATTCATATGGTTTTTTTCATAATTAAAGCTTCCTCCCTTTATTAGCTCACTGGTTCAAGGTTTTGTATTAGACAAAAGATCTCTGGTCTTGTTCCATGCATTATGAAATGACTCACTGACTTTCTCTAAAACTCCATCTGCTTTTCTTATGTCAGCATCTTCAAGACGCCACAGTCTGTGAAATGGCTGTATTGAAAATGTTGATGTGCACAATAGAAATGGAAAGTGCATAATTATTGATTTTCAAATGCTGTAACAGACAAATGTACTTCTATGGTTACACTGAAGCACTCAAAAATGTGGCAATACCACACAACAGCTTACTGATAAAAGCTTGTATCATTTCAATAAGCTGTAGAGAGAAGATCTTTCTTTTTTTTTTTTTTTTCCCTCTGACAAGCCATTAGAAATATAGTTCTTTTAGGGATAAAGTATGATTTCAGCATTGGCCAAAATATCTATAAGCTGCAGAGCATCTTTTCAGCCCATAGTAATAACTGTGGCTAAAAATCAAGTCAAACGATATTATGAATGACTGGGGAAATTGGGATGCTGTCTTTCCTGTCTGCATTTCTAAATCTGTAGGAAAAAAAAATAACCTTCAATTGGTGTTGGAGAACCTTTCTGTGGTAACAGCTTGCTGGTGTAAGATGGATATTGAGGGAAATCTAACCAGAAACTAGTTTCTGCTGCTCTGTCTAACTCGACCATAAACCATTTTCCATGTGTTCACTGTATTATGCTACCCAGCAGGTGTGATACTCCTGGCTGGTCTGAAAGTCATGGTGACAATAAAATATCATCGCATGATGCTAGTTTTAAAATTTATATTTCAGAATGTCAGTACAGCATGTTTTCTTACTCATGAGGAAATTTTAGTTTCTTTTGGGGTAGTTAATATTCACATTTAACCCACACATATCTTTCTAATCACTTATTGATCATATTTTACTTTCAGGCACCTTCTGAATAGCACTTTTTAAGTTTTCTTTCTTGCCTTCTATAGATCACACAAGATGCCTTAATTTTTCGTAATTTCTCCTTATTCCCTGGGACAGAGAAAACTCAGCTACTTCCATTATCGAAATAAAATATTTATTTCATCTTTACATACACAGAGAACTTCAGAGGTGCCTCAGAAGAAGTAAACCCATAAATTAGTCACTTGAAAGTGGGTCAAAATAAGATGATGCATGATTACTCTGGCTGCAGTTGAGAATGTTTGAGAATGCTAATTTATGACCTTTCCATAATAATACTAGAACGTTTCCTGATCTTAAATATACATCTATGATATTTGCTATATATCAACGTTCCCACCCATTCCTCTTCACATTTTACATGTGGGAAGTGAAAATACACAGATTTGTGCAGGTGTGATTTGCTCAAGGTCACCAAGCATAATTATGGGACAGCCAAGAAAACTAATGTTAAATCTAGTTACAAAAAATTGAGCTGTTCTTCATCTTTTGAGATGAGTGCTGCCTAAAACAGTGGATTGCCCTCAGAAAACATAGTCTTTCCTACTTTCCTTTTTAAGATAATAAATAGCATGAATCTTCTGTATGGATAAGTTTTACAAACTGATTGTAAACACAGTGATAGAAAGACCTGCAAATAATTTTCACAACTCTCAATAAAACCTTGTTTAATACCATAAATGAGCATGTTATTTAATATTGTTACATGTGCAGAAAGATAGGAAAGAATGATTTATGTGGTCTTGTGGTCCCCTACTAGCTGATATGGAAACAGTGGGTAACACCAAGTTTGGAATAAAACAGACTAGAATAGCTCAGCTGGAAGAGATCTTCAATGACCATCTACTCCAACTGCCTGACCACTTCAGAGCTGACCAAAAGCTAAAGTGTGTTGTTAAGGGTATTGTCGAAATGCCTCTTAAACACTGACAGTCTTGGGGCATTGATCACCTCTCTAGGAAGTGTGTTCCAGTGTTTGACCACACTCTCAGTAAAGAAATGCTTCATAATGTCCAGTCTAAACCTCCCTTGGCACAACTTTGAACCCTATGCATGCTGTCACTGGACACTGGGGAGAAGAGTTCAGCACTTCCCTCTCCACTTTTCCTCCTCAGGAAGCTGCAGAGAGTAATTGAGGCTGACCTTCAACCTTTTTTTCTCCAAACTAGACAAACCTAAAGTCCCTAGCTGCTCCTTCAAGAACGTTCCCTCCAGCCCTTTCACCTGCTTTGTTGTACTTCTCTGGATTCATTCAAGGACCTTTATATCCTTCGTAAATTGTGGAGTGCAGAATTGCACGAAGTGCTCAAGGTGAGGCCACACCAACACTGAATAGAGTGGGACAATCACTTCTTTTGACAGGCTGTTTACACTCTTTCAGGCATCCTGGGATGGGGCTTGTCCTCAGGACTTCCAGAGCACTCTGCTGACTCACATTGAGCCTACTGAAGACCAGCACCCCCAGGTTCCTTTCTGCAAGGCTGCTCTTCAGCCATTCCTCTCACAGTTTATTACTGTGCCCAATATTACTCCACCCTAGGAGCAGAATATGGCATTTGTTCTTGTTAAATTTCATCCCATTAATCATTACCTAACTCTCCAATCTATCTAGATCCCTCTGCAAGGCATCCTATGCCTCAAGAGAGTCATACCAAGCTCCCAGCTTGGTATCATTAGCAAATATGCTAATGGTGTATTCAGCTCCTGCATCCAGATAGTTAATAAATATATTGCTATATTATTGATAAATATATTGAACAGAACCGGCCCCAAAATTGAGCTCTGCTCTTCAGCCAGTTCTTCACCCAGCACACCCTAAAAATGCTTATCCCACAGCTGGAGAACTTGTCCAGAAGAATGCTGTGAGACACAGTATCGACAGCCTTAGTAAAACCCAGAAAAACTATATCTACCACCTTCCCGTCACACACAGGCAGATGACTTTATCACAAAATATATCAAATTAGTTATCTAGGACTTTCCCTTTGTGAACCCATGTTGTCTGTGCCATGTTGATTTCCTCCTTCCTGAATAAAGTGCTGCTTTTCTGAGGGATGTCTCAATCTCCCTCTGGAGTATTTTGAAATACTTGTCAAGATACGTGCCAAAATAGTGTGCACTTATTCCACTGCTGACTTGATAAACAGTAAAGAATAACTATGAAGGGCCCATGACCAGTCCAGAGCTATGTCTCCAGTAGGGTGGGAGTTATCAGAGTTTCATCGAGAACAGCTGACGTTTTTCTGCTGAAATCTCTACCCTTGTATTCCCCAGTCCTCCTGTCTCCATGACTTCCACAACTGAAAGGTTTTCTCAGAATAACCTGAGTCTATTTTCCCCACTTTAAAGGGAAAGAAACTTTAAATACTCTTTTAAAATATGCCAGTACGCAACCATTTCTCAGAAACCATGAAGATTCTTGAATGCCTTTTACCATCATCAACCTTTTATCATGTGACTTCAGGAAGAAGACAGGCAATTTTAGTCAATTAAAATCAAAAAGGTCTATTCATAATTTTGTACAGTCTAAATCAAAATGACCTAAAACCCAACACTAATTTCAAAGGATATTCTAAATATATTCAACAAATATAACTATGTAAGACTGCAAATGTGATTGCCTCCTTTAATCATGAACAGAATATTTTCCAGGCAATGCCATTTCAGGAATCTATTGATCGTAATTAGAAAAGAGCCATAAATGACTGCTTATGGAAAGATTGGATAAAGTAATTCTTAAGACTATTAACATTTGAAAGGAAGAAAATGCAGATAAGAAAAAGACAAACAAAACGATGTTATTTACCATTTAAGCTTTGGGCTTTATCTTTTTAAGAGAGTTTAAAGTGAAATTTTAGCATACCATCAATAAGTGAACACATTAGAAGATAAAAGCGGATTTAATAATCACCTTAACTCAACAAAATGCTATGGTACACATACAATAGACTATTTCTGTTAACAAATTAATGCTTTTCTTTCAGTCAGGTAATCAATAAAAATACAAATGGCTTTAAGAGCCAATGTATTACCAAGCTTCTTATTACACATTACATGACTTTACTGGAATCCACAAATAGACTTTAAGAAGCACAGTTTTGAGAGTTTTGAAATGACAGCATATTTCTGGAGACTCTTACTTGTTTCTTAATGTCCTATGGGCATTGACTAGAGCTCAGTGAAATCTTGCATCTCTCTCTTAGAAAAACAAAACAAAACAAAACAAAAAGACCCTTGTGTGGAGTAAATAGTGACATGGTAATTTTGTAAGAAAACAATTCAGAATAAGGAAAAATGTTAAGCTTTTAGGTGTTTGCACTTAAAAGTAAAAAAAGTGACACTATTTTAAATGTACTTTGGTGTATCTTAGACATGTATTTTGAAAAATCCCTGCTTATAAACAACAAAGAAGTAAATCCATTTTTTTTTTTACATAAGAATATAAACTTATATGATTAATCTCATGTTTTCCTCTTTCCTTACTGTATACTAATTCTGCACCATTATTCCTATTATATATTATCAGATGTATTGTTAAGAATCATATTGAGGAATAGGAAGTTTAAATGCTTTTACTACATCTAATGGAAAAATAATTTGTTTTCCAACTTAAATGCCTTATGAAAGCTTGCAGGTAATGAAGTATAAATAATCATTGATCATATTCTCTTTTTGCAGTGCTGTGGGTTAGCCATGGCTGGCTGTCAGATGCCCACCAAGATGCTCCTTCACAGGAGAGAGGGAGAAAATAAGATTAAAGAACTTGAGAATCAAGTTAAGAACATGGTGATTTCTTACCAGTTATTTTCATGGGCAAAACAGATTTGACTTGGGGGACTTCAGCTTATTGCGAATTAATAACGGCATGAGATGGTGAAACTAAATCTCATAAACTAAAAACACTTTCCTCTTCCTCTTCTTCTCAGGTTAAGCTTCAGTCATTCACCCCCGACTTCTGTACCTCTGTCACTCAAGTGGCACAACAGGATGAGGAACGCGGTGTGTATCAGCCCATAACAGCTCCTCCCTGCCACTCCTTCCTTCTCACACTGTTCCTCTGCTGCAACGCGCAGTCCCTTCCACAGGATACAGTCCTTCATAAACTGCTCCAATGAGGCTCCTTTCCATGGGGCACGGTCCTTCAGGAGCAGACTGCTCCAGCATGAATTCTGAGCTTCAGATCCTGCCAGAAAATCTGCTCCTGCATGGTTTCTCCACATGCTGCACCTTCTTCCTGACATGTCCACCTGCTCCACCATGGGGTCCTCCATGGACTGCAAGTAGATCTCAGCTCCACCAGAAAGCTCCATGGGCTTCAGGAGGACAGCCTGCTTCACCACAGTCCTCTCCAAGGGGCTGCAGGAGAACTTCTGCTCTAGCACCTGGAGCACCTTCTCCCTTCCTTCTTCTATGACATTGGTGTCTCCAGAGCTGTCGGTTTCACTTTTTCTCATTCTTCTTTGTCACAGCTGCTGAGCAGCATTTTTACCCATTCTTAAATATGATATCAGAGAGGTGGGCACAACTTTGGCCAATGACAGATTCTCTTAGGAGCTGTCTGTAACTGGCTTTGTCTGACATGGGGTCAATTTCTGTTATCTTCTCACAGAGGCCACTTCTATAATCCCTTCCCTGCTACCAAAACCTTGGCACAAAGCCCCGATATAAGGGATTTTATTCTAATAGTAAAACATTTCCTTTTGGAGTAATTTGAACAGCAGAAAGAGCGTAGCTTAGAGTCCATTTACCCTTTTGCCTTATTTAAACAGATTTAATCTACCATTATTCTGTTGTTGTGATCTCTTATAAACCAGTGTACCAGGGCTACGTGAATTATTCAATACAACCCTGACCATGCAGCAGTATAGCGAACTGTTCCAAAGAGGTCAAATTTTATGTACTTCTCCATGGTGATGAGCTGGTTCCAATACTGTCATTCATTACACTAATTAGCAATGAAAAAGAAAGAGTACAAGAATGACACAATTTGATTAATAACCATAGGAAATTTTACCTAGTTTATTGTTAGAAAAGTAAAATTGTTTTCACAAAACCATCCCGTGCATTTCTGTTCTGTTAACAAAAATACAGCCACTTGTATGAGTTCGTAGAATCATAGACCAGTTTGGGTTGAAAGGCACCTTAAAAATCATCTAGTTTCAACTCCCCTGACATTACCTGCCATGCCTTACGCAAGACCAGGCTGCTCAGAGCCCCATCCAACCTGGCCTTGAAGACTTCCAGGGATGGGGCATCCGGAACTTCTCTGTTCAACCTGTTCCAGTGCCTTGCCAACCTCACAGCAAGGAACTTCTTTTTAATATCCAATCCAAACCTAATCTCTTTCAGTTTTAAGCCAATTACCTCTGTTCCATCACTACATGCCTTTGCAAACCGTCCCTCTTCAGATTTTGTCTAGGCTCACCTCATGTCCTGAAAGGCCATGATAAGGTCACACCAGAGCCTCCACTTCTCCAGGCTAAAAAATCCAAATTCTAGCCATCTTTGTGAGCCTCGAGTAACCACGTATAGTTTGATGGAAAGGTTACATCACAGAATCACAGAATTACAGAATCTGTGCAAAGAAGCACCTGCTCATACTCATATCACTGGTTGTCAAGATCCGATTACTAAGGTTCTTAGAAATGCCTCTGCCCAAATTAAGGTGCAAATGAGACCATATGCCAGTGACAATAGTAAGGGTTTTATTTGATAGTAAACATGAGAGAGAGAGAGAGAGAGAGAAAGAAAAAAAGAAATAGGAAATACGTGGCGGGGGGAACAGAAAGAGAGTAACAGGGACAGAATAAAGAAAATATCACCATTCCATGGATCCCAGCGATGTTCCGTTGATCCTCTCCAGCTGGTCTTCTTGCTGGTGAAGTTCCCCCTGAAAAGCATAGAATCTGATGGGTTAATACACACTCAGGCTAGGTAGTAAAATACAGGCACCTCCGAGGGGGTGGTGGAGAGTTTGCCATTGTCTCTTACAACAGACTCTGGGTTTCTTGCATCATGTGCAATCCTGTGGTGCAAGGTCTCAAAAGTGACTCTGGGGGGGGGGCTGGGGGGGGTCTTTGATGGATTAAGGCACTTCTTCAGCTGCCTCTCACGTAAATGTCCCGTGGATGTGGCCTTCCCAGGGTTGGGGGTTCCATAGCCAGTTTGTGTGAGGGAGGATGGATTCACTGCCCCTGAGCAGAGGTTACAACACGCTGAAACTTCCTCCCCCTACCTTGGGTGAGGGGTAATTTGTGCAAACCTGCTCCCAGCAAATGGGTCTGTGGGCTACAGCCTCCCCCACCCCGAAGCAAGCCAAAGATGATTCTTAGCATGGCTGCTGGGTTTGGCTCAGTTTTGGCTTGTTTACTTGTTTGTTCCAGGTAACTGAAGAACAGATTTTCTCTTCATCTAATCTCAGCAGTTTGACTCTCAGTCCAAAGTCCCAGTCAGGTATCTTCAGGGAGGCTTCTTTGGTTGTAGCTTCTTTATGCAGTTTTTGTTATAATGAGCAAAACTTTATATCAATGTTTGAGGCATGAACTATTTCAGTCTCTGACACTGGTGAAAGAAAGGACACCACAAGTTATGAGACAGATGGCATCTGTGACCACCAGTGACCACTGAATGACCCGCAAATATTCCTCTATGCATACCTGGAACATGGACTGCAGATAAGATAAAGGGGAATTATTGTCCAGATATTACCTCAGACCTAGGGTGAGGTTAACATGGCTGGGGGAGAATGTATCATTGAAAACGAACATGAAGAATTCAGAATTTATGGGCCACAAGGAAAGCCAACTCATCAACTGTGCTGAAGTCAGCTCTGACTGGGCAAAATGTAATTCTGACAGGGGTAGGTTGCGACCACCATCTCACAGCCCAATGACCCAAGAAATCACTGACTCGAAAGAAAAGAAAAACTGAGCATGTAGAGTAATTAGCATTAGAGAACAGTGTAACCAACAAACATTAATTCCTTTGTTTGTTAAAATGTATAAAGAGTGAAAAGTTTTCAACGACCTCGGGACCCTCACCACCAAGAAGCCCAGTGTGAAGAAGGATCAACAGGATGTCACTGAATCCATGGGTGGTGACTGTCTTCTGGTTGATATCTCTCTCCCTTCTCTTTTCTACTTCGTTCTATCTCTCTGCGTCACATTTACTGTTAAATAAATTCCATATTATTGACTTTGGCATATGGTCTCCTTTGCACCTTAATGCAGGCAGAGGCATCTCAGCAGTGGGATCTTAACTCTGTTTTTACCAGACATGCTTTTTTTGCATATTCTGGGTTAAATTAAAAAAAAATGTTCAAATGTATGAGAATATGAAGGAGTGTTTTCAGAATATAATCGGGACTTCGATGAGAATGAGGACTAGACATATAACTTGGCAGATTCAAGATAGCTTGGAGCTAAAAATTACCATGATCTTCAATGATAATGGAGTAAACATTCCATTTTTATTAATTCAACCCATTAAAATTCCCACAGTTTGCATCAATCTGCATTCCAGCCTATGTGAGAGGGAAAATAGAAAATGTTATCTATATGTTCAATGAGAGTCTTTTAAGGCATTCAGGGAAAGAGGGAACCTTACAAGCTGGATGGCTATTGGAAGTCTGGCATATTTAAAATTTGGTTTAAAATATCTTTCATTAAGAAATATAAATAAAAACTATAAATGTGACTGCTCTGTAATTATTTATCTATGAAAATATTGCTCATAGAACTGAAAATATGTTCTTAAAGAGACTTCAGTTTCATAGTCTTTATTATTTGAAGACCACTCTAGACTTTTCAGGGAGAAAAATACGAAGATTCTCAGGTACAACACTGGCACAAAAGTAATAATAAAAATATATTTTATTTACAAATTTTCTTTGCATTCTTTCATTTGTTCACATTTTTTGTATGTATGGAAGCACGCACTTCACATTTCAGTTCTGCCAACTCCCTCAGAAAGATGTAGTTTAACCCTTCAAAACTTAGCATTGTGCACACAGGGGATAGAAAAGTCAGATTCAGTTTTCCATGTATTTTTTTCTTAGAAGCTTGAAAACTTTCTGTGTTGATATTGTATTACTAGGTATTTCTTTACAAACTGATCTGAGTCATGCAGAAACAACTTCTTTTGTGTTTAAAGTCAGCAATTCAGGGTGGTGAGAAAAAAAATCAACTCCTTGCTAGGTCAGATACATTTTCTTATATCTCTAGAAGAAGTGGTTTCTAAACATGAGCACTAGGTAAAGGTCACATGAAAAGGGCTGACTAAAGGCTACTATCACTACTTTGTGAAAAAAAAAATCTTTTACTGTTACTGGTATCCCTCTTGAAGCTGATCCTAAAGGGAAAAAATGGCTCCATTTTGCTTTAGAACTAATGCACAGTATAACTCAAAGTCCTCCTTAATTGCCATTTCTTCAGGCTTGACTTCCCATAATAAAACATTTCACCCATAGGAAAAGATATATTTGGCTGCTGAAGATTTAACCATTTTCCTTAGATGGTGCCCTGTGGGAGAGACGAGGCAAGGAAAGACTTATTTTTTACTCCTAACTAATTTTCAGACAGTAAAAAGGAGATGCTAGAGCTCAAAAAATAGTCTTCTCCTGTTAAATATTTTTATTTTTACAGCACAATTTTCCGAAGCACTGTTTAATTGGTATATTTGCTCAATTTGGCCAAAAGTATATTGACCCTATAATATTTTCAAATGATAGGTTCTTCTCAAGGTTAGTTTCCAATTAAGGTCTTGATGCAGTAACCATCCCGGCTATTAGTTTAAGCATATCAAACTAATACAGTGTATTGATTTGGTGGGTGTATAATGTACGTACAGTATGATCATACATTACAAAAGCTTTTGTGCATTTAGCAAAATCAAACCAGAAAAACTGGAGAGCTTTAATATGAAAATATTCTGGTAATTGCACTTTTTATTCAAGCTAGAAAAGGTATAACACAAAAGTTCTGTGACCAGCAGAAACTGATATGACAGATATTTTTTGCTGAATGGGAATATCATAGGGTGTAGTTCATTGTTTTGCTTTCTTAAGATAGAAGTTCCATATTCTCCGTCCTAAACTTTTAGATTTAACACTATTATTTTCATAAACTTATCACTGAATATTATTCTTGTAATATATTTATACTGATTTTTAAAAGCAAGCGTTGTTGCGTGCAAGGAGAAAAGATCATAAGAAAGAGATACAGGAATGCAAACTTCTTCCTATGCACTTCAAAGCCACCTGACCAAAGGCATGACTAAAATGGAATACAAGTACTAAAGACAAAAAAATCTGGTAACTCATGGGTTAAAGGACTGCAGCAGTTCAGGCCAGAATAACTCCTTTTTTTTTTTTTTCTTTTTTTTTCCTTTTGTTTTTTTTTTTTTTTTTTTTTTTTTTTTTTTTTTTTTTTTTTTTTTTTTTAGGTAGAAAGAATTAAAGGCTTGCTAGAGCTACAAGTATATTTGAAATGTGCATCATCTCCAGCAATCAGCATGATCTATGCAATCCCAGATTGAATGCATTTAGCATAATTTAAGTCACTGATATCTAGAGGCTTGATGAACCGCATAAGGATAGTTGAATGCATCTGAACATAAATGTAACAAAATATCTATACCTGTTATCTTCACAAAACTCCTGTCCACCTCTGTTCTTACTCATGCAAAGATTCCATCAATGAGAAATAAGGGAAAAAGCTTTTAGAACAGCACTATACAAGTGTGTGAGGGTGTGTTTGCGTGCGTGTAGAGACACATAACTTAAATACAAGTTTTTTCTTTACCACATACTTATTTTTAGGCTCGACATCAGTTAGCAAAACAGTATTAAACTACTACAGACTGAGTTACAAAGTTAGTCACAAAGTTCTATAGCACAATTTGAAAAGATATTCAGATATACAGAAAGCCAGGAGAAGGTCTCGGAAGTACTTTGCTGTTAGTAGATGAAGCAATAATGAGAGGCGCTGGAGGACACATAATAAAGCTACATAGCATACATACATAAAAGCATACATACATAAAAGCATACATACATATTCAGAAAACCAGAATTCAAATTTGAACACTTGCAGTCAAGGGCTGCTAAGATGGGTATAGACTAGAATGTGGATATATTTGGCTAGAAGAACAGCCTCCTTTTATTTTACTGTGGAACGCTGAGGAAGACTCAGAAATACACTAGATGTGGGCAAAAGCACCCATATAGGCCATGCAGCAATGACAGTGTCACACCATAAGAACATCAATTGGCTATGAAAGATTTGTCTTCACAATTAAAACAAAGTGTCTGCCCTTTCTTGTGGGGTCATGGTATGTTACAAGGTGAGAGACGCAATGATTTCATTAAATTTAAAAAACATTTCAATCAAAATTTAAGTATTATATATTACATGGTGTTAGAATAGGGATGAAAATGCGGACTGCAAGACCTTCTGGAGTCTAACGTGTGAGCTTAGTCTGATGTATTAGGAAAGATAGAAAGTGATTGAATGACTGCAGTAATCCATCAACCCGGCTGCATGCTGTAGCACTGCGTTCCTGCCGCAATAATGGAATGCAAGCATTGATCACACTGTTACAAGATTCCTGTTCTCCAAGATGTTTAAGAAATATTGTATCTAAACTTGTAGAAATAGTGGTAATAGTAAATTATATCCAAGCAAGGGGAAAGTGTGATACCATCATCCTATTAACTACAAGGATCCTGCATCTACCCTCTCTGAAATTCTGCACCCTGTGGGATATTAGGAGTAAATTGTTTACCTGAGTTTGTAGTGAATGGAAAAGGTTTCCTGACATGTTTGAAATGCCCCTGAATCTCAGAGGAGGATTAATCACCAGATGCAGCAAACAGCTGGCTCTGCCACTGCTAGCTCAGCCTGCAGCTGAGCAAAGCGAGCAGTGCTGGCAATGGTGTGCTCCACCAGCCCTTCTCCCTGGCTCTGCAGGGAACTCTGAAGATGTCCTCCCATTCCATGGAGACAGAAGAGGCTTGCTGCCTTTCACAATGGGACAAGGGACTTTGTGAGGCTGAAGAGGCCTTTCTCAACTGTTAAAGGGAAGAAGGTCAACGGCCTTCTCTTTAACCTAATAAGTTGTATAAGAACCCCTAATGTTATGGTATGGTGTTTCTATGCTTTGAAATAACCTGTGGTTTCAGACTTAAGTAAACCCAGAACACAGTCGCTCCGTTGACAAATGGTGTCGTAATACTTAAATACTTAATATTCAAATATGTTTTAAGTGACTAGAAATGCCAGAGACCTGAATTCTGCCCCTCCAACAACAGTACAGGGCTGATGACAGCAAAGACTTGCATTAATAATTTTGTCTTCTGTGTCTTCATTCCAGAGCTGTAAAGTACAATCAACCCTATCTTACCCAACAGCAAGTTGACATTTTACCTCTTAGACAACAGCAGGAGAATTGATCTCTATGTGGGAACAACCGCTAAAACATTTGGTGCTCTCTGGGTGTTGTTCAACATATGCTCAGCAATTGAAATGCTCTGCATGTTTCCTACATAATCGGGGCTGGACCTCAGCCATCCACAAAGTAGATGACAGCCATAAGCACCAGGCCATGAGCTATATTCTCTGTATGGCCTTTTCTCAGCACACCTTCTGTTCCCTCCACTCCCCAGAAAAGAACTTGTTTTCTAAACTTACAGGTTTTGATTAAATTGAATTTCCCCTTCTTTGCCAAATCTGGTAATTGTTCATATCATCTTCACTTTAAATGAAGAAAGAAACCCTGTGCTCTTTGGCAGAGTGTTCCTTTCTTAGTTGGCAAACAGGAATTTATCACAATGGAATAAATTACGTTATAGCATAACTTTTTAAAGCACCATTAATACAAATATATATCCTTCCTTTTTGACAAAAGTGCCACTGCTCTATTCAAAATCTAAATTAATTTTCACACTTTTGTTACTCCAACCATTATCCTTTTTGTCCAGGACTCTAAAATAATGCATTCACTTTACGTGTCAGGGAAGTGCAGCCTGACCATATATCTTTTCCAATCTGTACAGCGTTATAAAAACACCCAGAAAAAGTAATTTTTTCCCAAACGATTTTTGCATGATAGCATTATTGTAGGTACGGTCATATTTTATTTTCGGTTCATGGGTCTGTAACATGTAGTTACTAACAATTGTATTAGAAGAGGAAGGACATGGCGTTGAGGCTGGAACTTCTCATGCTGGCTGCAAAAGATCCATGAAACCATAGATGGTTTTATTTTCACTAATCAGTTAGAAACTTGAAACAAAGACTTTATTACCATTTGAGGAGCCAACAGATCTCTTCTCTGTAAAGATGGAGATCATTCATTGGTCCCTGAGGCTAAGGGCATAGGATGTCAAGACCTTTTCAGTTTCTCTGAGGTCAAAGTGACATAGCCTAGCTCACATTCACATACCCGTGCTCTCTTGCCCCCCAGAAGTGAGCAGCATCAAAACTGCCAGTGTGGCATGGTCCTTTTCATGTGCTATTTGTGCCAACCCCTGTTTGGGCCCAGTGCCACCTGACAGTGGCCAGAGCAGTAAAGGACCATGCCAACGACTGAGAAAGCAGCCATAGCAGACTGCAACCATGGTACAATTATAGACCATGATTGTGGGGCCATCTCAAAGCTGGCCCTGTTTTATTTTTTTTGTACAGACAGGACCTGTGAAACCTGTGAGATAGTAACAGAAAGGTGCTTAACATTTGCAGAATATTAATAGGATAAAAGCTAATGGAAAGATTATAGCGTGCTTTGAAATTAATTTTTTTTGGTGTTCTTGTTGCTATGAGAACTGTGAATTTTAAAATCCTAGACCTTTTTTGATGCATTCTGAGCAGTGTGCTTTCATTAGTTATTGAGGCTCCATTTTAAGAAAGCCTCATCATTCTAGATAGTTAAATTCATGGGTAAGTCTCACAGAGGTACAAGTGGAGTGCAATCCCCACATACCTGGGTGACAGAGGTTACTATTTCCTGCAACAGGATTCCCATATATCAGCAGCCCTGCTTTGATTTCCAGATGTAAGCTCCCCTTTCTGTCTATATAGCAACTTGGAGTGTTTTATGTCTTTCTTACAGATTGACACAACAGGAGTAATTTCTCCTCCAGAAAGATATAAATGGTAGTCTCAACACATCATTAAAAGCCTGTTTTAATCTTTGAAACCAGAGGAAATTTAGAGAATAGAATGGGACTCAGAGAAGCAGAAAGCATAGATTACCATAAATAACATATAGTAAAGGTGCAATAGAGTGAGTGAGAATATATCTCAAGCCCAAATCAATACCAGCAAACTAGCCACATAATAGATTTTTACTCTGTACTGTGTAGTTAAAGTTTTGAATTGACTTTAACTTCATAAAGTTATTCCATGTGGCAATAATAACTTATTAGTCAGATTTTACCTTTATTAATATGTTTACAGAAAGTGTAAATGATCACTGAAGAAACCTGCCTACTTTTTAACGTTTTCATTCACAGCAAATAGAGTTGCCAAGTCTACGTCTTGTAAAACTTAACAACTTGGATCCAGCTGGTATATCAAAGCAAGCTATAGCCTATCAGGTTTTGGAACACAACCAAGAAAACACAAAGAATTGCAGCGTAAGGAAAACACTGCTTCCTTTAAAAAAAAATATGAGTGGTTAATTTTTTTTTTTTTTCCAACAGCAATCCAGATGGGAACTACAAGTGCCAATCAAAATCTGAGTCCTAAAACACCCTGTGTGATTTACTCAAAGTTCACCAAAAGAGAAGGGAAGTATTTTTATTCTAGATACACAAACTACACAAAATCAGTGAAGAGACTTTTTTCTTAGAGTTTTCTTTGGACTCAGTTTAGCTCTTACTGTCGCATTACAATACCTGAAAATCTCTAGATGTAGTTAGTCATAATATTTTTCTAAAAGCATTATTGTTTTGTGTCAATGCTTAGAGTTCTAAAACCTTTATATATTTGTACTTCTTTATTTTGTTATAGATCACTTTTTTACATTAAAAGAATACAGTTTTAAATACTTTTATGGTATTGCAGAGCTAATTATGTATGATGAGCAAACTCAGAAAATCTTTTCAGTCTTAGTCCCAGACAATAGTGCTAATTAAATATTTCTGTTGTCTTGTACACAAAACATTGCAGAATTATGATCTCCTATGTAAATCTGGTATCATCCAGATCCAGTTTGAACTTCAGTCAAGTTTTAGTTTCGCTATCAAATAGCAGATAGTGTCAAATTGACAGTAGAAATACTTAAAGAACTTTATTTTCTCCTGTTGTTCCTCAATGTATAACCTGGGGAAAAAAAAAAAACAAACAAAAAAACCCCAAAAAACTCAGAGGGAATTATTATTCTTTCGCGAATTATTCATTATAAATTAGGAAATCCTCTGATTTGTTATGTTCTGTCTCTCTCTGAATTTATGAAATTCTTTACTGTTTTGTTTTATTGAATTATCCATAAAATTATATAAAAGACCTGAATATTTGGCTTTAGTTTCTCTTAGTATTAAAAAATTCCCTATCATACACTGTCTTCATTATGAAAACAATACTTCTATTACACATAGGATAATTTAGTCTCCTAAATATCATGGCAGGTGTAAATTTTGTACATCTTTAAAATGAGGTGTAAAACACTCTGTGAAAATAGGGAGCTTTTTAAATGTACCAATGCTGGGGGTTTTTTTAGTATATTCTTGGTGTTTCTTTTCCTTAATTATGTCTATCATAAATCAAAAAACCTTCAGTTTATATAACCTAAAATGATTATGTTGATTTCAAAT
Source organism: Cnemophilus loriae (assembly GCA_013397755.1). Taxonomy (NCBI): domain Eukaryota; kingdom Metazoa; phylum Chordata; class Aves; order Passeriformes; family Corvidae; genus Cnemophilus; species Cnemophilus loriae. Next base: position 597,888 of record VZTF01008247.1, read on the forward strand.
GTAAGTGCATTTTTTTATTTTGCATTACATGGTGAAGTTGTGTTTATTATTCAGAAATGCCCACTTTTGAAATCCAGATGATTTCTCATAAGAATGAAAAATTGTGCAGAGTACATATACTTTCAAAGTTAAAATTACACGCATCATAAATATTTGGGCAGTTTTCAAGTATATAAAAGTTCCCTAGGTTCCTGAGTACAGGACCTCTAAATTTCTAAGCATGGCATGGCACACACCATAACGAGCCTGAACACGGTTTTCATAGAATCATAGAAGCATAAAATGGCTCAGGTTGGAAGGGACCTTAAAGATCATTCAGTTCCAACCCCCCTGCCATAGGCAGGGACACCTTCCACTAGATCATGTTTCTCAAAACCCCCTACAACCTGGCCTTGAACACTTCCAGTGATGGGGCATCCACACCTTCTCTTGGGCAGCCTGTTCCAGCGTCTCACCACCCTCACAGTAAAGAATGACTTCCTAAGAGCCAATCTAAACCTGCCCTCTGTCATTTGAAGCCATTCCCATCATTTAAAGCCATTAGTGCTCTGCGGGTTTGGACAGCCTGTGGGGTGTTTATTGCAGTCACAGGGTGAGGATGCAGATATGACAGGCTGCACAGCAGCTTGCATTTACACACTTCCTCGGGGGCTGTTAGTCAAAATGCAACATCTCTCTAAATATATCAGATTAGGGGCAGCTTGCACAGGGTTTTGTGGACAATGGGATGGCATCACGTGCAGCCAGAGGCCTACACTACTCCTCAGATCTGTATTCAGTTTCATCCCAGTCAGGGTCAGGGCATCACCTCAGGGCTGCCTGAGCATCCTTCTGGCCAAGCCGCTGCTGGTAGCATGCTGAAAACTGCAGTATAGAAGTGCCAGTAATCCTACACTGTTTTCTGTTTTATTTAATGATAAAACAATAAATCGGGGAGAACGACAGTATTATATCCTTTTCACCTTCTATTAGAGTTCAGGGTTCTCCTGATAGGAAATAAGTCTCTCCAGAGAGAAAGAGCTGATCCTAGATTGATTTCTGAAATACTCTCAAGCTTCTAGGATTTAAGAGGAGATGGAAAATTGATTTGTATTTCACATGCTACATTCATTTGTGGAACATGTCTTCAGCTGCAGTAATATAGTATTTCTCCATTACAGTAATCTGTATGAAGCCTGATTTACATTAGGGTTTTGTAATATAATTCTCTTTTAACTCCCAAGACCTTAGGAGACAATATCGATATTCCTCACCTACTTTTGGCGTGAACATGCAAAATGTTCAAAACCTGTTTCTTGAGTCAGAACTTAATGCTTCCCTCTCTGCCCTGTAAATGACCTCTTTTCTGAATATCCCAATGAAGAGCGATAGCATTTCCAAGGCAGGAAGCAGGAGACATTGCTGTGTTCCACTGTCTCTGCTACATGAATTAAATACAGTTAAACTGCTGGCAAGGTTTAACTGTTAAAATGACAATTCCTGAGAGAAACAATATAATGAGTGTTTCTTTTAGCAAATATTCACATGAAGTCTGTATATTTGTGAAGAACCTTGTAGAATGCATAAAGCAAGTATTTGTAACATTTGCCAGTTGATCCTACTCTCCCCAGTAAGACTCAGTTTATTGTTTCTTAAGTAGAAATTGTATTGATTGTGAAGACTGCTTTGGTCTCGTGAAACTGTTTAAATGATCAAATAAATTTCAATTATAAACCTGACCTTTCTCAAATGTGTAATGTCAGATCTGTTCCATGACATTTATTTAATTAAGTCATAGTCTCGTTTATTTCTGTTAGGACTACATAGAAATATAAAATTAGTTTTGGTTAGGCCAAGTAAGCTGAACGATCTCAATTCTTCACTTCTAAAACTCATTGAACAACATTAGGTTAGGAGATAAAAAATCAGACCTTGCTCAGTGGCAGGAGGGTATGAATTCACATATGGATTCCCATTTATGACAATTGACTTTGTGCAGCATGAAATAGATGTCTCAGTACAAAAATGATGACATATTGCTTTCATAAAGTCTCTTAAAATTGACAGAAACTCTGCAGGTAATTCTCCTAGGATTTTCAGCTTTTTATTGGCATAAACAAATGGAACAGTTTACTTCCTGCTACCTTTATTTCAATGGCTTTAAAAATGTAGTAAATTGTAGCGTCTGGTTTTTGTTTGGTTGTTTTTTTTTCCTAGCATGCAATAAATATCTCATTGATTGAGAAGTACCACTTTTTTAGAAAATCTTATATTTTTGTTCCTTTCCATCGAAGAACAAAGGAGCAAAGATTGCACTATTTTGTATTGCCTCCTAAAAATACTGCATAAAAATATTTGTTTCCACTTTGATCTTAAGATGTCAACACAGAGATACCAAGCAAACTTCCATCATCTATCTTTAGTAATAATCTTAGTTATTACTTGAGTTCCTAAAAATTCTCTTTCCTAGGGGAATGATGAGATGACTAGCAATTGAAGAATGACAAAACACCATGGGAATTGGTCCTTTAGAAATATTTCATAGAATCATAGAGTGGTGTGGGTTGGAAGGGATCTTCAAGATCCCTTACTGCAATGGGCAGGGACACCTTTCACTAGACCAGCTTGCTCACAGCTCCATCCAACCCGGATTTGAACACTTCCAGGGGTGGGACATCCACAGCTCCACTGGGCAAACTGTTCCAGTGACTCACCACCCTCACAGTCAAGAATTTCTTCCTAATATCTAATCTAAACCTGCTCTCTTTCAGTTTGAAGCCATTCCCTTTGTCCTGTCTCTACATACTCTTTTAAAAATTCTCTTTCTGTCTTTCTTGTAGGCTCCCTTCAGGTACTGGAGGTCAAAATTATGTCACCCCAAAGCCTTCTCTTTTCCAGGTTAAACAAACACGATTCTCTCAGCTTTTCCTTGTAAAAGAGGTGCTCTAGCCCTCTGATCATCTTGGTGGCTCTTTTCTGGACTACTTCCAATAGGTCCCGGATCTTCCCATGCTGGGAAACTCAAAGCCGGATGGAGCACTGCAGGTGGGGTCTCATCACAGCAGAGCAGAGGGGCAGCATCCCCTCCCTCACCCCGCTGCCCACTCTGCTTCAGATGCAACCCAGGACACCTTTGGCTTTTTGGGCTGTGAGTCTTATTAAACTCCACGAGATTCCCATTGTCCCACTTCTTGAGCTTGTCCAGGTCCCCCTGCATGGCATTCCATCCTTCAGGTGTGTCAACAGCACCACTCAGCTTGGTGTCATCTGCAAATTTGCTGAAGGGGCATTTGATCCTTCTGTTTATGTCATTAATGAGATAAAAAACACTGGCCTCTTGAGGGACACCACTTGTCACTGATGTCCATCATGACTGAGTCATTGACCACTACCATCCAACCACTTTCTTATTCATCTAACAGTCCATGCATCAAATCCATCTGTCTCTAATTTAGAGAGAAGGATGCTGTGAGGGCTGTGTCAAAGTCTTTATAAAAGCACAGATAATCAACATCTTTAATCCTTTTCTTGTCCACTGGAGTAGTCACCTCATTTCTGTTGTATCCAGTAGAAACCTCTAGACCACAAGATTTCTTTTTTATCATCACCTTCAACAACAATTCATTAACTAAATTCGGAAAGAACAGTAACATCGTTGATATTTCCAGCAACATTTCTAAAGAAAGTAGTTTTTGAAAGAAATTCCTGAAGCTGGTGAATTTTAAGTATCTTCTGAGAATACCATTGGACAAATGTCCATACTTGAAATCCTGGCACTGACCCTTTGCATAACAAAGGTCACAGGAACCTGTGGCCCAGACAGGGGACTGAACACTGAGAGACACCGCAGGAGCCAAGGACCTTCGTGCACTTGGACTGCAAGAGTTTAAAAGCTCAGGAGTTCCTTTTTTCAGGGTGCCTCTTGGAGGCACCCAGATTGAGCTGTTACTCTATGGTTGCACCATGATTAAATTATTGTAAGGATCAAGACATCTGAGATTCTGCTATGAGAAACCTGGGGTCGAACTGGTAAGGAAAGCTGGTCTGACTGTGTGTGTGTGTGTGTGTGTGTGTGTGTGTGTGTAGGGAGTCGAGGGGGCTGGCTCAGTGGAACTGCCCACTGCAAAGGGGCCTTGATCCAAGTTCAGGCTGTGCAAGTGTGACTGCCAGAGTGGCTCCTGGACAGTCACACAGGAAAATTTCCTTAACAATCCTCTGGAAAGTTGCCACTGGCCTGTTTGGTGTTTAATGCAAAAGAGTCTGAATCCTATGTTAAACATGCTAGCTACTTGGCGTAGTAAAAATTTACATGTATTTTTGCAGGAAAAAAGGGAATGCACTGTCAAACCAGTGAGTCTCTGCCAGAATATAGACCTAAATTGTCCTTTAATTGCATCAAACCATCGGTTTGTCTCCTAGAAGTCGTAAGGTAGGACTTTAGATTGCTATTGCTGTTCCTTGCTTTAAAGAATGATCAATAGCAAGCATGATGGATAGTGCTAGGGAGAGAAAGAGTGGTCTTGGTTATGTGAAAGATGCCAATTACATTTTTTCCTGTGGTGCAAACTTTCATTTCACAAGAGTGCTAATAGACAACAACTCTTTCTCTCAATCAGCACTTATTTGAAGACTTCTGTACTCTGACTTGCAGCTCTAAAAAATATGGCAAAGAAACTTTCCAGTTACATCACTGTCAGGAACATAATGGTTCTGGCTTCAAAACTGTTTACAAAAATGCTGTGTAGAAGAAGACTGCTCTCACATGTCTTTAGCCATTATCTCAGCTCAGTCTCCTAAAAGAAATTTCCTTGTTTTTATTTCTACTAGTTATTTCTCTGCTGTCTATTCTCTCTTTCCTCTAGTTCAGCCTAGGGCTGAGTACAGCTGCCTAATCTTCAACCTGCTTGTGTAAAAATTGCCTATTGTCTATCTATGTGTTGCTGTTAACCGAGATGTAGGTCAGAATACTGTGTATCATTATTTATTAAATTACTGTGGCTATTACTTCATCTTGTCATCAGAAAAGGAAATATGCTTGTGACAACTCTCTCACAAATATTTCAGTATCACCATAATATCTGAGAATAAATGACAATAAAATTGTTTTTTCTTCTTTTGTGTCAGAATGAATCTAATATGTTGTTAGGAAAAACTGTCTCCATCACAGGACAGCTTTCAATGGTTCACTGCCCTAACATTATTCAACATGCATTGAATGCTGTTTTGAAGAGATGAAGTGACAAATATATGTGAAAAATGTTGTGGTTTTACCTGAAACACAGCATTTTCTTAGGCTCTCCTTCCATGATTTCCAAATCTGAAATTGGGTGGGAGAGAACGGGATCAAAATTGAACTTAAAAAAAAAAAAAAAAAAACAAGAAAGAAAAGAAGCAAAAATTTGAAAGAAAAATATTTTAGACCTGAACCCTGGTTTTGATAATTTAGAATTCATTTATTTACCGTATTCTTACAGACATATATTTATAAAAATACTCATAGGAGTATATATGTCTTCAATACCAAATTAAAAAAAAAAAAGACAAACTAAATAGCTTGCAAATCTGAAACATCATATTGTTTAATAATTAACATTTAAAAATTCATTTGACTTCACCATGCCAGAATTGCATCTTTAAGGATTTGTGCAGCTGACATAATTTCTGACTCTGGAATTCAGACTAAAATATCACTGAATTTCAATGTTTGCAGGTGTATTTTTTTTAATATAAATCTCCCTCCAGTATAACTTAGAAAAATAAAAGTTGTGATGAGATATTTCAGCATAAGATTTTCACATTTTTTTAAAGTCTCTTAATGTTGTAATTGCATTGTTGGCTATTGCAAAGCTCCAGAATGGGAAGTTAATCGTTAAAGTGCCCTATTTTTTTTGATCTTTATTTCATGTAGATTACTCTGGACAGCAGCATAGACCACACAGACATACGACAAGAAATTAAACCTCTCATATTCAACATTTTTATCCTCTAATCTTTCTTACGATCTACTGCCATTCTCACTTTCACATGATGTCCTCACACATTTGCTTTCTGGAATTATTACTGATTATTTCTCTCATCGTTATGCATATAGCTATATCTTTTCATTTCACAGGATGAGAAAAAATCAGCCTTGGAGTGCAAATGTCCTTATCATTTACAACTGCTAATACTTCAGCTGAAAAATAAAACTGTTTAAAGCCTTGACACCACCATGTGAATTTTATACTAAGGCCTTTGGAGGAAGAGTCACTGGTGGGTGACTCCAGGTTCTGCTGCTGTTTTTTGAAGTATTTTTGGTAGCACAACACGCCAACATTTCACAGTTGTGAGTGCTGCTTGTAGTAAAGCCTTGTTTGGGTCTGTCATTTTCTCTAGGAAAGTAACAAGCAAAAGGAAAGTAAAGTGCCATGTTGACAGAAAAGTACTTGACAGTTTTGACCTGCAGTAGACATGACATTGACTAACAGCAGCAACAGGATCCAGTCGATGGTATTTCATGGGTGCTATACTGTACAGACACACCTTTAGTTCTCCTGATTTCTATCCCTTTCCTTCTTCTCTTGGTGAGCTCGGATGATGATCCTTCTTCAGAAGAGGAAGTCCTTTTACAATAAGAAGCTTATGAACTGAGACTGTGCAGGCATAAAGTGTGAGAAATCACTGTAGAGTGTGGCATAGGACAACAATTCTACAATGAAAAATTAATTGTGATGTTTTATAGCTCCTGGCAGTGAAATCATGATTGCTATTTTGAAAAGAGGAACAGAAAAGCAAAGCAAGTCTGACTTAAAATATAAGATGCAAATTATGTAAATGGCAGAAACCATAGTATTTCTCCATAATTTTCTATAACAGGTTCCTATAATGTTTGCTAATGTGTCCAAGGAGCTTTTATGAGCTTGGCTATTTGTTCTGCTACTGAAATAAGCAAATAGGTGAGGGGAGAATCTTCCAGAGACTGACATTCCTTGAAGTCCTGCAGTCCAGATGCCAGGCAACTTTCTGCTGAATCATAACGTCTAATTAATGACCAATATTGTTGATGTTTTCTCAGACAGCAGACTTATACTATGACAATTTTGTTTAAATGTCAGGGAAACCTCATATAGAAGTCAACACAATTATTCCTTTCCTAGAAGCCATCATTATATCATGTATAACAGGTTTCACATCATCTAAGCAATAGTTACCAGATGATTTGATCTGAGATGAGCAGAGTCTGCTTTACAATTAGAAAATCTAGACTGCATAGTGAAGATTTACATTAACATACCATTTAATGTGCTTTAAACAGGATATAAGTAAAGAATAAGAAAAGTCTCATTGCTATGATATACTTTGGTCCATACCATACTATTTATAGCCAGGATTAATAGGTCTAAGTTCAAAACATAGCTAAAATTCCATCATTTCCAAATGTCATGAAAATATCGTTTTCCTCAGATAAAAACTTAAATGGGAGCATGAATAAAATAACTGCAATTTTTAGCACATTCCTAATGTTAATCATTTTTGTTATAGCAGCTAAGAGTTCCAGCTTATCTCTTTCATTTAAGGGTCTCAGAGCTCGTTACTAGTGTAAGAACCCAGGCATCTTTATCAGGTGAGCAAATGTTATCTTCATTTTGAAATAGGAATAGTGACAGAAAATTATCTTCCAGGAAAGTCACTGAAATCTGTTTCAGGCTCCATCCATCCCTTTCCTATACCATATTTCCATATATTCTAACTATCCCAGCACTATTGCTTCAAAATTGGAAATGTTTCAGCTAGTAAGAATCCAGGAAAACTGTTACAGTTTTGACTGATTCACCCTTGCAGCTTAGTATGTATACTTATTTCTTAGTTAGTCATTTTCTTGCACTTATATTTGCATAATGATAGAATATTTCTATCTTAGTAATTTAGCATAGTATGCAAATTCCCATAGTCTGACATGCAGGCAGCTATTATTAGTCAGGCAAAGTATACGGATCTACATTAATCAATGTATTGCTCTTTCTCAGTTACTTTATTGCCATTATCTAAATCTCATATCTCTGATTATGAAGAAAGAAAGATCTTTGAGAAAACAGAGATGAAGGTAACAGAAGTTTTGAAATCGCCATGTTTTTTATCGACAATGGCTTTGTGGCCCATGTGCTCTCATCATAAAGATTACACAGGAGGGAAAACTTCTAATAGGTAAAGGCTACAAAAATCTGGGTGAGGGCACCATTTTATAAATATGTATAAGTTAAAATGTATTGCATAAATCTGTTATGTAAACCAAGCATTTTCCCCTATATCTAGTTTGTTAATAACTATATCCTATGCAAATACTTGACACTTAAAATATAAGAAGATAAAATGTTCTCAGCAAAGCACAGATACTTAAGGATACTCTAATAATTATGTCATTAGAAAAATTAGAAACATAGGGTCAAATTTCTCAGTATTATGGATTATCAATACTCTTTTGACTCTGAAAGAAAGATGGTCTAAGGAAAATTCTCCAAGACATCTAAGTGGCTTAGAAGCTCATCTGTAGAGAACTCCATCCTACTTTGTGTAGGCACATTTTAAACCCTTTGGCTTATTTCTTCTGGAGAAGATTTAAGAAAAAAATATCTTCAATGATTCATTTCCTCTTTGGGAGCACTCAGGGTGATATAACTGAGAGAAAATATTTCACATAAGATAACAAGCACAATTTTTCTTCATAAGACAAATCCTCTCCTTCACCCTGTCTTCAATATGCTGCAGTCTGGTGGCTGGGACACTCCAGGGGAGTTGAGATACCCTTGCCAGTGGAAGATTACAGCCAGTTTAATGTATTTATTTGGCCATGAGTTTATTTGGCCATTAGGCTGCCAGAATTTTTTGCTGGGTAGCTCTTACTTTAGACATAGAATCATATAGAATGATTAGGATTAGAAGGAACCTAATTGAAGATCACCTAGTTCCAACCCTCCTGCCGTGGGTAGGGATGCCTTTCACCAGATCAAGCAGCTCTTGCTCCTCATCCAAACTTGCCTTGAACACTAACAGGGATGGAACATCCACAGCTTCTCTGGGCAAACTATTCCAGTGCTTTACTACCCTTCGAGTACAGAACTTCTATCTAACGTTTAATCTAAACCTGTCCTCTTTCAGTTTAAAACCATTGCCCCTTGTCCTGTCACTATCTGGCTGTATAAAAAGTCCCTCTCCCCCCTTTTTATAAGCCCTCTTAAGGTACTGAAGTGCTTCAATGAGGTCTCCCCAAAGCCTTTTCTTCTCCAGACTGAATAACCCCAGCTCTCTCAGCCTGTCTCTGTAGCATAGGTGTTCCAGCCCTCTGACCATCTTCACAGCCTCCTCTGGACCTGCTCTTACAGATCCATGTCTTTCTCGTGTTGAGTATCCCAGATCTGGATGCAGATCTCCAGGTGGGTTCTCGTGAGAGTAGAGTGGAGCGGCAGAATCCCTTTACCTGCTGGCCACCCTGCTTTTGATGTAGTCTGGGAAGTGGTTGGATTTCCGGGCCGTGAGTGCACACTGCTGACTCATGTCCATCTCTTCATCCCAAGTGCTTCTCCACAGGGCTGGTCTCAATGAGTTCTCCCAGTCTGGGATTGCCCCAGTCCAGGTGCAGCACCTTGCACTTGGACTTGTTGAACTTCATGAGAGGTTTGTGCGGGCTGACTTCTTACCATAAGATTCAAACACACACACACACACACACACACACACACACAGACACTTCTGCAACTCCTTGGGCCTGATTTCCCTCCTGCTAAACACAGAGTGTGCCCAAGCTGCTGTCTGTCATCAAGTCCATCACCCTCTTACACAGTTGTATTCTAAGAGCAGGAGGGTGTGTTCTGGTTACACCCGAAGTTAGAGAAGAGGGCATGAGATGACTCAGCGTGAGGATGAAAACAGCATGGAGTGGAAAGTTAGAAGATTCCAGTATCCCAGCTGTCCTGTGACTTTATACACGGGATGAGTGGTGTCATCCTATTATATAACTGTGTGATACAACCCTCTTTATGACAACAACTAACAACTGGGTTTTTCAGACTTGAAAATCAGGATTAGTAAATGTATTGCAAAGTTCTTGCATTTGTGTGCCTGCACAGTAGCCATCATTCAGAAGTTTTCTGGCTATGGCCAAAGTGTCAGGGATGAATTTATGACAGTTCAGGCTAAGCCAAGAAAAGGTGCATGGGAGAAAACAGAAAAGTAATGGTGATCTAATTTTCTGATTTCCAAAGTACTAAAACCTAATATTTTTATCTTGCTGGCATTGTCTTTAAGGATTTAAAATATTGTTGTGTGCAATAGTTTTTCTCTACATATTCTTCTTGCTGCATACATGCAAACACATACACAAACACACATATCTACTGTAAAAATTCCTAATTCCTATTAGTTCAAAAGCATTAGAGTTGCCACTGCCTCTTGAATTAAAGGTCTGTACAGGATAATTGTGTACACTTATGATATAACCTAGAATGAGTTTTTAGGCCAACTTTCTACCAGCTGTTTTTAAGTTATGCAAAGCAGCTAGAACTGGGACCCAGTCTTGTCCTCAGTGGTTTTAGTTTAATACACCGTTCCTCAAACTAGGAGTTGTAAATATTTGTAATTGCCTGCAAGTTTGCAGCAGCTGAAATAAAGCACTCATTAAAACTTGTCTTCCACTCCAGTTATCTTTGCTTTTTTCTTTCCCTCAGGAATGTTTTTCCTCTTGACTAATGCCAATAGTGCTAAGTTTTTGCAAGACAATTGCAAAATAAAATATACATACATTTGATATTAATTTCCTAGTTTCTCCACAAGTTATCAGGAGTGGTATGAAAATTACTGTTTGTATTCCTAGGAAAGATAATTTTGTAGTATTGATATATATTAATATGAAGAAATAGAGACCTATATTTGGAACTGCTCATGTATGCATTTATTCTTTGTGAGTGGATCCCTGGAACTCAAATATAAGCACATATAGAAACACGGTAAGATTTTGTTCTGAAATTGAAGGCTCTGAAAATACAACAGGGCAATTATAAAAAGAATAAGGAAACATATCCTCACTCTCAAATTTTCAGAGGTAGTTGTAGAGACACTTAACAGTCTCTGGAAATCAACTGAGAAGGGCCTAAAGTACTAGCACATATTACATGAGGAGGTGGAGTACTTAAATAATTTCCTGCTTTTTAAATCCAGAATGTTAGTTTGTCATCTCATCTCTCTATAGTTCATATATATGTATATACATATGTACAACATACATATATATGAATGTATTTATGCATGCGCGTCTGTGTGCATGTATAAGAGGTGCTTAAAAAAGAAAAAAAAGCCCCAGTAGGCTGTTACCTGCTGAAAGAAATCCTGACCTACCAGTATCTTGAACTTCTAAGGACATCTTTCAAAAATTAATTTTCAGAGCTAAATTCCGAAATATGGTTCAGGCTGACATGACAGATAGTTCAGCCTGCAGGAGAATCTCTTTCTTCACAACAGGCAAAGATAAAATATGAAGTTAACTGAAAGGTAAAACTTATGGCCCTAAAGATATTTGTAAGTCTTTCAAGTTTGGTAGCTACTGATACAGAGTTTTAAACCTCCAATTTTAAAGGACCTGAAATCCATTTTCTGCTTTTGTGTATCTTATTCCTCTTTATCCTAACCAGGATCTCAATTAAGATTTTCTTTAAAAGCTTCTCTAAATTAGATTCCTATTACTGAGAAGAAAAGTAGTACCTCTGTTTACCCTTACAAATAGGAAAATGTTTGACTGAATTTGTAGCCAGAGTACTTTGGTAAAGAATGAAAGACAATTAAATCCAACTGGGAAATTTGATAAATAATTCACTGCAAGAGCTGAAAGATGCACAATAGTTTTTCTTGTAAGAAATCCAGAAAGATTTGTTGTCTTCTTCTGAAGCTGAACAAACCTAGAAGAAAAGTGAGCACCTGAGAAGAACTATTGCTTCTAATGCTAGCTGGTTTCTCACAGTCAAGTTTCTGCCAAGAGCTTCTGCTAGCTTTTTCTTCTTGGGATCCTGAAATATTCCACGTATTTTCTGTTGAGGTCTTTGAACAAAAACTTACAAAATCTTCAATATAAAACTTAGGTTGATTTTTAAATTCGGAGAGTACAGTGATCAGTCACAGAATTACTGATTGAGGTTGAGTCTGCGGTAGATGCATGGGTTTTATGTCTGTCAGCTAATACTGAGGTTTGTGTGCAAGTGTATCATTATTTCAAGTGAAATACAAACCTCAGGGGGTACAAATTCAACCTAAATAACACAAAAACCCATAAACCTAATAAAATCCTTTCCCACATGAAGGAAAAGAAAAACATGCTGCCATTATATTAGACAGCAAAATCACGGGTTTTTACAAATATCTGTGAAAGAAATAACAGGCTAGCATTTAATGAAAATTTACTTTGAGATTTAATGAAAAAACCCATGCTGTTATTGATGAAGGTGCAATTACAGTGAACTATATTGTTTGCTAAATAAAATTAGGATGTAAAGAGACAGATTGCTAGGAGAGAAGCAAAAGTGAATTTTGGGGATAATAATGCTTTCATCAGGGAAATAATCCTAAATGTTGCTAGGTCTATTGAGGTTTTTCTTTTCTTTGCTGAATGTTTTATAGACACATTAACAGCAAAACAAAAAAATATAATGGGATAGTGCTTTGTAAAAACTGTTTTTTTCTTTGGCTTTCTTGCCTAATGGCAAATATTTGAAGTTTCATGGCACTACCCAAAAATTCATGCTCCTTTGAGTTTTCACTTGTCAAAGGATTAGTCCGAAGTAAATAAGTAACATTTTGAAATATGTAGCAATTATGAAGATTATATAGCTTTGATAGTTTGTCTGTTTGGACTTTTTAGACACACAAATCTGAATGAGATTACTGTTATTTGAAAACAACAAAAAAAAAGTTTGTCTCTAAAAACTTACACTTAAATTATCATCATTTAAGACTGTCCATGGACTTCATAACTTGATCTGGTATCACTTCGAGGTGAAGACCCACTCACGGTTTTCAAAGGAGACAGGGCATAAAGGAGATGGAAAGCAGAGTGCTGGGCTTGTAGTTTATTAAGGCAGAATAGGATTAGCAGCAGCAAAACTGTTAATGAATTATATAAGAATTTAAATATTGCATGTGAGCTCAATTGCTGATAAAGTAGTATTAAATTAATTCAAATGACAACAGTAAGATGCGCAGAACGGTGATAAGATTCTTCTTTTGGTCGTTGATAGATATATTGTCCTTATTTGTTAGCTAACTACATATATGCCTTTTGACCCGCAGAACTGACAGTCTGCTCAATGTTGCTTCAAGTTTGGTATGACATTTCTTGATAATTAAAGAACACCAGTTATTATTATATTATACCACTATTATTCTCTCTGTTTAGCTAGACCTTTTTCTGCTAGAGATGATATTGGGCTTGAAGTAATTTTGATAGCTTTCCAGGGAGACAGATTTTATTAAAAGTATGCCATAGCTATTTTCCCATCCTGCACCTGCTCAGAATCCTGCACTCTGTCCTCTCATCCAAATTAACGAATTAACTGAGAGTTTGGGGTTCAAATTTGTATGTGGATCTCACTGTTGATTTTGATTTCTATGTTCTTTATTTGTGCTCACAATAAGATATGTTTGGATCTGCATTTTGGTTTTAACTTTTTCTTTTTTTCTTGATGTCATTTCAAGGCCCATGAATTTCAGGCAGGACGTATTTTATGTCTGATTTCTAAAGCTCTTTAAGGATTGCTTTGTGGTTTCATATAAATTATCTTGTTTTGGCCTGTATTTCTGCTTGTTAGCCATTATATATTGCAGTTGGCAATACTTCTTCCACAAGATTTTTGCTGGGTTTGATGTGATCCATGTTCTATTGGGTTATGTTTCCCAACCCAGGGACCATTAGCCTAGTTATGTGGATGTTAGCAGAGACATTCTCATTAGCTTCCAAAAAAAGCAGCCAAAGCAGAAAACTTTTGCAAAATCAGTAAATTGCTGTTTATAATCTCCAACAATGCTCTAGCTGCTTAAATCAGCAGAATCACTCCAACCTGTTTCACAGGGAGGCTGGCCAGTGTGCATGTCATCAGAAAGGGTTTTTCAGAACCCATCACTATTTAGACCAGCTTCTAGGATGTAACAAACTCGTAAGGCTTGTTAACAGCACCTGTGATAGGATCTTTTATATAATTTCTGATTAAAAGCTCCTCCTCGAATAGGACAAACTGCAATGAATTAGAAATGAATTCTAATTGATCACATACAAGGGTTTGCCAATGGTGAAGAACTCAAAGGAGGAGGGGTAAAATTGTATTAAAATGAATTCATCCTTCAAAAAAAACGAATAAAACAATTAGACATATTGATACCACAGAAGATAGGTTTCAGATGCTGTTGCTTACTCTGAGAAATCTCTTCTTACAAAATGAAACAGTGATGTCACAATCAATCTGACAGATGGGGAAAGAAAGAAAAGTTCCATTTTTCTTTCCATGACAGCAAATATTAACACATTATGCACACCAATGCATACAAAAATCACATAATTTAGAAAACACTCTCTGCATGAATGAATTCTTCAGTACACAACATTCTAGTTAGAAAAGAAAAGCAAAAAAAAGATGTAGGAAACTCCCCCCACAATGTTCTTTTCATAGAATATGATTTTCTGGTGTTTGTACTTAATATTCTTAGTTTATTCTCAGTTATTGCTCTTATACATTACTGCCTTGTATATAAAAGATAGATCTTGCCAATTCCTTTCATCAACTATCCACTCCCTACACTTCTTTTCCTACCCTTAATTGATTGCTGTGTTTAAATTTTGCATAAATCTTTATCCTTCCAAACTACATTTTTTTATAGAATATCGATCTTCTGTAAGGAAAGAAAAAGCTTCCCTTTTTCTGAGGAGACCTAAAATATGCACAGCTCAAGAAAAGAGGTAAAAATTTGTGTATTTATTTGCCTTATCAATTCTGAACATACATTAGTTATGTAGTCAGACATTATTTATCTTCTCTTCTTTTTCTCTACAGCATGGAACCAAAGGACAGTTTCAGAAAGGCAGTACTCACAGTTCAAAGAAATAATGTTTAAGGTCATTGTTGCAGCACTGAAGCATTCGCGTTCCCTTTGTGCCTAAAACTGGCAGTTTTGATGAAAGGTAGAGCTGGTGTTTCTTCCAACTTCTTTCTCAAAATAATGCTTTTTTTCTTTTAAGCAATTGTGTTTCGTGTTTACTTGATTTAATTGTGCGAACCGTAGAATTGGACAGGAAAGCAGATACAGCCTAAAGTTGTAATTATTCACAAAAAGCTTCAGAGACTTAGTGAGGAGAAACCGTTTGATGAACGTGATCGATGTAGCTGTCATTTGACAAACAAATGTCATCATAACAGATGCCTCCGTGTATTCCTGGTTAGTTTGCTTCTGTTAAAGACAAAGTACGAGTATAAGATAAACAGAATATTTTGTATTTAGTTTTTCTCTATATTTTATGAGATTGAAACTTAAAATTATTGCAATGACCTTCAACAAACTAGTCTATTTCAGAAAGCCAGAAATTCTGTCTCTGATCTGAAATAATGCAAAAGTCTTAATATTGAACTTGGAAGAAAATAAAATAAGGCGGCAAAAAAAGCAGAAATAAAATATCAGACACTCATTTTTGAACATAAAGGGCAATTTCTTGCATACAGCCATGAAAATAAGAAATATGGTACATAAGAAAGAATTAGAACTCAAAACCTTTCTGAACATAATCCTTGCATATAAAAATTCCAAATTCCAAAGAGGCAGCATATGGAAACAGCAGGGGTTTTTACACTTAATAGTGTGATGTAAAAACCTAAATGCTTTAATTCAGGCTGTATTGATCTGATTCCAAGGTCACTGAAAGTTCTGAAAAGTGTTGAGGATGGCTGCACTTATGAGAGAGCAGAGGACTCAGACAAGCATAAGCCTTTCCAGAAGCAAAGAATCTGGCATCAGAGTAGCTCTTGTGAAAAAACAAATAACCAGACAAACCAAAACCAGGGACATGCACACACACGCACATGCTCATGCACACATGTACACACTGGGGCAGCTACAGCTGTGACTTACTAAATGGATTTTGGGGGATAATTCCCATGACCCTCATTTCTAGTTTTTACGAGTCATTTAAGCACCTTTCCCCTCATTTCAGAAAAAGTAATCTCTGATTTTATCAATGATATCTGGTTTAAACCAGGGGCACCTACTTCACACCTCTGCTGCCACAGGCGATCTGGAAGACATTCATGCAAGTGAATCTCCACTGGCACAATAAATGGTCACTAAACTATTTGCTGCCCTTAATATTTTGCACTCCTAGGTGGCTGCCTGGTCTGCCAGTCTGGTAGGACCTCTTCTGTGGATTGCTGATGCCTCATATATTTCTTCTTATCTTCCTTTTAATGTTTGACTGCACTATAGCTGACTGATCAGCTAAAATAGCGTTGGTCAGCTGGCTATCCAACTCCGATGGTGGATCCCTTCCCAAATGTTTTGAGTAGTACAGTATTTCTTGTTTTCTAATAACTAAGTTTCATTTTATTGCCTAGCTTGCTACTGGATTTCATTCTTTGGGAGTGAATTCACTGTTTGACTTGATTTCTGTCACTGTGCTGAACCTACATTAACCTTTCCACCGTTTTTTCTCCCCTCATATGTTCTTTAATTCACTATCTTCTTAGTGTCTCCTTCCTTCCTTTCACCCTCTGGCAGGTTACCACATTCTTGTCACTTTGACTGCTCTGCAATAGACGGTGTGTACTCTCATAGCTCTCAAGCTGCTGATAACTACCATATTTCTTTTTTTCATGTGGCAGGAAGCCAGACTTAAACATAAAACAAATAAATAGCATAAAGTATTAGAAAACTGCAAGCTCTAACATTTTTTCTTTCTTGCTTTCAGCTCTACCCTAATCCCTACAGCAAGACTGTTACACTACTACTTAATAAAAATGATGTAATCATTAAACCCTCCATGTCCACTTTAAAGTGTTAACTTCTCCAAGTCCAGTGGCATTAATTTAGCAAAGGAATATAATTTCATTTCATTAATATTGGCATTTTTTCTCAGTGGTGAGAGAACAGACTCTCCTGAAAGACCTTTTTCCCTTTTATCTTCTTGAATTTAATCATCTGTAATCTTACTCTAGCCTAGAAAACAAAAGTAAGGATTTTTTTTCTTCAGCCTACAGATGTTAAATTTTAAAGCGAAAGCTAAAATAGTCATGACTGGAAAAAAATAGTGTTGTATATAGTATTACCAAACGGCTCACGTTGTTTCTTCCCACCTAATGACCTACATTTGATTTTTCAGATTTTTAAATTTTAGGATTAAAAAATATTATATTCCTATGTAAATTACATTCTAGATTTCTTGAGTAATGTTCAGTGTAAGTAAAATTCAGCCTCAGGAATTAAATGTTTTAGTACCTCTGTTAGCTGTTCCATAAGCCACTTGCCATCCTGGAATACCTTCATCCAAACCTTTCATCCAAACCAGAATGAATCATTTCACTGCAGAAAGGTTATTTTTGATATAAACACAAAGCGGCACATCATGGTTTTGCTGCAAGTACTTTTGCTTCCTTAATTTCAAGTACCCAAAGAATTTGCAGTTCCTGAATATTTCTGAGGCCTTCTTTATATTATATATATACCATTATACTAACTAGAGCGAGAACAGGGAGAGGGGCAAAGATACTGATGGTCCTTGGTACAAGAATATGGCTAGAAATATGGGGTAAGGGAGATAAGAAAATGTAAAACATTTTTTTGGGCAATCACAGGTACAGGAAAATCCTTACGGTATGGGCTGTCTAAACTAAGGTCAGCTGGAATTTTGGGATGGATCTGTTTTAACTTCTTCCTCATACTGAGATCCCCAAGATGAAATGACATAATTAAGCAATAAGTACAATCTCTATTAGAATTTAAATTAAAACATGAAAATTCAAAATAAAAGAAGACAGAATAGAAAGTTTTGAAGAACTTTGCTAGTACAAACTCCAGCAAATACTTTAGAAAGCCCCTGCTGTCACTTATGAGATTTGCCTAGCTGCTGTGTGTTCTCAGCTATTTCTCTTTGTGCTGCAAACTTCCAACTCCTTGTGTTAGATTTTCCTGTCTCAAAATCTGCTGTCTGAAAGACTGAGTTTATTCAATTTTTTCCAGGAAAGAATAAAAGGATAAAGCCCCTCCTTTTTAGGGAGTTTCACCAAAACAAGTTTCTCCCTTTTTAAAGGAATGTAGAGTAAAAGTTCTGTTAAGTCTTGTGTGCAGTTTTGGGCACCACAATCTTAGAAAGACATTAAGCTATTAGAGAGCATCCAAAGGAGTGCCATGAGGGTGGTGAAGGCTCTGGAGGGGAAGCCGTATAAGGAGCTGCTGAGGTCACTTGGTCTGTCCAGTCTGGAGAAGAGGAGGCTGAGGGGAGACCTCATTGCAGTTACAGCTTCCTTGTGAGGGAAAGAGGAGGAGCAGGTACAGATCTCTTCACTCTCGTGACTGGTGACAGGACCTGAGGAAATGGCATGAAGGTGAGTTGGGGGAGACTTAGGTTGGATATCAGGAAAACGTTTTCCACCCAGAGTTGGGCACTGGGACAGGCTCCCCAGGGAAGCGGTCACAGCACCAGTCTGACAGAGTTCAAGAAGCATTTGGACAGTGCTCTCAGGCACATAGTGTGATTCTGGGGTGTCCTGCACAGTGCCAGGAGTTGGACTTGATGATCCTGATGGGTCCATTCGAACTCAGCATATTCTATGAAATACAGAGCTATTGTCCACCAGAGATCATAAAAGTACAATTCTGTACCTTGAAGCTCTTCAGAAGCTGTCTCAAAATCTGATGTGCCGTGACCTGTGCACTATAACACTGCCGTTCATCTCCTTGTGATTACCTAGAGGGAGCTCCTTGCATTTACCACTTGGGTAAGTCCAATTCATACAGAAAAATCTGCATGTATTTTTCCTAATCGTCCATATTTTAGAATCAGATTCTCTTTTTTCTTCCTTATAGTAAGTAATCTCAATAAGTATTGCTGGGTTTTTTTTATTTTTAAAGCACTATATATGCATATACATGTAAGTATGTCTATTTAAACATATAAAAATAAACATACACAAATATATTCCTGTTATCTGTCTTTGCATCCCCTAGCACCAGTACCTTTTTTGAACTCCCGACCCCGTGCTGAACACTGACTGAGCCTCCTGCAGTTCATCTCAGTGCTACGGTGCAGTGTCAGAACACTTGGCTGCAAATCAAACAACACTCTTTTTTTTTTTTTTAAGTACTCACAGAAAGTTTAAAAAAGGCTGAAGGTGACATTTTGGCCTTGAGGCTTACTTGGCATTGTTGAAATACAGAATTTTCTTCCTTATGTCCTGAAGAAAAATTTCTGAATGGGAAGAACAAAAAGAACATTTCCATGTATACTGATCTCTATACAGGAACAGACTGGTTTGATTCACAGAGGGCACCAATATTGCCTACAGGAAATGGCATGGTTTGAGTTCATTGAGTGTGGATCCAGGTACTGTGCTCATTATATGATTTAGCAGGCTTTTCCCATTTGTTTGGAACTTCCTTAATGCTCTCCATTTGAAAGAACAGCAGCTAAAGCCCCTTATCCTCATGAATTACTGTCAGGTATATAAGTTTGGCTGCAGTTGTATTCCTCTCCTCACTTTCTCTCTCTTCCTCTTCCCTTCCCTCCTCTCTCTTCCTTTCTCCTCCCCTCTCATCCTATTTGTTAGCACTCAAAAAGTAGTTGTTGCACCAAGACTGTAAATTTTAAATTTAAGTTGGAACTGAAAGAAGGGAACCTCTGAAACAGAAATCAAGAAAGAGATCTATAGCCACTTACAACACTTTTTGCACTAACATAAGGTCCCAAGGGCCTCAAAGTTTTTCAGCAGAACTAGAAAGAATTCATTATTTTGTCAGTCAGAGACTGCAACTAACTTTAACAAAAACAACATATTCTAAAGAGCTGATGTAAATGCAAATAGACAAATTCTCTTGATCTACTTCCCCTTTATGTACTGTCTTGACAGAACTGCTGAGCTTTCACTTCTAGGACAAAGTTGAAATTTACATTTCCTATCCAGTGTTTTGTATGGTTTACACAATGCCTTGAAGAAATCAGGGTTGGGGGGTTTTTTACCCTTTGAATTACTCCTTTTTATGCAACGTGTTTCTGCTTGTAGATATTTTCACTGTTGTGATGTGATAAATTGTTGGTCCAGAAAGATTTAATGCATGTATTTATATAAATACATTTCCATTTCTTTTAGCTTATAAAGCACTGATGAAAAAATGTTTGCAAAGAATTAACCAGAAGAATTATGCTGTGGAGTGAAAGCAAATCTTAAAGAGCAATCAACGCTGCATACCTATTAAGTAGGTATCTGCAAATTGGTTTTCAGCCTGAATTCCAATAGGATTTTGGATGGATTGGAAATTTAGTTTCCTGCAAGGTTACACTGCTTCATTTGGAATGTCTTCTGGATTTGTCGTATTAGAAGACAACATTCCATAACACAGGTTAGTGTTGCTGCCTTTTACTTCATCAAATTGTTTCCTGATAGCCTTAAGACAGTCTTGTCTGAACTCTGAAAACGCAGAAGAGTGTAATTTAGGTTCTGGTTCTACTGTCTATGGACAGCACGTAACACACATGTCATGACAACACTAATGGCAGTAATAGCAGTGGTCCCTACATCACTGTTCGAAACTTCTTTTAAAACACTGCCTTTGCACACAAGAAAAGAATTGTTCTGTCTCTTTGTCCAAAAGTTGATAGCAATGGACAAGACATGAACTGCAGATGACTAGCTGTATATTTTTGTCTTTAACAGGTGTCAGGCTCCTTCAAATATATCTTAAGCCTGCATGCTGTAAATCTGACTGCCTTAATTTCCCTTAAATCTGGAACTGCACAGCTTTACAGTGAGTAAATGAGGACATGCACTGGACTCTCTTTTCACAAATGTTAACTTTTTTTCTCCCCTACAGTATCTTAGGAAGAACAGGGTGATTAAAATTACGAGGAGACAGGTTCTGAATAGACTACTAATGTATTGTTTTCACAATAAATATCCCACAGCATGAAAGCACAAAACAATAAACTCTCCTCTTTACTTTTCCCGAAAAAGCTTTCTTGCATTCCCTTTAGCCCACTTATTTGCATCTTTATACTAAAGGGAGCAGATTGCTCATTGCAGAATCTGTCTACATTCTCTCTCATCAGTTATATTCAGTGTCTTTCCTCCCACTTGCTGCCAAGAAATTTACATTCCAATGCAGCTTGTACTTGTATCCCAAGCTTAGTCTGGAAAAGTCAAACTTTGCTAGCCTAGCGCATACTGCTCTACAGTTCAGCATCCTACAACTCCCAAAAAGCCTTGGCATTACTGTTTCCTGCTGATTTCCTTGGCTCTATTTCTGTGAGTCAAACTGGACATGCAGCAGGATATTACCATTACCTTAGCCTAAGGAGCACATGGATTTTGCATCACAGTATGCCAGTCTTATGGTACACGATAAGTGGATCCACGTTTATCTAAGACTGCAATCAATTTTCATTTAAGCCTGGTTGTTTTGGGGTTTTTTAATGTGTTTAATTTCTATTTTTTGATGATTAGAAAGCAATTGTTTTCTAAACCACATTTTTTTATAAATGTCTTTGAATATGTATTCAGCAGTGAAAAAGATGAGTACTTCTACTGCATAGAATTTATCATGAAATGCCAAATAAAATCACATAGTAAAACACTGAAAATGAATTAATTGGAGCTTTTAAAAATATTTCAACAAAATATATTTTCATTGAAGTATGCTGTTTTGTTGAATAGTTTTTTAAAAGATATTGGTTTTGATGGAATTTTCTCTGCATTTTTTTCTTGTATCCGAATGAGACCAACAAAATTGATCCATGCTTTCTTTTCACTCTTTTTGTTTGTTTTTCACCCTTGTAATTGAGAGCAAATGGCTGAAATCTGGATGCAAATTTCAGAGTTTACCTCCATTTTAGATGAAGACAGGCTTTGTATTGGATGTCCCAGATACAATAATTTTCTCCAGGTTAAAGGCTTGTAGGTCTCCTTGACTTGAAAGAGACCTCCAAACCCCAAAAAATTGACCACTGTAAACAAGACACAATTGCTCATTTCCCACCAGCAGCTCACAGGAAATTGGCAGTGTTGTGCTTTCCTATCAATATAAGAGAAGTGTTTGCTCCATGCACCAGACTGTGATAAGGATAAATTAAATATTGCAGAGCTGAATATAATAGAGGAGTCTAAATTTAGTTATTCTTTTTCAAGTTGTTGCTAGAAGGCTGTGCTGGAAAAAGAATGCTGGATTGTAAGCATTCCCTCAGGACAGAGATGGCAAACTACTATCAAATCTGGAAACACAACACCCACTATTCCAAACACCTCTGTAAGTGTGACTCAGATGCAGTCCCTGCTGATGCAGTGATGCACTGCCTTCCCCAGTCTTCCAAATGATCCACGCTGGGAGGTATGAATGAAAATTTATCACAGCTTCATGATAAACTGTGCAGGCTCAGAAATACTCATTTTCTGGCACAGTGTTCAGGAAAGGCATGTCATAGACAACAATGTGTATAGCTCCTAGTGCTAAACACTATGCTTACATGATTGACCCAGAAAGGAGGTCGATAAATGAGCAGGACTCTGTAGCGCAGTGGTAGAATTGAAAATGGCAATAATTATTTCATAGACAGAGCAGACGGATGCCCAATCCTCAGATTTATAACTTTCCTAGGGTTAAGTTGTGTCTCTATACCCAATGTATTAAGGAAATTTCCTTTTTATTCTTGTTTGATTAGCATTATTGAAGTATTGTTCGTATTCATATCAAGCGGCTCAGTGGAGCTAGTAATGTTTTACAGTAGTGTTCTTTGCAAAAAATCTACATCCATTTACATAGTTCAAGAAGAAATCTCATTTTCCATCAAAACTTTTGAAGCATCCAACTACCTTTTCTAAGCTTTCCCAAGCCCAGCTCCCTCAGATGCCTCTCATAGGACTTAACCTCTAGACCCCTCACCAGCTTCATTGTCCTTCTCTAGGCTTGCTCCAGCACCGCAATGCCATTCCTGAATTGAGGGGCCCAAAACTGAACACAGGATTTGTGGTGCAGCCTCACCAGTACTGAGTACAGGGGAACTATCACTTCCCCAGTCCTGCTGGCCACACTACTGCCGATCCAAGCCAGGATGCCATCAGCCTTCTGGGCCACCTGGGCACACACAGGCTCATGCTCAGCCAGCTGTCAACCAGCACTCCCAGGTCCTTTTCTGCTTGGCTACTTTCCATACTTGCTACAGACCAGCTAATCTATATATATTAATGTTCTTGATTTTAACCATAATAGTATCCAAAACTTGCTAAAATTGAGTAAACTCTACAATTTCTTTAAAAAACCCCAAACTTATTTTATGTTTTTAAGCACTAAAGTTTAGAAAGATGTCTTCTTTCTTCTATCCTCATAAAGTTGTTTTTGGTTTTTTTTACGCAGACAAAACTTAAGAAGTAAATAAAATTAATGAACATTGTAATGATTCTTTGCCTTACTAGAATTAAAATTCTAGTAAATCCATTTTAGATCTGATTTACAATGGCAAGTCAAATTTCAAATTTAGCACGATGTTAATATTAACTGGCTTCTTCAGAAGAGGTGAAAAAGTCCTATTCTTCTAGTACCACACACTATAAATATATTTAACCTCAGCTGTTGCTCCTGCAGTAATAAATTACAAAAAAAATTATATGATTAACTGTTAAAGAGTAGTCATTTACCTTTTTAGTTATAAAGAAACTCTTATGTTTGTTTCCAGGTTTTCAATTCTAATTTTCCATATGTCCTTTCAGTGGATTTTGGTTTAGAACTGATAATTGAATTTGTCTCGAAGTATTAGTCACTGACATTGCAACTGTGATGGGAAAATTAGCACTCTTTCTCAACAGTGTATTCATCCCATTGTTAACAGTATTTCTGATCTAAATGCTGCTCACTCCAGCTATATGACAATATATTAAAATGCTTGAAGCTCAATTTGCACTGTTGCTAGCATTGGCATAGACAAACTATGACCGAAAAACAGTTATTAAAATCAGAAAAACAGATAAACCAACAGCTTTAAAATTAACGACATCTCACCATAAATCTAATCCTATTGTAAAAATTCATCCACATCCTTTCTAATTCCGGATGCCGTTATGTTTCTTTGAACATTTCCTGATATAAGGGTTTCTTTCTTCACAGATGCAACTGTAGTTCATTTATTGTTTGAGAAGCAGCCACGCAAAAGACAAGTATTTCAATTGCTGCGGTATGGACAGCATAAGACTTTATTCAACAAGCAGTCAAGCACGTGCAGTTAAGAAATGGCAACATTCTGTACATTAAGTTGAAAGATAAATACAGTATATGTTTAAATTTTTCATTCATCAGATTATTACTCCTTATACCTGATCTCACACATAAAGGACTAGCAGTCTCTGTCCACACTCATTTGTTCACATGAAACATCCTCCAGAGTACAGTAATAGGTTTTGGATGACAGAGGATTATTTCCCTGTTCCTTTAAAAGCTGTACATCTTGCCCATCCCTTCTGAGAAAGACTCTCATTTCCTTCTAAAGTCAAAAAATTAAGAT
Organism: Cnemophilus loriae; assembly: GCA_013397755.1. Lineage (NCBI taxonomy): Eukaryota > Metazoa > Chordata > Aves > Passeriformes > Corvidae > Cnemophilus > Cnemophilus loriae. Next base: position 622,618 of record VZTF01008247.1, read on the forward strand.
TTTGTTTCTGCTTTTTCCTTTCCAGGCTGAATAGTTTTAATGTAGCAGTTAATCAAACAGTTGTAATAATGCCCATTTTAGAGCCCAGCTTGTAGGAAAATATAAATTCCCAAAGAAAGAACATTTGACCTATGTACTTTCACATATCCTTGTTCCAAGCAGAAAGAATATACATACATGCATACATACATGCATATATATATGGAAAAGCAAATGATGTCACAGATGTTTTGATCAGTGTCTGATACTGTTGGGGAATTTAAGATGACTGGCAAGGTGCCATAAATGCTGGAGAAAAAAAAAGTGAAAATTAATTCAGCCAGATGGACTCAGCAGCCTAATGCACATTTTGTGCCTCAGTCTGTTTATGTCACCACAGTTTACACTACTGCAATGACCACAACAGGATCTTTACCATTGCTGAATGTCTGTCTGTGCTGTTATCCCCTCACAAGACATTTGAACTTTCTTTTTTTTCTCACTAAAAGGAGTACCCTTAAGTAAAGTAACATTCTTGTCACTTAATTGGTTGCCATCTGAACATTTTCCATCCTTCAAATGTCCTCTCTGTTTATATCTAATGGAAAATCAGAACTTTTCTATTAGCAAGTAAATACTGGAATTCAGTTTACTTTCAGGCTTCTAATTCTTCTGTCTTAAACAAAACAAACAAACAAAAAAGAATTATTGTGCCAAGAATGTTAGAGCATTTTTAATGACTGTACTTAATAAAATATGCCTCTTATCAACACTTGCATATTATTTCCTAATTGAAAATGAATACACTGTAATCTCCACCATACGATAGTTATCATTCAAACAGATAGTGCAAGTATTTGGGGTTTTTTAATAAGAATTGGTTTTTTTGATTTGTATAGTAATAAAATCTAAATGCGACATTTGAACGTAGGAAGGCCTGATGGTCTAAGGATGCCATTTATCCACATCACAGTGCATTTGGATCCATTATTATACGTTACAGAAAGATCATAAAGGGTCTGAACAAGACAAACTTACCAGGAAATTATTGTGCTATATTTTCATCAGGCCAAAAATAATTTGACCTGAATTATACTTGATTTAGACATTTAGTTTAGCAGAAATAGACTACTTTCTGCTGAATATACCATTTAGGATAGCTACATAAACATCTGGCTGTGAGTAACACAGAGTGGTACTTTAAAACATGCTTCTTAGTATTCATAAAATTTTACTCCTACCATTCAGAGCCAACCTGTCATTATTGTACTGGCTATTAACAGACCATTTCAGCTTGTTTATTTTGGAGGATAATGACTTTTAAGGATATGTATTCATCCTGTTGCACGTTAATCATTCTTGTAATTCCTAATAACATTCTTGGGAACTACTTATACGAATCCTTATTGAATTAAGAATAAAGGCCAGCAAAAATGAAAAGAACATTGAAGGCAATGAAAACATTTTTTACAGAAGATCAAAAGTCAGATTTTGGTACTCAGTGGCCAATTAGCTAATTTAACAGTGTCACAATATCCACATATAAAATAGTTGTGATTTTCATCGGCATTTCATCTTGTATGCAAGACTATAGGATTGCTGAAAACATAATAAAACAGATTTAAAATAATGCATCAAAGCTATCACCTAAAGGCCGCTAGGAAAGTTAATTTATTATTTATAGTTTGGGCATTTCTTATTTTCTCATCTCTGAGAATACATTCCCTCATAATTCTGCATTTTTCTTTCCAAAATATGAAGAGAAATCAAGTGACCTTTTAGCTACTGCAAATGTCATTATGACCTGTAAGGTGAATAAGAACGAACTGAAAGTTTATTGATTAAATCCTATAAATGTCTAGCAGACATCCAATGCAAATAAGAGAGCGGTGGAATTTCAGAGCTCTTCACAGTGACCTGACTTTTACTCCTGTCAAAAAGACACACATATGACCTGCCCACAGTAATTATCAGACATGGCATCTCACTTGTCTTAAAAATGACCTTCAATTTTATTAAACATTCATATTCTTACAGGTAAATCAGCAAGAAATAAGCCTCCATATATAATACCCACAACAATGCTACACCAGAACTCTTCCAGTTTGAGGTGCATGTTCTTTGCATTTGCGTTTTGCCATCACCAATTGATAAATAAAAATGTGGCATGATTCGTTACCTCAAGGAAGAAAAAAAAGGGAAAAAACAACAGACTGGGATTTATTACCTTGTCTAATAATCTGTGTACTCAGTGAAAAACAGCTGGACTTTGAAAAAAAAAAATGAGTGCTCTGGTGCTGTGTATGCAATCTTTGTGTATGATATAAATTTGTGAAATTATGCCAACCACTAGAAAAATAAGCATTTGATTGGAATTAAAATATGTTTGGGTGAGAAAGAGAGAAGCTGGGAATATTCTTTAAAGTTTTCAGACTGGCATATATCATTTTGTCCCATGAATTTCATGTGAAAAGTAGTTTCATTCCATCAGAATCACTACATATCTTTTTCACTTAATTGTTGTTAAATGCTAATAGGTCTATGGAGAAAATCCATTATCATTTGTCAAGGACAGAAATGAAATTTATGTATTAACACTATCAAATCCAAGAAGAGGAAGTTATTAATGTTTTATCATAATTAAAACCTTATTTCAATGCTTTAGAATTCAATATGCTACCTTTTATATCAGTGATAGTACAGACTCTGTAGGGTCTTCTTATTTCCCATTTGCTATGCAATCTGAGATGAAGACTGACTACGAAAGGTACAGAATGCCACAGGCTTTATGTGGTTATAAATCTAATTAATGTCAAAATGGTTAAAGTGTTGGATAATGACTTTGGAATATTAATGAATACCTCATTAGAAATATTAACAGTATACAAACTAGATTATAATTTTTGTCCTAACGTTGATACAGAGAACTGTAGTGAAAGACAAGTGCTCAATTATATACTTCTCTTAATTATAAAATCAATTGCATTGGGAAAAAAAGGAAAGTGCTGTTTATGAGCAGTAGGTAACTTATCTAGGTTACATAGCATCTGAAATACAAAAGGGAATCTATCGGACTCAGTAAAAATGAAGTTAAGAGAGAAGATAAATAAGAATGTCAAGTTTGACTGGCTAATTTGTAGACTTGGGTCTTGCTAAAATTATCTTGCACTGATAACCGTCCCTAGGTGTACTATTTTCAATATGCTTTGTTGCTGGTACTCCAGATATACACAGAATCAGACAATGTAATGTTTGCATCCCACACACTCCTTTCTCCATTTCTTTCTGGAGTCGGAGGTAACTCAGCAAAGCATCTACTCAAACTGATTAGATGAAAGAAAGAAATAACTTCATCCCTTAGCTTGGCTGGGAACTAGTTTTCAGAATTACAGGGAATGAATGATCAAATTTAATGAGAAAGACAAAAATTAGAATGCCGGTCTCAGAACACAGTGTCATCTTCTAAATGACAGTCTAGGGCTCGTTGGACTTTAAGACTAAGATGCCTTGGTAGGGTAAAACAAAGCTGAAAATAAGAAGAGGAGATAATGATACTGAATCCTACCTTTTCTAATATTGCTCTTAATTTTACAATATCTTTCATGGCAAGGAGAAAAAGAAGAAAGGCCACCCAGATGAAAATAATTTAAAAGAGTAGGGAAAGGATGCATAGAGCAACAAGCAGAAATGCAACATAACAAGTGTGACATGATTGTGGAATAATAAGAACAGAGAATGGAAAAAATTTCTTTAAATATGTGGCCATTAATTGGAATGTAATTAAATGGTATGGAAACGACAGGATTATGTGATATGAAGGCTTCATTGGAAGTGGTGGAAGCAAGCTTATTTAGTGAAGGTAATTTAGGAACCTAGCAAATATATGACTGAAAAGTTCAAAGGTATCAAATCAAGAAGGAACCAAAGCTGTGAATCCGAATCCAGCTTGCACCAACTCAACAGTGATGGCAGAGCTCACCCCCCTGCTACTACCTGCAATAGGCAGCCTGGGTAAATGAGACTAGGCAGGTCCCCTGCCTCAGGCAGAGATCATAAGCCTACTTCAGGCTGCGAAACAGAGAGGAAATTCCAATAATGTGTCGTTCCGGCAATGAAGTGGATGATGAAACTCAGCTGTGCTCTCCCTTCATTCTCCAAAATCAGACGAACGCACAGGTTATGCACTAATGACTGCCAAAAGGACACAGGTAGGTAAGTGATGATGTTGAGACAGAGGAGCAGTATCCTCACCTCTTGTTACTCAGTTTAGAGACCTTTGATAACACTGGTTCTCTTGATTGCTTTAAGGAGGTGTTAATGAAACTCTCAATTTTTCTGCTAGAGGCAAACGTTTTTTTCATCTTAATCATTCAGTTTTGCTTTCCTTTCTTGAGGGAGTCTTGATAATAAAACAAGCAAATATCCCACAAAACCAGGTATCCAATAGACAATGCAAGACCAAATGTGAGTGCATCGAAAAGTTTATATAAAAATTAAATTTCCATAGATTTCTTTTCTGAAGAAGAGAACGTTGTGTGATTCACCCCCTCTACTGTGCTCTTGTGAGACCCCACCTGGAGTACTGGGCACAGTTCTGGTGTCCCCAACACAAGGACACAGAACTTTTGGAGCAACTCCAGAGGAAGGCCCTAAAGTCTATAAAAGGACTGGAGCACCTTCCCTTAGAAGAGAGGCTGAGAAACTTGGGTCTGTTCAGAGAAGAGAAGAGAAGGTTGCACATGGAGACCTCACAGCAACCTTCCAATATCTGAAGGGGTTTGCAGGTAAGCCAGAGAGGGACTCTTCATCAGGAATTGTAGTGTTAGGACAAGGAGTAATGGGTACAAATTGAAAGTGGGGAAATTTAGATTAGATGTTCAGAAGAAATTCTTTACTGTGAGAGTGATGAGGCACTGGAACAGCTTGCCCAGAAAAGTTGTGGATTCTCCATCCCTGTCAGTGTTCAATGCCAGATTCGATGGGATACTGAGAAACTGGTCTAATGGAAGACGTCCTTGTGCATGGATGTTCTTTAAGATCCCTTCCAACCCAAACAATTCTATCATTCTATGAAATTAGAGACTAACAATGTAAATCTTACATAGAAATGAAAACTATTTTGTTAATTAATTGAAAAGTATTGAAAGGGAAGAGGAAAATTAAAGAGTTTAAGAGACTGGTTTGACGTTAATGAAATACATACACAATAAACATGACAGAAATTGACAGAAGTGAGAAAACCTTAGGAATGTTTTTTTTTTTAAAGGCATAGAAATTATATTTGGTTTGAGTTGTTCGGGAGGTTTTATTTAGCTTTTGTTTTTTATTTCAGTTCAACTGAGATGCTCGGAGATAGAGAAGAAATCACATAGTCAAAATACTGTGTCCTGAAGACCAAAGAAGTGAAACTAAGTGTGTAAGTGTACAATATTGGAAATAAAGCAAAGATAAAGGAATGTTCCTGGAAGAGACACTGGACATTTGATAAAATGTAGCTGTCTGAGCAGCTATGATTTGAATGGGAAAAGAAATCACTTAAAAGAGGTGTTGCACAGACTAGAGAAGATGATACAGATCTATGAAAATTTAAAAGGTCCTCCCTTTCAAATCTGTGATATTGCTGGAGTGAGAGTACTAACTTTAGGAAAGAACCTAAATCCAGTAGTCGTAATCGAACTACAAGAAGATAAGTGGATGCAATTCAAAAGCGGATGTTTCACAAAACAGCATTTTCACAGACTCTGAGAGTACCTTGCTCACGATGTCAAATTATAACATAATCCTCTTGAAAGGAAGGGATGGAAATGAATGTTGTTAACAAATTACATTGATATTCAATTGCTGCTCATCTAAGTCACCTTTAAGTAAGTGAGGTAATTAATGAGGCTGGGAAAACACCAAACACGAATCATGCCACCAATGCAAGTAAATCATGATTTGTGCATACAAAAAAGATAATTCCTTGGAATGCACAATAATAAAGAAGTATCATGCTTTTGGAACCTCTTTTAGGACAGATATTCTTCCACGTCATTCTGTTCCCTTTTGCTGGCTCTTGAGCTGTAGTCCTAAAAGTACTCAGTATGTCTGTATCTTTCCAATTGCTTCTTCCTCCCAAGAGGGTATTTATTACTTTCATTCCAGCTCTAAGCAGAGTAGTACTTTTTGAAATCTAGCTCCACCCCTTTATGGGAGTGTAAGCAGCATAACATGCAGCGTTATGGAGCAAGGGAGACGGCATCCATCACTTCGAAGTCTGAGGTTTCAGTTTGGAGCCCCCAGTGTACAACAGTGTCAGCAAGATTGGAGCATTTCATCCACTTAAATATTGCAGTCTCTTCTCTGACCAGACTAAGTTGCTCAGCAGATCAAATTGCTTATTTTCAAGGTTTAATTCTAACCTAACTCCTTTCTATGGCAATTATTTTCCTTATCACAACTCACAATTACTGTGAAAACATTCTTCTGAAATTGGTTTCTGTGCTGCAAAACAAATGAAACTGCTCAATTGTTTTGAATAACAAAAACATTTTTTGAGGAAATCTTGCCACTGTTTGTAAAAACATTTGAATCTGTAAATTTTCCAAATTAACTGAATGAATTTGAAATGGAACTATTCTAAGTGCATTATGAAGATATGATGTGCTTGTTTTATCTTGTTAAGCAGCAAGTTTTACTTTTCAATGTCATTTATATTACTCATTGAAATGAAATTCAACTGGAGTATAGTTAAAAAAGTCCATCGTGCATTTTCAAAATGGTCAGTCTTCCATGAAGAATCAGACTTTTCTTCTGAGCAATAAAGGTTATTAATATACAACTTGGGTGTGCTTATTAGTCAAGGAGTCGTGAAAGTTTAAGATTCTCATCAGAAAGATAGTCCAGTCTGGAAATATCTCTGCCTTCCCTGCCCTTTCTCCTTCACTAACAGAACTGAGATCTTTTCCTAGTTAAACAGCAGCTAGAACTAAGAGCAGGCTATATGATTCATCCTGGCCCACTGATATTTACTTCTGAGTTCCTATGCAGTGTTCTCTATTGCTGTGAAAATATTCATTCCTCCAGCATAATTTATGAAACTTTATTTCTTTAACAGCTTCCCTCATCACTATACTTATAGAAACACACATGTATGTATACTAAAAAAATTTTGATCTGTTTCCTTAGAAAACCCATATCTTCAAAATATATAAATATTAAATACTGCAATGAAACTGTCTCCTGTTGAGCACTTTTCATTATTCTTAAATATGGTTGAACATGACATAAATTCTTGAAGAGTCATTGTATGTCTTAGTCCAGCATGCTTCTTCAGATGTGGTGAAAATACTGACCACATCCTAAGTTTGCAAAACTACTAAAGGGAATCATTGACTTTTACTTGCAGTTCATTTGATCTCTTGTAAAAGAGTATAAGTTCCAATGACATTTGTCTTTGTTATTTCAAGGAAAAATTATTCAAAATGTGACTACTGTTGTTTATTCTTTTTGGTTCTTAACTTGTGACTCCTTGTCCATGCAGATGTCTTTCTCCTAAGAAGAGATGCTAGACCGAAAGCTACCTACATGATGGACCTCTAAGCAGTCTTGGCTTTCCTCATCTCTATCTCATGTAACAGCTCCACTGGACTCTCAGAATCAAGTGTTGCAGTCATTTGCATGCACAGTTCCATCTTCATTCTGGTGGCTTACATCTGCGTGTCTGGAGTGCATGTACCTTGTGATCGTAACTGTGATTAGGTGATGGGGCATTACAGAGAGTGCGGAAATTAATTCCTTTTTCACTAGAAGCATTGCTCCTTCTAAAAGCTGATGCCATTGTATCATTCACACCTGAATTGTCTTTCAACGCACCACATTGCAAACTTGAATTATTATTGATCATCTTTTTCCCTTGCACTGAGAATATTCTGTCCCTGTATGACAATTAAGTATTGTCAGCAGTGTGTGGTACTGCTGTGTGTTAATTGCTACACAAAGGGATAACATCTCTGGTTTCCTGTCTTTCTTAGTGACAGACTGCATGCACCCTGTTGGAATAACAGCAGTATTGAATGAATGGCAGCTCACCTTCCTTGAGAGTTGTGAGAGAAACCACTACCTACCTTGAGAGTCATGAGAGAGATTGCAAACATGCTACAAATATCTTCCGTTTCACTGGAAATTTCCATCCTCCGTCTCTGCATGTATTGAGTCTCTTTAGATCTTCCTGCTGTACTTTCAGCATAAGGAAATAAGTACCCCCTTTTCTTAAAATTTTTCCTCTATGTCATCATTTGGTCTGCCTTTGTCCTGTGGTCCAAATTCCTTCATTTCTAATTTGATTATTTGTGCTAAATCATTGATTTACAATTTTCATTCCGTTTCATGAAGAAATCAACTGCCTTCTTTAAACTGGAAGCATGACACCTGAGTTAAGTCTCTATCTTTCAATTAAAAATTTAATTTAAATTTTTTAATTTATCTTTATTTACAGGATTTTTTGACTATCCACAAAGTTAATGAGTTCCAACTCTAGCAAAAACGTTTTCCTGATTCTTAGTATCAGAGAAAAAAATCTTTGTATTGTTTCATTTGGTAAGGTTGAAGTATTTATCTTATAATTTTATGTCGTGTCCCTGTTTCAGATACAATTGCTGACAGTATTTTCACTGACATGTCAATTCTTATGTGTCAGACATGGCATTGATCCACGAGACTCTATTCCGAGTTACTTAGAGGCCCAGTCTTAAGTCTTTGTAAAAAGCACATGTGTGACCCTCTTCTATGTCTATGTACCAGCTGACCTATATCCACTAATGTATACAAATACATTTTTACCTGGAAGTCCAGAATTCTGTTCTGTTTCTATAATTCTCTGATACCCTTTTCCCTATGCTTTTAATTACTGCAATATTTGCTTATTAATCAAGATGTCTTGTTCTGAGTGTCCTTAAACTGGCAACTTCCATTTTATTTCATTAATTTATTGCTAGAAAATAAGTAAAGATGAGATGTTCATGAAAATTTGTGATCTTTGTTAAGACAGCCATTTATCTAAATGCTAAAAGCAGACCTAACTGCATACCCCATAACACTGTTCTCTGGAGAATTAACCAAATACATCCCTTCGTAATTTCTGTTCCTTCATCCAATTGTTTTCATTTTAATAAAATCCTTAAAGCAGGCTGGATTTGCCAGCAATTGAGAGGTCAAAGGGATGGGAGGAAAGAAAACAGTATCTGAATTGTGTCTGAAGAGTCTAGGGTATCTTAGTGAACATTTAATTTCAGAAAGAATTAAGTGGGAGTCAGAAACCAGGGCAAGATGAGTATATTTGAGGGGAGGGTGTTTCATAAACAGAAACGTTCCTCCCTCTGCTCTGATCTCAGTGGAAGGATTTTACAGCCCTCTCCTCAGGCTTTCCCTTCCTTCACGTAATACCCCGTGGTGACCCATCGTCTCCTCACCATGTGTTTGTTCACCTTTCTGCAAGTGTGTTTGTATTTTCTCGCACAGACTGGTTTTTCCAATTGTTCATTGCTAACTGTTGTGTCTGCAAATGCTAAGCTTTAAGATGCAGTAAAGTATTATGCATAAGACTATGGATTTCTGTAAAAATAGACTTCGAAACTGCAGTTAGGGAGTTTTCAAGAAGCAAGTGATGACAAAAGCACAAGAAATAAAATGTCAGATTTCTAATTTCTCCTCACTTCTCAATTGGACAATAACCCTTTTTCCCCTTGGAAGTTGTAGTGTGAAGTCTGAATGCAAACGTAACCATAACTGCCTTTGCTGTACACTAAATCACGGGAAATGTGAAAGATAGAGTACCAGCAGGAAGATCACTTGTTGGGCAGATTATGTCAGAGGTAAGTCAATTCTAACTGTATTCTCTATTATTGCAACTAGTGTATAAATAGAGCTGTGTGACCTAAGAGTGTATGTCTGATTTCGTTACCGCAGACTAACAGCACAGACAGAATCTCTGTAAGAAAATGAAATTTATATCTCAGATGGAAAAGATAAGAAGTAGATCCCGAATTGTTGCCCTTGTTACAGCTAATGTGATAAAAAAAACCTGCTGTCCTCTCAGCCACGGGGCACATTCCTTCAACAAATTGTGTTGAGAAGCACTACCAGAAGCACTGGTGAGAATGGCGGCTAAGTTTCAATAGAAATAATTCTTAGTAAAAGCTCTAAATGTCTATAGAAGTTGATAAAATGAAAACTCCAAACCTGTTGATAGGACATTGGCTTCGCCTAGGGGTATTAATTGAAGTAACTCTGAGTTTGTAAAATGATCTAGGTTCTTTCTTCTCCAGCATATAAACATGTACTTGCCAGTTCATTAGGTAGAAGTCCAAACACTGCCTGCTTGAAGTACAAACCATTTTGAATTAAAGACAAATTACTTCTATTGACATAAATGAAAAGTAGTTCAGATCATAAATAAAATTAAGACTAAAACCACAGACAATTCTATTCATTGCAAAGATTGCAGCTATAATTTCCATTCCTAAAATATTTTTATATTTGCTGTTTGACTCTTGTTTATTAGATTGCTGACTTTCCTAGAAAATTGTTTTTTCTACAAGAAATAAACCTTATGCCTGCATTCTTTCGGACTAAAAGCATTTTTAAGTATCAAATATTCACAAGAAGCCAAAAATTTAGGCCATTTTTTCAAAACTGAAACTTTTGCATTAGGGTCAGACTTACAGTGGTGAATGGAGATATTAGTCCCCTCAGCAGAGTTCCCACTTTAGGATAGTGAACTGGCCTCTTCATTAAAGATCAGCTACATAACGTCTGACAATTCAAATCCAGTAAGGTGTTTCAAATCAGTCATGAATTAACCAAGGCGATAAAAATAGCTATTTTTAGCAACTGGACACAGACTCATGAATTTAAAATCAAGTTTCAGTTTTACAACGCCCTAGCCTCTTTATTACATTCTCTGTCCTTCCATCTGACATATTTATGAAAAACAGTGTTTATAGAAGCATTGGAAAAAATTAAGGATAGCCTTCTAAGTGCCTCCACTATAATCAAGCTAAATTTTAAGGTTTGTAATAATGATAGAAAAAATAGTGCTTCAAGCATAAATACCAGATTATATGCCACTGTTAAATGGGTGGAGATTCCTGATGGAAAATGAAACAGTGCTTCTGGGGTTAGATTAGATTTGATCTGTATAATGCATAAAATGAATAAAATATTTTAGAATGAACACACTTTCAAGTGCAGGCTTGTTTATCTGGTTGGATTTTTTTCTTTCTAATATATACATGCAAGCTGAGGTAAGTAATTTTTTTATGTACCCATCTGGAACCAAAGCCCTTAATGATTCAAGAACAAAGCAGATTTGATGCACTATTGATTTTGTACCTCAGCAATAGAAAAACAATTGCGCTGTGCAAAGATCTGTTTTTCTGGGTTTCTGCCATCACTCTATTTTAATGTTTATGTAATGTAGCATTTACGTAGAAAAAGAATTTCCCACAAGGTTAAAAAGGAAAAATAAATACTCTTTCACAGGAACTTTAGGCAAGTCTTCATATTACAAAATACCTTTTGAAAGGTATTTAATGCATTTTCCAGTATTAAGTATCTGCACTTCTCCGGAGTACCTAAATGCATGTACTGTCACTTCCCTGCTCTCAGACCACATGCTGGTCAGATACCTGCAGTGGTGCACTGACAGGAGACACTCTGTGTGCTGAGTTTCTTTTCACAGAAGCCTTGAATACAAGGGGTTTGCCTTAAGCTTTCCTGAATCAAACTGTGGTTTGTGTAAGAGGCATCAGTCAGACAGCTGCTTGGAAAATCATTCCCAATGCCCCTAAGGAAACGTAACAGAAGCTGTGTAAAGGCAGCTCCTGGCTGCAAGGCACCTGAACCCAAAATGAGTTTGTCTCTGTTCTAGGATTTCTTAGCCTGTGATCTGCAGTTTGGAGCTCTTCAGAAGTGGAGAACAAATCACAGGAGCAGTTACAGTGTAACCTTCCTGTGATATATTGTGCTGTAAGGGCTATTTTACAGCAGCATTCACAAGTCACTAAAAAGTCCAAGACAAAGCAGTAATTTAGGTGTTTATAGGTGCAGACAACAGAACATTTAAGGCAACAATCCCATCAGTTCATAAATCATTAAAGGTGAGAGTGCCTCCGGTTCATTACAATGTTCAAAAATAATGCTCTGTAGAAATAGTATATGGCATCTATACAGAAACCTGAAGCATTTATATATGCTGAAAATAATAACTACCTTCCTTCAAAAGGTCTGTTGCCAAACCCCCTAGAAGATATGTCATTGCATCCCACTGTCAGGTCTAATACTATCTCATTTATTATGGATTGCAAACAGGAATGTGTTCCTTTACAAGGCTGATCAAAATTCAAACTGAACATTTTCTAAAATGAGTGTTTTATGGAAATATTAATAGGATTCAACTGACTGTTTGGGCCCTGGGGTGGTGTGAGAGAATGAAAGCCTGAAAGAGTTAATGTAAACCTGACACCCTTAATGTCTCAAACACTGGCAGAAGAGAATAAGAACGTTGCCATGCCAACGAGATAAGGTGCGGTTAGAAAAGAGCATCTGTGGAAGCAGGATGGTGCTTTTCTGGGACCAACTTCCTTATCTTGGGTAACTATAGCTAAAAACAAGTTTGAGACAGCATTGCATTTGAGTCTCTTTTCGGGGAGAGGAACTGAAATCATGAGAGCCCTCCCAAATCACTTCTGAAAAGTCTGAAAATCAGAAAATGCACCTGCATGAGGTCAAGTCTGTAAACAGCACAGCTGAGAGGGGCTGTGGATGTACCCACCATTGGGAGGAACTGGACCACAGATGGCACTGGAACCCTGGGTGGTGACCTGGATATTTATTCTACTTCTGTTTTCCTATCTTTCCTTCTTTTTTCCTTCCTCTTCTTAAAAGTTTAATTTGCTTCTGCCAGGGCCTGTTCAGAAATCCCTGTCACCACACGCTGTTCGGGAGGTTTACCCCACGGGCTGTTCAGAAATGTTCAAATTGTTGCTGCCACAGTCTCTTTGACCTATCAAAAGGTTTCAACCATTGCGCCATAAATAAAAACTTTTACATGATTGTTTGGGCTTGTTTTGCCTTAATTTAGCCCAAGGAGATCTGGAACATCAGCTACCTCTGAGTAGGCAGTCCAGGACAGCCCTGGAGTTGACCAGGTGGTGTTCGGTCATAGGCTGGACTTGATCTCAAAGGTCTTTTCCAACCTAGCTGATTCTGTGATTCTGTGATCACAATTCTGATTCATTCCTTCAGCAGCAGTATCATCTACCTGAAGAGTGTTCCCATCCTATAGTCTAAAATTATGATGTAACGGCTTTTGCTTCCTCTTTTTCTTCTTTTTATATTTTCTCACATTACACTTCTGCTATTCATGATATTTTTCTTTGCCCAGCCTCATCTCTGCCTCTGCTCTCCAATCTCATTTAACTATGTCTCTTCTCCATACCTTCTGTCTGACGATGCAAGACCATTTGGTAACCTCATCTTATCAGGATTTCAACAATTTGGTCTATAATCTTTCTTCAGAAGTACTTTATCTACAGTATCAAGCGAAATTAAAACATCAGTACATGTGTGCCTATGAAAAAGTATACTCACAAAATTTTTTTCTCCTTTAATCTTGGAATTCTTTCAAAGACAATGAATGCCATTGACAGCCTTTCTGTTTACTTCCATATGCTTGGGTTTCAACATACATGAGTCCGATGAATAAAATGTGTGTCTTATACATGCCACATGAGGAAACCCATAGAAATAAATAAGGTTAGGGGGAGGCAAATTATGCAAATCAGCATTATTCTATTGATTTCAGTGGAACTATACTGATTTATACATTTTGAAAATGGCCTGTCCTATAAATAAATTCAATTAACTTACATCAAAGATCAGTGTCCCAAAAAAGAAATTTGCCACCTGTTGCACCCACCTTATGGGCCAGATGGCTTTGAGGAAGAAGTGGTGATCAGTAGAGTAAGTGAATATAAGAGCCAGTACTCAAAATTATACTGAGGAACCAAATAATTGGTTCTTTCCAACCAATTTTATAATTTCATATTTACCATGCCACTTGGACAGTTGACAGTAGATTCTGAACCACAGAATTAGATAATAGCAGCTGCTAAGCCTTTCCTCTGTTCCATATTCACATGTTTTTCATTTTCTCTCCTTCCAGTTAATTCTGTTTTGCAGAACTGTGAATGTGTCCTAAAAGTGCCTCATTACAAGATTTGGCTCAAAGGACTAAGACAATAATAAAAAATATAACCAGAAAAGAAAGGACTAAGATAATAATAATAAATATAACCAGGAAATGATTAAACAGATGCAATGACCTGGATGGAATGTTAAAGTTTCTAATTGTGGTCTGCTTTTACCTAGTATCATTGGCTTCTTTGTAAACACTATTTGAAGACTGATTTTCATATTTACTTTATTCAAAGAGTGATTCTCATATTCTGGATGATGTTTATGATAATGATAGATTATATTCACTGTCAAGAAAACATAGCTTTGGAAAGCACAGAAACAGTCAAATAATAAAAAAAAAGTGTGAAGTATGTTCATGCAAAGTGTTCCGGAGACAGACTACTGATTGATTGAAAAGACAAAATGTTACTGTTAAGTGTTCATTTTTTTCTAATTTAATAAAAAAGTAAAGAACATTTTGTTATTTTTAAACTATTAAGCTTCAGTCAGATTCTAAGAGTAAACAATTCTCATTTCTCACCTAAAAGAAGTTAAGTAAGATTTTGTCAAGAAGAGCAAAAACTGTGAATGAACCATAAGAATGGTCTGTCAAAGTCTGTAGTTCACAGTTTAGGTGTTATAAGAGGTTACTGATAGGTTTCTTAGTATGAAACCAACTGACTTCTTTTCTCCCTGTATTTTTGAGACATGTCAGTTTTGTAGAGTTCTCCAACATTTCCACAATGTTTCGGCAACACTGTGGTGGTTTACGTCTTTATAAGTAACTGAAGCCACAGTAAACCAAAAGAATCAGCTGAAACATCCTTGAGCCTTAACATATGAACAGAAAGTTATCTACAGAGAGAACTATAATCAATCTGTATTTGATGCATAGTAAATTGTTGGATCAAGCAATGGCATCCACTAGTGTAAAAAAAGCAAGAACTGCACTCATTAGACATAAGGTAATCAGGAGTCACTCTCAGCTGGATGTGAGCAATAAAAATAGAAATAGAAATCCATGTATGCAGTATAAACTAACATAAACTTCCAAATTCCTGCATGCACACTTTCTCCCATCCTCTTCTGTTTTTATTTCATTTCAGGAGTAGAAGCAAGAAAGAAAGAGGAATGAGAATTTGGTCCATACATACTCCCTTTCTCAATAGTGAGCAATAGCTATAAAGAAAATACTCAAAGGTTTTTGAAGTTGCAACTATTTGATCAACTTTTGTGTTGAAGTTTAGGATTTAAGAAAATAAGTTAGTTTTTAAATTCATTATCAAATCCAAAACAAATACAGAAAATACAGAATTCATTACAGAACACAGGTTTATAAACCTCAAGCATGAAAAAAGATGTCTAGTGTATTTGTGCAATTCTAAGAGATTTACACAAAGTGATTAGTCATCAGAATATATGATAACCTTTGTTACATCTTCACAAAACCAATCTAAGTTTGAAGTTTTCCTGTTGCTGAGTTTTTTGTGAGTCAGTCAGGTTTGTTTGATTGTGAGAATACATTGTCTTGAAATGCATATGACAAACACATATTTGTCGTAGCGGAAAAGCCATACATTGACCTCTGGTAAAAATCTACCTCAAAACTTTTAATGCAAATTTGTGCAGTATGAACAGCTTTCTTTATTTGGTGTTATGAAGTCAAACCTGCACGCCTGCATTTTTTAGCAGCCATTAATTGCTGTCTCACACTGTTCTCTCTGCCTTCCTCTTCATTAATCACAGGAGAGTGGTAGGCCAGGGGCTGCATGATGGGAGCATCTAAACTATAAGGAGTAAATTTTCTGCTTCTGCTCGAAATTGTGCAGTAAGCTGCCCTTTAAACATTCTTTTTTTTATAAAAAATGTTATTTGAAACCCTCTTGTGGAAACTGAGCTTTCTCAAAGTCATAGGGAAAGGCACTATATTATGGTCACTGCACTAGTTTCTTTATCTGCTAGCTTGTGATGGTGCATTATGGTTACCATCCTTTGTCACATAAATTTAAAACTATGAAAACTTTAGACTGTCTTTAGACTACCCATGGGAAATAGAGAAATTAATAAATAACATATTTGCAACTTGGTTTTGTCGACAGTTCATTTTTTCCTAAGCACTAATAAAAGTAGACAAACAGCCATGCCAGAGCAGGAACTGCTGGAGGACCTTGGCTGTGGATAACCCATGCTGGGACAGAAACACCCCTGAATGACCAGGTCTTGGCAGGGGGCGGCAAGTATAAAATGCAGCAAAAACAATGGGAGATGCACCTGGGGAAATGAGGATGAAAGAGGCTTCCTAAATGTTTACTTAACAGAGTGTCTTTCTTATATTTGAATAAATAAAGAAATATTGCATTAATTGTCAGTAAATTAAATTAAGTAAATTTACCCATGTTAAGGCCATTTTGCCCAAAGCAATGTGTGAACATGACCAGTTTTCCCTGGTGTTTTAAGATATATTGTGGTCATAGACATTTTGATTTAAATTATCCTGACTTTGTTCCTCTCTCAGTAATTTGACAGTTTATTTTGCTGACCACGTGGCTATAACTAGAACCATAATCTCTCGTATCTGAACTGAGGAACAAGGTGCTAAGGGCAAATGATAAGAGAATAATTCATTTTCCGTCTCTGCTATTCCCTGCAAGAACGTTTTGCATAAAGAAAACATTCTAAATTAAAATGGTTGCTTTTCGCAGATCAAGATTCTTGTCCTATTCAGGAGATTTTCTAAACATATTCAATGTTTTTTTAATGCTATAAATTTATATTCATTTTCATTTAACGCTAAATTTCTAGTAGAAATTGAATTTCTGGAGTCAGAAAAGGGGAAAAAATGCTGAGTTCCTGCTTTCGCTGGTCAAACTTCCAATTAAACATTCTGTGCAAAGTGTGTAAAGAAGTATTGGATTTTCAGCACTTAATTACTTTAGCCAGTTGCCATCTGTTCTTTGAATTCTGACCTTTCTTTCCAAGTTGTGGCTACATGGAGCGTCTGCAGTCAAGCCAATTAGATCATGGATGTTTCACGCTGATATTACAAGAGATTTAATGTCCACCTGCAGAACCCTGGTTGATAAATTTAATAGTGATGACACAGTGGCCTTCTGCAACCTTCATCCAGCAAGAAAATAATAGTTTATTACACTTGGCATTCTTCGTTTAAAATGTGGCACAACGAGCAGTGGCAAAATCACATTTTGATTTGTTTCTTCAGCCCATGGCATTAATCATACACTGTCAAAATCTTTTCATGCTAGTTTCTCACAAAGATGATGCAGGTTAACTCTAAAAAGCAACCCCGTAAAATTACCCTTTTCTGGGCTAAGAGGAATAGTCACAGACTGAAATAGCTTTAAGCCACCTATTCTCCCATAAAATTCTCAGACGGTCAAGGTTGAACTTTGTAGGAAGCCTGCCACTGATATCGCCTGTCATCTGCTTATGAAAATGACTGACTGTCTACAAAGCTCTTACACTGGAAGCAGGAATACATATGAAATACCAATATATTTCTTATACTAGTTATATTAACAGATGATTGTCCATCAACATACAATAGTAATACAATACTATTTCAATATTGTTTACTAGTAAATGGTACCAAAGACATGTTCGAGTCTGTCTCAGCATTTAATGTGGAGCAACCACTTTTGTTAACCTCAAAAATGTCATAATCCATGAATGTAATATTATCATTGAAGAGTACATTTCTATAGGACTTATTACATATAACGTTCTTTACAAAGAAGCTTCTGGAAAAACATATAGCCTGTACCTGCCTGAAAAAGTAAGAAGAAACAAAACTCTCCTTTGAGGAACATTTTGAAGCTGATTATAAGTACAAAGATGAGCTGTGAAGCCTATCAATGTCTGTGAGAGCCAGCCCTTGTATTGATTTTAATGGTCTTTGAATCAGGTTCTAAGTGTGAGATTTTGATAACCCATTAAAGCATCCATATTTTAAAACTGAACCTGTATTGAATGCCTAACTTTAAGACAGAAAATAGATGCCACATGAAGAAGCACAAATCCCTGTCGTTGTACGGGAACACACTACTCCAGTGCTTCCTGTGCTTACAGTGCTGAGCCAGATGGCAGTATATGTAAAGCACTGTGTTGCAGAGTTTCAGAAGCAATTTTGCTGAGTTTCAAGGAGTCTAATCTCTTAATAGAACTGCAGATTATCTGCGTGCTCTTAATAGGAATCTTTTGTTCCTCTCTCCGCTTCCTGGATGCTGAAAAGCACAAAAAAACCAACTGCATTTCCACTGAATAAAATTCACTCTATTTCGATGTTAGGTGGTGACGAAAATTCTAATGAGCCACTTTGCTCATTATGTTTATTTGGCAGCATCAAACAGAAAACTCGTACATCACAGAAAAAAAAGTCTGGCAGTTATGTCATCTTGCTGAATTTATGCTGCTAAATGGAACATTTTCAGAACTCTGGATAAAGAACTAGGTGTTATTTCATCTTAAACATTGAGTTGTGGTACTGAATTTCTTCTGTAAAGATTCTGAGATGCTTCAACCATTTCACAATAACATCTGAATAAAGGTAAAATTAAACTGACTTAAACAGCATAAAACATCTTTCTCAAAAGTAAACACATTACATCCAAAGTGTCACACAGAAATTAACTGTATTTTTAAACTGATCTGTGATGCATATATGTAAATATTAAATTTTTCATTTGAAATAATTAGTCACAATAATTTACTTCTTTCCAATGAAGACTACAGACCACAACAATAGAAAATTCATCATTCCTTTATTTACTAGAGCATAACTGCCACTTCTATGATCCTTCTTCATTACCATTTAACCATGTCTGTAGCAAGACAGCCTGGATACTAGGCATGATGTCCTTTTGATGCTTTCAACAATTACTTTCTGCACACCTATTTTTCAATTAAATTTGGGCTAAAAAAGAGTAGCATTCTCCATGTGTTGCGACATTTTTTGTCCCTTGTGACAATTAATACTTAAACTTAGATTTATATTTTTATTCTATCAACACAGTTATCATATGAGTGTGTGCTTACACAGAGTCACACATGCTTACTATCAGCCTTGTTCAGACCTTCTGTCCAGAATACAGCAGACAACATTCAAGCAAACAGAAGCACTATTTTATTTTTTTGTGACCCCTACATATACTTATTTTATGTGCTTATTCTCACCTGGCTGGCATTTTAAGATTTCTTCAAAAAGCAGACTTTCTAATAGCGTGGTTGCTATGGGCTGCCCACGTAGTCTACTCAAGCTCTTTATCTGCTATTACCTGCCATTTTTGGGCTGCAGTCAGCTCTTCCCTGATGGGAGGCTGGGACCAGCTCTAACATTTTCTTTCCTCTGAATTTCTCCAAGGAGGTGTTTCCACCTACTATAAGGTTGTACTCACAACTGTTGCAAAGCTGTAGACTTAGGGTGAATTTTCTCCAACAAATCTATTGCCCCTTTCCCTTCTCTCCTTCCCTTCACTTCCTTCAGTGTTGTCTTTCCCTTCTTCCTCACCACTACAAACTCTATAATTCGCCACCACCCTATAATGCTACAACAAAATCTATACCAGCCCTCTCTTGTCTTTATCTAGGCACTCCAATTGTCCTTCACCCTACCTGCACTCTTAGCTGTTCACCTGTGCCTTCCTGGATTTATAGTGCCTAATATCATGCCCACTTTAACTCCTAATCCTTCTGTCCAAAGATATGGCTTGTATTAATGACTCCTTACATTTGTTTCTGCTCTGTCTTGGTGAGGTTGAGCCTCAAGGTCATCGTTCCTTATTAAGTGCTCTCCAAGCCTTGGTCTCAGTTCTGGATCCTCAGCATCTCTAGATGAGGTCTACTTGAATGGCAAAGGCAAAGCAAGTCTACCTAACTCCTGCACTTAGAATCCATGTATTCAAGCCCAGATGTTTTTCCAGTTTGTTTTCTTTTGTTGTTTTTATTGTTAAAAAAAACCCAAAAACAAACAATCAAACAAAAAACCTCACCAAAAACCAAACCAATTCCCCCACAAAAAAAGAAAAAAAAAAAAGATCTCAAAATGCATTTATAACTTACTTCTTAAGAGCAAAAGATGAAAACCTAACTACCTAACAGCATGTCTGTGTCTGTCAATTCAGTAATCAGCCTACAACAGCAGAGAGAAAATGTGTTGCGTGGAAACAGTTACCCCCTGCTGCTTATTCCTTGTGCCATCACATGTTTTCTGGTCTCTCACTCATGTCATCACTTGTTAGTTTGCTGTTGGACTGGCATTAGTGGGATGCAATGATCGGAGGTGACCAGGTCCCTAAACTTCTGACGTCTATTTCTCCAGACTGTGCCAGCTCGTTTTTGTCTGCTCATTTGCCATTTTTGGAAGCAATTACTTAAGTTCAATTAGAATACTACAAAGAAGCATTTGACCTCCACAGACCTCTCCAAGGCCAGATTCATGCCATGTTTATAAATTTTTTATTACTGTGCTCTTGAATTCACAGTAATACTACAAAGTGAATTGCCTCTAAGCAATTATGGATCCATCAAAACTAATGTTCTTGCTATTTTTATCTTTTACAAACAAGAAATAAGTACCAGGGAGCATGTAGAACAGACCATTTTTAGGAATAGATTATTACCTCATTAGAAAGCAGTTTGTGCTGTAGAGTATTAGAACATTCTTGCTCCTCATTCAGATTAGGCAATCATGGAGTTAATTGCTTGCTGGCTAGATGAGCTCTTTCATTAGCTCTGAAGTCAGCTCATCAGTTACAGTAGTGATGACAGTGGAAATCACTGAAGGAAAAAAAATACTACATCATCATTTAAAAAAATTATAACAAATCAAAGCATCAAAACCCAATCTGTATTCTAGCAGCAGCTATGCAGCTCATGTCAATAAATGATGATGTACTGAGCTACACTGGTAATAGTCATAACATGTAAGAATAACAGGAGATACTGAGGAAAAAGCAAGAGGCCACTGTTCCAAGAAATAATGTCAAGAAATAAGAAAAAACCAGTTTGCTGACATTATAAATTGCATATTTTGACAGAAAGTGGTTTGATAAAAATAAAGGAGATAGAGTTCATGTTGCTGCATTAAAGAGCTAACAGAATGTTATGTTCAGTGAAGACTAGGAGAATTACTGATTATATGTACAACAACTGAACCATTAGTAAAATTCCAAAGGTGTCTCTCAGTCTCAGTCCTAAAACCAGAAGTCGACATGGGCGTATCTATCCTATTCCTGTAGGTCATCCATCATTGTTATAGCCAGCCAGAGAAGAACTTGAGTGCTACCCACAGTCATTCCAGCTGAGCTGTGGATTTAAGGCTTGTATACTTTATATACAGTACATAAATGTTATCAGTGACTCCTGGGATTTAAGAAGACACTGAGCACTCTGCAGGAACAAAGCCCTAAATAATCATTCGTATTCTATTTGAGTAGAACCTGAAGCAGAAAGCTGATTCACATTTGCTCGTTGTTTTCATTACAATGCACAAAAAGAAGCCAGTCAAAGATAGCAGAAATATTTCATTTCACAGCTTTTTGGTTTAACCAGCAAATTAAACAAGAATAGCAAAGCAAATTTCCTTATTTTTAATGTCTGTGATCCTTTCAGATTTTTGAGGAAATTGATTTCACTTCCTTGAATTAAAGATTATTTTTGTCCTTGTGAAAGCAGTTAATGTTGCCAATTATTTCTTTTCAGGCATGCCTGAAACATTTTAATGGGAAAAATTCATCCTGGTGACACTTTTAAGAAGCAGATTCATGCATTCTTAGTATAAAACTGCTCTTTATATAGATTAAAGAAGCTGGGAAGTTGCTAATATTGCAAGATATTTAAGACATTTACTACAATCTAAGGCTTTAAAGATAACAATTTAAGAGAAAAGATTAAGCAGATAAATTTTATTCTCTTAAAATTTGCAAATTATCCACCTGGCAATAAATTATATGAAGCGTTTATTGAAACAATGGAAGTAAATTTCTAGAGACTAAGTTTTTTAATATAAAATTACTTAAAATACTATTTTAATTTAATGCATTTGGGGTATTAAGTAAGTTTCAGGGGACAGTTTTTTTCAACTCAAAGGCTAGAATAGAATTAATCTGAAGATATCAAAATTAAAGTTTTCTTTTCCTTTTTTTTTCCATTTAGCTGGATAACAGCAGTGTTCTCATGTCACTGAATTTGATTGTGATAAATTCACATTTTCTGAGAAAAGTGATCTGACAAATTTTTTATCACAAACTCAAAAGCTGGTGTTTAACAGAGTATGGGCAGAAGTTCGCTATTCATGATCCTTGAGGACAATCAATTCCCAGCAATGAATAAGTAGAGCAGCAATATTATTCCATTTGGTCTCAGAAAGCTGGAGTAAACTCTCCTAATATTTCTCTCTACAAAGTCTTTGTCCTTAGACACGGGTCAAAGTAGCTAACGGAATGGAAGTTGCAGAATGAGTGAAGAAATTTACTAGAATTTGTACAATGCTGAGAGAAAAAAGGATGCTTTTTACAACAGAACTGGGACAAACTTCTATGCTTGGTTAATAAACTATCTTACAACAGAAAAGTGTTAGTATAGGTTTTCTGGTAACCAGGGTATGAACTAACAGTCTATATCACCACAAAGAACATACAGTGATAAGAAATTTAATTGTCCATAGTTAATTTATATGAGTCCAGCTTGAAACGTCTGGAACAATCTGTAAACTATCTGAAACATCTTCAAAAGCTTCAATGATTGAGCAGCATGAATTTCATATTAATAGGTCTGTTTCTAAATTACAAACTCATTTAACTGTGAATCAAACTTTATATGTGAATTAAACATTCCAAAGCCCAGTCTAAATTATTCAGATCTATTCCATGTAATGATAATCACAGAATCATAGAATGGTATGCGCTGAAAGAAACCTTAAAGATCACCTAGTTCTAAGCCCCTGCCATTGGCAGGGACACCTTCCACTAGACCAGGTTACTCAGTCTGTTTTAACATCTGTAAAGCACGGAAGAAGAATCTATTCTAGACTTCCCAAAAGGAGGTTGTGGTGAGGTGGGGGTTGGTCTCTTCTGCCATGTCTCATATGAAAAGATAAGAGGAAATGGCTCTAAGTTGCATAAGGAGAGGTTCAGATTAGATTTTTTTTTTTTCACTGAAAGAGTGGTTAGGCACTGGAATAAGTTGCCCAGCATGGTGGTGGAGTCACCATCTCTGGAAGTATTGAAGAGGTGTGCAGATGTTCAGACAAGGGCAACAAGGCCGGTGAAGGGTCTGGAACACAAGTGCTACGAGGAGTGGCTGAAGGAGCTGGCATTGTTTAGCCTGGAGAAAAGGAGGTTCAGGGGTGATCTTATCACTCTCTACAACTGCCTGAAAGGAGGCTGTAGCCAGGTGGGCATCAGCCTCTTCTCCCAGGCAACCAGCGACAGGATGAAAGGACACAGACTTACGCTGCACCAGGGTAGGTTCCTGTTGGACATTAGGAGGAATTTCTTCACAGAAAGGGTGTTTAGATTTGGAGTGGGCTGCCCAGGGAGGTGGTGGAGCCACTGTCCCTGGGGGTGTTAAAGAAAAGACTGGATGTGGCACTCAGTGCCATGGTCCAGTTGTCCTGGTGCTGTTCTGTCAAGGGTTGGATTTCATGATAGCAGAGATCTTTTCCAGCCTAATTGTTTCTGTCTGCAACACCAAAAAAACAGCAGTCTGGGCCTACCAAGCCTAATTTTTACCTCATATTTCAGAGATGAAATTTTATTATCAGAACTTCTTTCATAAATGATTGATCCAAAGACACTCACAAAAAGCTTCGCAGAATCTTGCTGAAACACAGAGCTGTTGAACTTGCTAAATCGCATAATCATGGATCGGTAGAAAAATTTAGGTTGAAAGAGACCTCTGAGATCCTCTAGCAGAGAACAGGACCAATTTTGATGTTGGATCTAATTAGAGAGTTAGATCGGGTTGTTCAGGACCTCAACCAACAGAATTTTTAGCCTCTCCAAGGAGATACTAAAACTGTCGTTATGTATTTCTGACGTTGTCAGTCAGCTTCCTCTCTAGTTCCAGCAAGTCCACTTGGTGAGACTCCTTAGGTTTGAAGGATTTGGATCGTGCTTTGGAAGCATTTATTTCAAGAATAGACATATTTGTGAAAATTCTTTAGTACCAGGTTCACTTATAGGCCCTTGTGCATAGGCTGGCTGTGACTGAACAGCACTGAAATTTCCAAACTTTGTCAGTGTTACTTTAACCAAAGCAAGTGGCTCCTAGCCAACTCCGAATGACAGCAGAGCTGTCTCATGTCTATCTGTAAAACTGACTTTATAGAATGGATATCCCTAGTATGGTGTATCTTATTTGCCTAAGGAGCCTGAAAGAGCCATCTGCTTGGTTTTGATACTCATGGTTATTGTGATGAGAAACTCATTCAGGCAATTCTTCCACAGCTGCAAAAAAAGTGGTGAGACAGGCTGTATTTGTGAGAGGGAAAAAAAAAAATCTCAAATGCTGCTAAATATGTTTCAGGATAATGGCATCAATAGCACATCTGATGAGTATTTAGAATAAGTGAATGCTGAATGCCTTATCAGTGATAACACAGACAAAGGTTATCACCATGTGCCGCACATCAAACATTGATCCCACTGCAATTAATTTAAGTGAAAAATTGTCTCCATCAGCAAATTCTTTTGCACAACATCAAAGCCTGTTTCTTTGTTGTTCCTCTTCTTTTTAGTGGGAAACTTCGACCTGTCTCTGTTAGAAGTTAGAAGTTAGAAGTCTCTGTTTCTTTTAATTTATTAGTTTCCCATGCTTTGTAATTAACCTTCCAACCTTGTATCCTGAATGTTGAAGAAGTTTTTACTGATGTTTCTTTAAATGAAACTCTTTTTTCACCTTCTGGGATCATTTTTATAGTAATGTAAGTATTGTAATACAAATATGATCCAAATCACCTTCAGCCAGTTTTGAACATGTTAAGACCTTCTATTGATTCTAATTTTTACTATTAAAAAATCCCTTAATGCCCATTTTAATGAATATTCACACTCACTGGCATTTTGATTTTATGTTGTTATTGTTATTAGAAGGTACTAGTAACAAGGTTAGCTTCAAAAAGACAACAAGAACCTTTTGAAAGATGATGGCAACTTAGATACCACACACTGGTGGAGTCTGTGTCTTTGCAAAGACGCTGAAGAAAATAAACTCTTACAGTGGGAGAGAGGCAAAATTCTGTCAGCAGTTTCTTGAACACAAGTAGAAACGATGGGCCACCTTAGATATTGGTTGAAAATACAAAGTACAAAATGTGCAAAATAGAAATAGCAATTAGAGCACAGGGTAGAGAGCATTGTGATCAAAAGAGATCTGGGACATACTGTTTGAGCAACAATTATGGGCATAATAAGTCAGTTCTAGAGGTCACTGGAGGCACTGAACAGTGTGAACACAAAGCCACACTTCTCATTTTACTCTGCCCAAGTCACATCGTGGAACTGATTAATTGGCTGTGGTCATTGCCACAGGATTGACTACAGAAGGACTGAGGCAAAAAGTAGAGTAAGCAACTTTTCTTTTTAAAAGATGGCAAAAGAATTATTATTATAAATGAAAGTCTGGCAGACTTTCCAAAAGGACAACGCAAAAAATATGAATAGAGGACTAACAGTAAAACTATTATAAGGCATTCACAAATTATAAGTATCATATATAAAAATACAGCATTTCTGTAATTATTCTGATTACTTTAATATTTAATTTGCAAAAAAAAAGTTGCTCCCTTTGTAGAAAAAAGATTGAATTGATTTTTCAGTATCTAACTGTTCGATACCTATATACACATTATCTTTTTAATACAATAAATCTCTTCGTGCACTTTGCATGAAGATTGATTATATGATAATGTTGTGAATTAATATTCTATTTTCATAACATTCACTGGAAAAAGGAATGTTTCATTTAAGTTTACTTGACTTTGCCCTAATTCGTAAGAAAACATGCACAACCAGTGAGGTATTCAGAGTAATAAATACTCTTAACTACAATTTATGAAGTTGACACCATCATCCAAAGCTATAAAATTACAGTTTGGCACATAAATGGATCTACAAGAAATTTTAGCAAGATGATGATGTGATTGCTGGCTGACAAGGACCCACCTAAGTGGCTGAAATAGGTATCCTGCTGAAAAGCAACTCAGCTTGCTTTTGGAGATACATGTCAAAGCCTTTGGACAACCAGAGCACCCCACAGTGAGAGCGGTACAGTTCTTGTGGGAGAATTTCTGACTGATTATTTGAAGAATTATGATTTCATAGAGAAGAAATGCCTCTTACAGTCTGCAATGCTGTAACTCTCTTACATTCACAGCAGATACAGGGAGAGATGCAGGCAGTATAGAGACCAAGGAAAGAGGTGAACGAGGCAAATGGGAGGAGTGGCTTAAATACAGGCAGACACCCTAGTCCACTAGTCACCTGACGAAAAGAAAAATAACTGGTGTTTTCTCTGCACTTGCATAGTTCTGTAAACTTAGAAAGCAATATCACTGTGTCACTTTTGTCTCCTTGTCTCCTTTTTCCCTATAACAAGTTTCAGAAATCCTACATGAGGAACAGAGATCATGCATACTTGCCTGGTGACTTTATCCCTTTCACTAGCGCTCTGCCAGCTACAGAAATATTACCAGACCTTTCACTACCTAGATGGCCCTTAGAACAAAAGTTACACATTTCTTGTGTTACTTGCTAGTACAGCCCATAGGAACTCAAGAGACAGTGTCTGCTGCGTAGTTAAACCACCTCTTTCCAAATCTATAAATCACAAATAAAAGCCAGTTTTGAAAGATTTACAGTAAGATTTACAAGGCAAACCTAAATAACAGAGCAATAGTTATCCAGATTTATATCAGAGCCTACAAATTGCAGAGCTACTAAAAGCCTTCCAGTCCCTGACATCTAAGTTATATGCTTTGCATAAAATTAAAGCATCTAACTCATTTTCATAATGGCCCACAGCTTTTCTCTACCTCAAGCTTATATATCTTTAGAAGGCAAAATAGTTGTACACCTCTACCAAAGCAGTAAAACATTTATTTATTACCAGATGTGAGAGGAAGGTCTTCTGCCTTTAAAATAAGCTGCATTGAATTAATAATAGCAACATACTGTAATCTAAATATGATACAAAAAACCTAAGTAAATCACCTGATGTTGCTTTTGCAAATGCACATTTCCATGGAGATGCAGAAACTGGATTTATTTGGAGCAATATATGACATTAATTCACCTACAAACAGAGCTAGGAGGAAATATGTATTTTAAATATTAGATATGAAAAAGGAAAAACATTTAAGGGTCTAGAATTCTCATGGAGAATTTTTCTTTGTTAAAGGAATATATTTCCCAGTCATACCATCAATGAGCTATGTACATAGAGCAGGGCATTAGTATCCTTAAATTATTTTCCTGGGTTTAGATGCACTGCAATGTTATGTACAACTAGCTTGAAAGTTCAATATAGTATAATGTTAGCTGACAGTACACAAAAGAAGAGCAATATTTAAAGTGGATTGAATCTGAGCCCATAAGCACTAGTGGCTGGTGGCTCTTTCTGGTCTACAAAAATAAAAAATATTTAACATTTCCAATTATGAAAGACCAGACAAATATGGAATAGGTCTGTAATATTTTCGGGTATCTTGTAAAATATAACATGACCACCCAACTTAGAATTCATTCTCAGGACATTTCCTTTAAACCATTTTTTAACTGATTGGGAAAAGATTTTTGTCCTTTTTAGTGTGACGGTATCGTGCCATCCAGAGGCCAACTGAGCTCATTACAACGTTTGGTTCCTAGGGTTATACAAAAGACAGCCATCTTCTGGTCAACATAAGGTTTGGTCCCTACTTCATCATTACAACATATATCTTTTGCTATAAGAAGACCTGACTTTGGGCTGAAATAACATTTATGTCTTACATGACTCTCAACATCTGCAGAGTTGTCTTTATGACAGCACAGTTCAGTTGATGGCAAAACAGGAAGCTTGAGAGGAAGGACTCATGTGAAGAGCACATTAGCAGAATAAAAGTTAAGCATCAGGTAACTAATAAATTAAAGCACTTAGCTTCCAAAAATTCCCAGTTCCCTTACCTCCTTTTTGTCCTGCAAATCACAGTCACTGAATGTCATAAAGTGGGAGCACAACGTCCTCTCAGTTTTCAGTGCCAATAGCAGAAAGTTTATGTATATATTTGAAAATCCTTGAGTTCATACTCAAACAGAATTCTGCACACTTCTCGAATATTTAAAAGTAAAACCAGAACAAAACAAACACACAAAACCTTTAATGCTGTTGTCCCAGACTATTTATATTTGGATCTAATATCGAGACAAAGTAAAGCATATAATTCTGGTAAGTTATTTTCCAGCCTACAGTATATATTCATTATAATTAGACTAGAATATTTTCCTCTTCTGGCTACAAAAAAAAAAATTATTTAAATAATAACTTTCTACTATGTACACAAAAGATTAATTACACTTCAAAAATTTTGCTTAGAACAACCTTTTTCCATTTTCCCCCCAAAAAGGTATGTAAACAAGATTTATGTTTCTTTACACTGTGACAAAATCATCGCTTGTGCATTATATAATTATTTTTCATATGAAAAAATAAAAAATGCTTTAAGACAAGGGCACATTAAAATAATAAATTCTCATTTCAAAGATTAGAGAAAGGAACTCAGGAACTGAAAAGAACACATAATCAAATGGGAAAAGGAAAATAAAATTAATTCAACATTTTACTTCTCAGAGTGACAATATTAGACTTGGTTCACTTTGTTGATAAACCCTTAGCAAAGATTAAAAATTTGATCTCCGTGATTAATTAGTTACGTTCCCAACACTGGAAAAGTTATCCTCAAAGAATTTTTTAAGATATGAGAGAAATTGACAGGAAAAGTTATGACCATGCACCAGTCAACTCCTACTAACAGATTTGCTGGGAATCATCAGGTTGATTCTTTAACTATGGATTATGAAGTAGGTAATGAGTAGCAGTAAAAGCATGAAATAAACTGGCAGGGAGAGACTCAGCTGGCAGCAGTGAGCGCTGCTGTAGGGGGGTGAATTATGGGCAAGAAACTCTCTCACTTAATGACAGAGTTATGTGAGGGGATGAGTATGATGAGGACTATCAAGGAGTAAGAGAGAGAAAGAGAAACTTCTGAACCTACACCCTGCTTTCCCTGAGATGGGTCTCAGAGGCAGACAGGATGCATGATATGGAGGATTTCCTGTTCTCCTGCTGCCTGACTGAACACAGTGAGTGACTGAAGGGACAGGAGGCAATGGTGACAAGTTCCTTCCCATCACAGGGACAACGGTGAAAAGTTCCTTCCCATCACAGCATGCGTGGCTCCTTGGTGACTGCTCAGGTGCCCTCACATTGCAGGTGAGTGGCTCTGCAAGTGGAACCAAACAATTGCTGGTTCATCTAGCACAGAGGTGTCACTGAGGTTAAGTTGGCCTATGCACTGTGTCGAAACTGCTCCCATAAAGAAAATTAAATGGGTCACTCTCATAAGAAACTTCCTTCTGAAGAGAACAGAAAGCCCAATATGTAGCCTGAACCCACTTAGGGAAGTCTGCCTCCTCCTTGAGCCCCTCATTAAAGTGTGCCCTCAGTCAGTTTGCAGATGACACCAAGTTGAGTGGGAGTCTTGATTTGCTGGAGGGCAGGAAGGGTCTGCAGAGGGATCTGGACAGGCTGGATCAATGGGCCGAGGCTAATTGTATGAGGGTCAACAAGAAGTGCTGAGTTTCTGCTCATGGGTCACAACAACCCACTTTGCAGCACTACAGGCTGGGGGCAGGATGGCTGCAAAATGGCCCGGCAGAGAAGGACCTGGGGGTGGTGGTTGACAGCCAGCTGAAGATGAGCCAGCAGTGTGTCCAGGTGGCCAAGAAGGCCAATGGCATCCTGGCTTGTATCAGAAATAGGGTGGCCAGCAGGACTGGGGAAGTGATCAACCTCTGTACTCAGCACTGATGAAGCCATGCCTTGAGTACTGCATTCAGTTTTGGACTCCTGACTACAAGGGAAACCTCGAGGTGCTGAATTGTGTCCAGAGAAGGGCAACAAAGATGGTGAAAGGTTTGGAGCACAAATTTTACGAGAAGTGGCTGAAAATGATGTTTAGCCTGGAGAAAAGGAGGATCTGGGGAAACCCTATTGCTCTCCACAATTACCTGAAAGGAGGGTATAGAGAGGTCTCTTCTTCAAGGTACAGGACAAGAGAGAATAGCCTCAAGTTGCACCAGAAGAGGTTTAGACTGTATATTAGGAAAGATATCAGAAAGAGAGGGTTGTCAAGCACTGGAACCAGCTGTCCAGTGAAGCAGTAGAGTCAGCATCCCTGGAGGTATTTAAATGATGTGTAGAACCGGTGTTTAGAGACGTGATTTAGTGGTGGACTTGGCAGTGCTGGGTTAATGGCTGGAATCAATGATCTTGGAAGTCTTTTCCAATTTAATTCCATGATCATCACAGACTCCAGAAATGTGTACAGAGTATTGATGGTTTGCACAACATCATGTCAAAATCAGAGGTGTGTGTAGTTCATGACCATTAACTTGTTTAAGCCTTCCTGGTTTTTACTTCAGAGATTCAGCATAGAAAGATAAGTTTGTTTCCTCAAGAGCTCATAAGAAACAACAAGTTTTGGAAACATACTTTGCAGTCTTCTTCGTATTTGCTGTTTGGACTCATTTGTTGGAAGTACCAGGGCAAAGTCTCAAGAGACGTCACTTCACCATCACAGCTCTTTTCAGACACTCTGTTCCTCTTCTTCAGAAAGCTGTAATGAAAAGATACCTTTGAGATTAATATGGTTGTTTCTGGTGGAATATTATAAAGATCAAATGTTTACTAACAGTTGCCACATAGCACATGGTTTCCTTATGCTACAAGGAGTAAGGGCCTATATTATTTACTCCTCCTTGAACAAGTTGTGAATACCCTTGTAATCATAAGCAATTAAAGAATTTACAAGCTATTTTCTCTACAAAGTTGAAGTTCTCCAAGCTCTAGTATAGCAAGTTTTAAACAGTCAGTCAAAGGAGTTCAGATCTCTGACTTACTTACATTAAAATTTTCAAATTAGATTTTTTTTTAAATGTTAATTTGAAGAGAGAAAATATTTTATGTGGTTTGGGTCGGTAGCACTAATCTTGATAGAAAATCTATGGAGACTGTTACAAGATTTGTTATGCTCTAACAAATTCATGAGCAAACAGAAGAAGAAAATTTGAAATTAATAGATTATCATTATTGCAAACCATGTTGAGTCATTGCATTTTTTCCCCTGTGTTATTCTATGAACTGAAAGACTGTAATATGAAAATACCGCTAAATTAAGCATAAATAATAACTTCATTAAACTGATCTTCTGTAACTATGACAAAATTAGAATTCAAGATCTGTTATGATAAATTTATAACACCAGTGATGATTAGTCTCAGTCAATCATGATGCATTGTAGTTTAAGTACTAGGTAAATACTTGTGTTGTTTTCATAAAAGTACAGAAAACCTTTACCGCAGTCATCAAATAGAAAAATTCATGTTATAAAAATTCAGTGTTGTCCTCTTCTCTTTGAATACGATCAGTAGTTTTGTTATATTTCATTAATATTCTTGCTCTCCTTTGCTGTAGTCCTATCAACTTGCCTGTGTTGGAAAGAGAAAGCTAATACTTAAAAATAAAAGGAAAAGGTAATTTTCTAAAGGAAGTTCATCCTCTCCAAAGTGTCCACCTCGAAAACAAATCCAAAGAAATATTGTTCTGATATTATTTTAATAAAAAAGTGGGATTAACATTTGCAAATACTTTAGAAGGGCAGAGGTGTGGTCCTCTGTTTAGCAATCTCTGGGTTATTGTGGTTATTAAATTTAAATCATGCTTACTTCAGCACTCCTTGCTTCTGCAAAGGTTTATTCACCCACTTAATTGCATACAACACAAATAATCATCAATGCAAGTAATCAATACAAAAGTAGATTTTGATGGAATTATACATTACATGTAAGGCTATCTACTTGAAAGTTAGAATAAGAATGTATCAATGAGCAGTAGAACAGAAGCACTCTGGACTTCAAATGACCATATTTACTATTTACTAAATTTATTATTTACAATTTCATCTGGAATTTGAATTCTTAGGCTGGTCAAATGGCCAAATTGAGAACCTTCTGTGTCTGAACAAGAAGAAGGCATGGGAAACTTGGGGGCTGAGAAGAAAACATGAACAGGATCATTTTCTAGGCATGGGCTACAGCTATCCCCAAAAATTGTTATGGACAATAGGGCAAACCATGTGGTATGCAACATGCACTACAAAAATTGAATTTGGATGCATTCTACGTCAGCTTGTAATTCTTATACAGTGCAAATGATGTATCACACTTCATTTCTTTAATGGCCAGTGCTGGGGGTGGGGGAGTGTATTCCTAGTTGCACTGTTGATTACTTTCAGCAATATTAAGAAAACTGGAAGTTGCTTTCAATGTGAGAGCTGAGCTGCTTCCAATTATGCAGAGAATGTCAGTTTTCCTCGGAAGGGTAGTCAGTCTATAATGTTGCACTGAAATGTTGACTTCACTTGCAATAAGACGCAGTTAATTAACTTGAAGCAGCATGAAGTTCACGTTAAAGAGTTTTGAACTGAGTGAAAAAGTAAACTCAATTGAAAATCAAAAGGTAAAATTATCTTTTTACCCTGTTTTCACTTGCTCCAAAGTCTTAGAAAATAACTTCCGAACGCTTTATTACCTTTGTTTAATACTTTTTTTGCCCCTCTTCAGTCTTTTACTTTCTTTGATTTTTGATAAGGTTAACTTTGTTTAAGACATTTTATTTGTTAATTTGAATCCGCTTGAGTTGATCAAATGGAAATCTGCTAGTGAATCGCTGAATGCCACAGCATCCCAGCTTCTGTCTCATGTTTCCAGGCTCTTCTCTGAGTCAATATTTGCATTTGAAATGTATTTTCTGTGACACACCCGTCTCCCCTTTGGTTGATCTAAATGTTAATTTGTGGCATTTTCATCAAGTAGCTTCATCTCCAGAGGAAGAAGAAACGTGCAAAATGACATCCCTGAATTTATCTTACCATTGGTAGAAAAAGTTCAGTGCATTAAGTAAAGGCAACCATTTTTTTAATCCTAGAAATTACAGAAAATATATATAAAGAATATATATATAATAGAAAGAAAAGGCTTTGTATGCTTATGTGAAAATGGACATCTCAATATTTGATGCTTATATTTTTGGAATTCTGTGGACAATGACAAAATTCAATACTATTTAGGACAAAAATAAATGTTGAAGAGTTTTAATTTGTTTCAGAGCAGAAATCCAAATTTTTAATCAGATTAATTCACAAGAGATGGTCCTGATTTCCTTTTTTTTTCATAGACTAATATCTGTCTTCTAAGTATGAGCTGAAAAGGCCAGCCCTAATTTATTCTAACGAACCATTTCTATGGGAAAAAATTATTCCTTGTCTCATTAGCTTTCACTATTCAGTGAACTTGAACATATTTCAAGATTAATTTGAAGGATGCAATTTGTTTGGAGAAACTTGCAGCCTGGAAATTAGTTCTGTTTCTCCATGTTCCTTCTTCTCAAACTGGAACTTCATTAGAAATGGTGATTTGGTCTAAGAAACTATTTCGATTTCTCATAGTTCCATTTAAAAGTTTTACAGTCCGAAGGGAAGTTCAGCCTCATGTATCATCAGATTATGAACTTTGAAGTGTTTTTTTTCCACAATATTTCATATTCTCTCAGTAGAAAATGGAAGGAGCATAAAGGACATATTTTTATATTTTTTGCTTATAGCTATGATTCAGATCTACTCAAATGAAAGTTAATATTGACTCAGATTTCAAAGCAGGAGCAAAGCTACTGCTAGAGCATAGTATCAAGAAGGTATGCACGGCAGAACCATACAGCCATGGAGTGGTTGATGTCGGAAGGGACCTCTGGAGGCCCTGGGGTTCAAACCTGCTCTTCAAGCACAGTCACCTCTACACAGAATCTCCTGCATTTCAGTATTGCCTCTGGTCCTGTCACTGGGCACCACTGAAAAGAACCTGGCTCCGTCCTCTTTTCACCCTCCCTTCAGCTGTTTATATACCTTGCAAACAGCACTCCAGGTGTGGTTTCATCAGTCCTGAGTACAGGGGAAGGATCACTCACCTGCTGGCAACACACTTCTTAATGCATTCCAGAATACCATTAGCCTTTTTTTACCACAAGCACACATTGCAGGCGCGTGCTCCTGCTGAGCACCAAGAATTCCAGTATCGTTTTCTGGAAAGCTGCTTTCCCGTCGCCTGTGTGTACTGGTGCCTGGGATAGTTCCTTCCCAGCTGCAGGACTTAGTACTCCCCCTGGTTGAACTGCACGAGGTTCCAGTCAGCCCATTTCTTCAGCCTGCTGATGACCCTCTGGATGGCAGCACAAGTCTCTGCTGTATCGGGGGCTCCCCCAAGTTTTGTGACATCAGCAAATTTTCAGAGGCTACCCTCTGACCCATCATCCAGGTCATTAATGAAGTAGTTGAACGGGATCGGACCCAGTATCGACTCCTGGGACACACTACGGGCCTCCAACTAGACTTCAGCCACTGATCACCACGGTCTCAGAATATCTGTTTAGTCAGTTTTCAGCTTACTTTGCTGGGCTGCTCCTCCAGCCTGTGCTTCACCAGCTTTTCTGTGACAATCTGATGGGCGGCAGTGTCAAAAGCCTTCCTGAAGTTAAGGTAGGCAATATCCACTGCTTTCCCCTCATCTACCAAGCCCGTCATAGCACACAGTGGGCCAGGGAACATTAAATTTGGTAGTCCCTAATAGCTATGATGACAGAATAGCAGGTTCCTCATGTTTTTAATTCATGAATAAATAATTATTTCAGTAATAAGTTCACTGGCAGCAGTACAGAGGAATAAAGAAAGCTACCATAAATGCAAAACCAGTATCATGATAAGTAGGCAGCTTTTAAAAATTACCAATTAAGCCCTTCAGAAAGATTACTTCAGCACAAATAACTGACATACTGAAACACAAATAACATTACTCCAAAGTAATGATAAATGAAAGACCATAAATAGTTAAAGGCAAAGAAGACCATATGGGTTGTTTCTTTTTTTCTGTGAGCCAATAAGAATTGGATGCATTAGTTAATGCTTTTACTATCTGTAGAATTTGGAGAAGTTCATCATCATCATCAGTCCTACATAATATTTGATTCTGTCATAACTTTTTTCATTAAATTAAATTTTTCAATTAATAAAAAATTAAGAAAATAGACGCAATGCTAATCTCCCTAAAACCTTCTTAAAGTCTCAAAAGCTTTTATATGGAGTTATGAATTCTAGCCTGATACCTATACATATAGGTCACCACTGTGTGTAATATACATATATATATATCTCACAGCTAAGTGTAATGTAGTGGTTTCTGAAGGCTGCTACTGAAGCTGAAATGCATTAATAATTGCATCTCTGAAACTAAGCCTATATGTCATATTTGTTAGTGTACATACACCAGTGGAATTGATAAATATGTTGAATTGTCAGGTACGGTTTTATGAAATATGTTAAATGAATTAATAGTGCAGTTAATATTACTGTAGAAGCCAAAGACAATAAATCAATAGCTTTTATGCAAATACAGCATCTGAAATAACACCAGCACTTAAAAGTAAACCTGTGTTTTAAACCTGGAATATTAATGCTAATATTCAGAGTACAATGTAAATCTCTTTTTATTTTAAATGCATTGTCTAGTTTTTAAAAGTTCACATTATTAAACTTCCTCTAAAGGAGGTAGTTCATAAAATTCAGGAGTCTCCAGGGTAATTAATTCTCTGGTGGGTGACTAGTTTCACCATACAAACCTACTCTCTAAGTACAGCAAGATAAAGTAAAAAAAAACAGATGAAACGTTAGTATCAATATGTCTCATGCTGAAATACCAATAAATTCTCATGTTACAGTGAGAGGAAACAAGCAGTTTCCTCATTTAAGCCCACATCTGCTTACATTCCTGAGGAGACATTGGATTACTTGTTCTTTTGTGATGTGCTTTGCTGAGTGATTTCTGCAGATAATTTAAAATTTAAAAGTAATGGAAAGCCTCTGGCACCTATTTCTTCCTTGTTCACAAAAAAAAGTAGGTTTGTGACTGTTTTCATCTAGTTGGAGGGAGAGTGTTCATGTGAAAGGTACTGTGAAGCTTCCACTTCATTTATAAAAGAGATAAGATTTCACAAAACTAAAACTGTCCAAATATTGATAAAATCTTCCCAAAGGAGAGAAACCTAAAAGAGTATCTGAAACCATCTTAGAGAAATTATGAAGAGAACTGAGGAAGAATTTAAAATGAGATTTAAAGTAGTCAAATGCCTGAGGAGTGGCTTGTAGACAGATTGCAGAGCCACAGAGGTGGACTTAAAATATTTTTGCTCACCCAGAAAAGCTGCAAAGCATCTGACAGATCCTGCAATTCAGTTCTGTGTACACATCAGATTGAAGAACCATCAGCAATTTCACTGTCATAGATAAGGGAGAGACAGAAAGAAAAATTTTTAAATTAGTGGAAAGCTTTGGCCATCAAAGAATGTCCTGCTTAGAGTGAGCTGAGTAAAGAATGAAGGAAAAAATGTGTCAAGAGGGAGGAACGACTGTGGAAACTATTTGTCTGAATAAAAAGTGAGGGAAGCCAGAGAATTTAAGACAAGAGATGTCTAAAACTTTTATTTTTCAGCTTAGATGAAGAAAATAAGACTAAATCAATGGAAAAATTTGCTTTTAATGGAAAGCAAAACTCATCAGATTTTCTTTAAACTCAATATCATATTTCTACTGAATAATTTGAGAAATTAATAGGAACAAATATTTCTAGGAAGGGCTTTGAGGAGTGCAATAAACAATATTATGCCTATAAAGAATAATCTTAGTTAAACAGATCTGGCACAAATGTTCAGTATGTGGCTTGGATCCATAAAACATCTATAACTCTGGTTCTTCTAATAAAAATGAACAGGTGTCTGGGGAAAGAAATCTTTCTTGAAC
Organism: Cnemophilus loriae; assembly: GCA_013397755.1. NCBI lineage: Eukaryota > Metazoa > Chordata > Aves > Passeriformes > Corvidae > Cnemophilus > Cnemophilus loriae. Next base: position 659,987 of record VZTF01008247.1, read on the forward strand.
TGATAAAAGATTTGAAAAAACTACAGAACTGCAGAATTGTTAATGCTGGAAGGAGCCTCTGGAGATCATCTAGTGCAACCCCCCCGTCGAGGCAGGGTCACCTGGAGCACGTTACACAGGAACGCGTCCATGCGGGTTCCGAATGTCTCCAGAGGGGAGACTCCACAATCTCTCTGGGCAGCCCCGACCAGCCCAGCTCTGCCACTGTCAATGTAAAGAAGTTCTTCCTTGTGCTGAGGTGTAACTTCTTGTGTTTCAGTTTATGGTCATTTGCTCCTCGTCCTGTCAGTGAGCACCACTGAAAAGAGTCTGGCACCATTGTCTTGGCACCCACCTCTGCAATATTTATATGCATAAATGCAACCCCCTCTCAGACTTCTTCAGACTAACCAGGCCCAGCCTCCACAGTCNATCATCTAGTGCAACCCCCCCGTTGAGGCAGGGTCACCTGGAGCACGTTACACAGGAACGCGTCCATGCGGGTTCCGAATGTCTCCAGAGGGGAGACTCCACAATCTCTCTGGGCAGCCCCGACCAGCCCAGCTCTGCCACTGTCAATGTAAAGAAGTTCTTCCTTGTGCTGAGGTGTAACTTCTTGTGTTTCAGTTTATGGTCATTTGCTCCTCGTCCTGTCAGTGAGCACCACTGAAAAGAGTCTGGCACCATTGTCTTGGCACCCACCTCTGCAATATTTATATGCATAAATGCAACCCCCTCTCAGACTTCTTCAGACTAACCAGGCCCAGCCTCCACAGTCCCTCCTTTTAGGAGATATGCTCCAGACCCCTCACCATCATTGTGACCTCCATTGGACCCTCTCCAGTAGCTCCTTGTCTTTCCTGTACTGAGGAGCCCAGAACTGGACACAGCACTCCAGATGTGGCCTCACTAGGGCTGAGCAGAGGAGGAGCATCACCTCTCTCAACCTTCTGGCCACACT